>OU452226.1:16066821-16650038 GCA_911728455.2 Marthasterias glacialis
TTCCTGAACTAACGCTCATCCGGACTTGCAATTTAGAGCACTGGTACTGGGGGATATTCCCTCTTGACATGGCAGAGCAAAAATGACTTTGAAATTTTAGTCCAAAACTCCCATTTTTTTTAGGGGGGTACTGTAAATTTTGTGCTTTTTGACCCTAAAACTTTCAGCCCCAAAAACTGGTGGATGTTTCCCGAACTAACGCTCATCCGGACTTGCAAATTAGAGCACTGGTACTGGGGGATATTCCCTCTTGACATGGTAGAGCAAAAACGACTTTGAAATTTTGGTCCAAAACTCAAATTTTTTAAGGGAGGTACTAAAAAATACATGCTTTTTGACCCTAAAACTTTCAGCCCCAAAACTTGTGGATGTTTCCCGAAATAACGCTTATCCCGATTTGCAAATTAGAGCACTGGTACTGGGGGATATTCCCTCTTGACATGGTAGAGCAAAAACGACTTTGAAATTTTAGTCCAAAACTCCCATTTTTTTTAGGGGGGGTACTGAAAAATTTGTGTTTTTAGACCCTAAAACTTTCAGCCTAAAAATGGTGGATATTTCCCAAACTAACGCTTATCCGGACTTGCAAATTAGAGCACTGGTACTGGGGGATATTCTTGACATGGTAGAGCAAAAACGACTTCGACATTTTGGTCAAAAACTCCAATTTTTTTTAGGGGGGTACTAAAAAATACATGCTTTTTGACCCTAAAACTTTCAGCCCCAAAACTGGTGGATGTTTCCCGAACTATCGCTCATCCGGACTTGGAAATTAGAGCATTGGTACTGGGGGATATTCCCTCTTGACATGGTAGAGCAAAAACGACTTTGAAATTTTAGTCCAAAACTCCCATTTTTTTTAGGGGGGTAGGCCTACTGAAAAATTTGTGTTTTTTGACCCTAAAACTTTCAGCCCCAAAAATGGTGGATATTTCCTGAACTAACGCTCATCCGGACTTGCAATTTAGAGCACTGGTACTGGGGGATATTCCCTTTTGACATGGCAGAGCAAAAATGACTTTGAAATTTTAGTCCAAAACTCCAATTTTTTTTAGGGGGGTACTGTAAAATTTGTGCTTTTTGACCCTAAAACTTTCAGCCCCAAAACTTGTGGATGTTTCCCGAACTAACGCTCATCCGGACTTGCAAATTAGAGCACTGGTACTGGGGGATATATCCTCTTGACATGGTAGAGCAAAAACGACTTTGAAATTTTAGTCCAAAACTCCCATTTTTTTTAGGGGGGTACTAAAAAATACATGCTTTTTGACCCTAAAACTTTCAGCCCCAAAACTTGTAGATGATTCCCGAACTAACGCTCATCCGGACTTGCAAATTAGAGCACTGGTACTGGGGGATATTCCCTCTTGACATGGTAGAGCAAAAACGACATTGACATTTTGGTCCGAAACTCCAATATTTTTTAGGGGGGTACTAAAAAATACATGCTTTTTGACCCTAAAACTTTCAGCCCCAAAACTTGTGGATGTTTCCCGAAATAACGCTTATCCCGATTTGCAAATTAGAGCACTGGTACTGGGGGATATTCCCTCTTGACATGGTAGAGCAAAAACGACTTTGAAATTTTAGTCCAAAACTCCCATTTTTTTTAGGGGGGTACTGAAAAATTTGTGTTTTTAGACCCTAAAACTTTCAGCCTAAAAATGGTGGATATTTCCCGAACTAACGCTTATCCGGACTTGCAAATTAGAGCACTGGTACTAGGGGATATTCTTGACATGGTAGAGCAAAAACGACTTCGACATTTTGGTCAAAAACTCCAATTTTTTTTAGGGGGGTACTAAAAAATACATGCTTTTTGACCCTAAAACTTTCAGCCCCAAAACTGGTGGATGTTTCCCGAACTATCGCTCATCCGGACTTGGAAATTAGAGCATTGGTACTGGGGGATATTCCCTCTTGACATGGTAGAGCAAAAACGACTTTGAAATTTTAGTCCAAAACTCCCATTTTTTTTTAGGGGGGTAGGCCTACTGAAAAATTTGTGTTTTTTGACCCTAAAACTTTCAGCCCCAAAAATGGTGGATATTTCCTGAACTAACGCTCATCCGGACTTGCAATTTAGAGCACTGGTACTGGGGGATATTCCCTCTTGACATGGCAGAGCAAAAATGACTTTGAAATTTTAGTCCAAAACTCCAATTTTTTTTAGGGGGGTACTGTAAATTTTGTGCTTTTTGACCCTAAAACTTTCAGCCCCAAAACTGGTGGATGTTTCCCGAACTAACGCTCATCCGGACTTGCAAATTAGAGCACTGGTACTGGGGGATATTCCCTCTTGACATGGTAGAGCAAAAACGACTTTGAAATTTTGGTCCAAAACTCAAATTTTTTAAGGGAGGTACTAAAAAATACATGCTTTTTGACCCTAAAACTTTCAGCCCCAAAACTTGTGGATGTTTCCCGAAATAACGCTTATCCCGATTTGCAAATTAGAGCACTGGTACTGGGGGATATTCCCTCTTGACATGGTAGAGCAAAAACGACTTTGAAATTTTAGTCCAAAACTCCCATTTTTTTTAGGGGGGTACTGAAAAATTTGTGTTTTTAGACCCTAAAACTTTCAGCCTAAAAATGGTGGATATTTCCCAAACTAACGCTTATCCGGACTTGCAAATTAGAGCACTGGTACTGGGGGATATTCTTGACATGGTAGAGCAAAAACGACTTCGACATTTTGGTCAAAAACTCCAATTTTTTTTAGGGGGGTACTAAAAAATACATGCTTTTTGACCCTAAAACTTTCAGCCCCAAAACTGGTGGATGTTTCCCGAACTATCGCTCATCCGGACTTGGAAATTAGAGCATTGGTACTGGGGGATATTCCCTCTTGACATGGTAGAGCAAAAACGACTTTGAAATTTTAGTCCAAAACTCCCATTTTTTTTAGGGGGGTAGGCCTACTGAAAAATTTGTGTTTTTTGACCCTAAAACTTTCAGCCCCAAAAATGGTGGATATTTCCTGAACTAACGCTCATCCGGACTTGCAATTTAGAGCACTGGTACTGGGGGATATTCCCTTTTGACATGGTAGAGCAAAAATGACTTTGAAATTTTAGTCCAAAACTCCAATTTTTTTTAGGGGGGTACTGTAAAATTTGTGCTTTTTGACCCTAAAACTTTCAGCCCCAAAACTTGTGGATGTTTCCCGAACTAACGCTCATCCGGACTTGCAAATTAGAGCACTGGTACTGGGGGATATATCCTCTTGACATGGTAGAGCAAAAACGACTTTGAAATTTTAGTCCAAAACTCCCATTTTTTTTAGGGGGGTACTAAAAAATACATGCTTTTTGACCCTAAAACTTTCAGCCCCAAAACTTGTAGATGATTCCCGAACTAACGCTCATCCGGACTTGCAAATTAGAGCACTGGTACTGGGGGATATTCCCTCTTGACATGGTAGAGCAAAAACGACATTGACATTTTGGTCCGAAACTCCAATATTTTTTAGGGGGGTACTAAAAAATATGTGCTTTTTGACCCTAAAACTTTCAGCCCCAAAACTGGTGGATGTTTCCCGAACTAACGCTCATCCGGACTTGCAAATTAGAGCACTGGTACTGGGGGATATTCCCTTTTGACATGGTAGAGCAAAAACGACTTTGAAATTTTGGTCCAAAACTCAAATTTTTTAAGGGAGGTACTAAAAAATACATGCTTTTTGACCCTAAAACTTTCAGCCCCAAAACTTGTGGATGTTTCCCGAAATAACGCTTATCCCGATTTGCAAATTAGAGCACTGGTACTGGGGGATATTCCCTCTTGACATGGTAGAGCAAAAACGACTTTGAAATTTTAGTCCAAAACTCCCATTTTTTTTAGGGGGGTACTGAAAAATTTGTGTTTTTAGACCCTAAAACTTTCAGCCTAAAAATGGTGGATATTTCCCGAACTAACGCTTATCCGGACTTGCAAATTAGAGCACTGGTACTAGGGGATATTCTTGACATGGTAGAGCAAAAACGACTTCGACATTTTGGTCAAAAACTCCAATTTTTTTTAGGGGGGTACTAAAAAATACATGCTTTTTGACCCTAAAACTTTCAGCCCCAAAACTGGTGGATGTTTCCCGAACTATCGCTCATCCGGACTTGGAAATTAGAGCATTGGTACTGGGGGATATTCCCTCTTGACATGGTAGAGCAAAAACGACTTTGAAATTTTAGTCCAAAACTCCCATTTTTTTTTAGGGGGGTAGGCCTACTGAAAAATTTGTGTTTTTTGACCCTAAAACTTTCAGCCCCAAAAATGGTGGATATTTCCTGAACTAACGCTCATCCGGACTTGCAATTTAGAGCACTGGTCCCGGGGGATATTCCCTTTTGACATGGCAGAGCAAAAATGACTTTGAAATTTTAGTCCAAAACTCCAATTTTTTTTAGGGGGGTACTGTAAATTTTGTGCTTTTTGACCCTAAAACTTTCAGCCCCAAAACTTGTGGATGTTTCCCGAACTAACGCTCATCCGGACTTGCAAATTAGAGCACTGGTACTGGGGGATATATCCTCTTGACATGGTAGAGCAAAAACGACTTTGAAATTTTAGTCCAAAACTCCCATTTTTTTTAGGGGGGTACTAAAAAATACATGCTTTTTGACCCTAAAACTTTCAGCCCCAAAACTTGTAGATGATTCCCGAACTAACGCTCATCCGGACTTGCAAATTAGAGCACTGGTACTGGGGGATATTCCCTCTTGACATGGTAGAGCAAAAACGACATTGACATTTTGGTCCGAAACTCCAATATTTTTTAGGGGGGTACTAAAAAATATGTGCTTTTTGACCCTAAAACTTTCAGCCCCAAAACTTGTGGATGTTTCCCGAACTAACGCTCATCCGAACTTGCAAATTAGAGCACTGGTACTGGGGGATATTCCCTCTTGACATGGTAGAGCAAAAACGACATTGACATTTTGGTCGGAAACTCCAATATTTTTTAGGGGGGTACTAAAAAATATGTGCTTTTTGACCCTAAAACTTTCAGCCCCAAAACTGGTGGATGTTTCCCGAACTAACGCTCATCCGAACTTGCAAATTAGAGCACTGGTACTGGGGGATATTCCCTCTTGACATGGTAGAGCATAAACGACTTTGAAATTTTGGTCCAAAACTCCAATTTTTTTTAGGGGGGTACTGAAAAATTTGTGTTTTTTGACCCTAAAACTTTCAGCCCCAAAACTTGTGGATGTTTCCCGAACTAACGCTCATCCGGACTTGCAAATTAGAGCACTGGTACTGGGGGATATTCCCTCTTGACATGGTAGAGCAAAAACGACTTTGAAATTTTAGTCCAAAACTCCCATTTTTTTTAGGGGGGTACTAAAAAATACATGCTTTTTGACCCTAAAACTTTCAGCCCCAAAACTTGTAGATGTTTCCCGAACTAACGCTCATCCGGACTTGCAAATTAGAGCACTGGTACTGGGGGATATTCCCTCTTGACATGGTAGAGCAAAAACGACATTGACATTTTGGTCCGAAACTCCAATATTTTTTAGGGGGGTACTAAAAAATATGTGCTTTTTGACCCTAAAACTTTCAGCCCCAAAACTGATGGATGTTTCCCGAACTAACGCTCATCCGGACTTGCAAATTAGAGCACTGGTACTGGGGGATATTCCCTTTTGACATGGTAGAGCAAAAACGACTTTGAAATTTTGGTCCAAAACTCAAATTTTTTTTAGGGAGGTACTAAAAAATACATGCTTTTTGACCCTAAAACTTTCAGCCCCAAAACTGGTGGATGTTTCCCGAAATAACGCTCATCCGGACTTGCAAATTAGAGCACTGGTACTGGGGGATATTCCCTCTTGACATGGTAGAGCATAAACGACATTGACATTTTGGTCGGAAACTCCAATATTTTTTAGGGGGGTACTAAAAAATATGTGCTTTTTGACCCTAAAACTTTCAGCCCCAAAACTGGTGGATGTTTCCCGAACTAACGCTCATCCGAACTTGCAAATTAGAGCACTGGTACTGGGGGATATTCCCTCTTGACATGGTAGAGCATAAACGACTTTGAAATTTTGGTCCAAAACTCCAATTTTTTTTAGGGGGGTACTGTAAATTTTGTGCTTTTTGACCCTAAAACTTTCAGCCCCAAAACTTGTGGATGTTTCCCGAACTAACGCTCATCCGGACTTGCAAATTAGAGCACTGGTACTGGGGGATATTCCCTCTTGACATGGTAGAGCATAAACGACTTTGAAATTTTGGTCCAAAACTCCAATTTTTTTTAGGGGGGTACTGTAAATTTTGTGCTTTTTGACCCTAAAACTTTCAGCCCAGAAACTGGTGGATGTTTCCCGAACTATCGCTCATCCGGACTTGGAAATTAGAGCACTGGTACTGGGGGAAATTCCCTCTTGACATGGTAGAGCAAAAACGACTTTGAAATTTTAGTCCAAAACTCCCATTTTTTTTAGGGGGGTACTAAAAAATACATGCTTTTTGACCCTAAAACTTTCAGCCCCAAAACTTGTAGATGTTTCCCGAACTATCGCTCATCCGGACTTGCAAATTAGAGCACTGGTACTGGGGGATATTCCCTCTTGACATGGTAGAGCAAAAACGACATTGACATTTTGGTCCGAAACTCCAATATTTTTTAGGGGGGTACTAAAAAATATGTGCTTTTTGACCCTAAAACTTTCAGCCCCAAAACTGGTGGATGTTTCCCGAACTAACGCTCATCCGGACTTGCAAATTAGAGCACTGGTACTGGGGGATATTCCCTTTTGACATGGTAGAGCAAAAACGACTTTGAAATTTTGGTCCAAAACTCAAATTTTTTTTAGGGAGGTACTAAAAAATACATGCTTTTTGACCCTAAAACTTTCAGCACCAAAACTGGTGGATGTTTCCCGAAATAACGCTCATCCGGACTTGCAAATTAGAGCACTGGTACTGGGGGATATTCCCTCTTGACATGGTAGAGCATAAACGACTTTGAAATTTTGGTCCAAAACTCCAATTTTTTTTAGGGGGGTACTGTAAATTTTGTGCTTTTTGACCCTAAAACTTTCAGCCCCAAAACTTGTGGATGTTTCCCGAACTAACGCTCATCCGGACTTGCAAATTAGAGCACTGGTACTGGGGGATATTCCCTCTTGACATGGTAGAGCATAAACGACTTTGAAATTTTGGTCCAAAACTCAAATTTTTTAAGGGAGGTACTAAAAAATACATGCTTTTTGGCCCTAAAACTTTCAGCCCAGAAACTGGTGGATGTTTCCCGAACTATCGCTCATCCGGACTTGGAAATTAGAGCATTGGTACTGGGGGATATTCCCTCTTGACATGGTAGAGCAAAAACGACTTTGAAATTTTAGTCCAAAACTCCCATTTTTTTTAGGGGGGTAGGCCTACTGAAAAATTTGTGTTTTTTGACCCTAAAACTTTCAGCCCCAAAACTTGTGGATGTTTCCCGAACTAACGCTCATCCGGACTTGCAAATTAGAGCACTGGTACTGGGGGATATTCCCTCTTGACATGGTAGAGCAAAAACGACATTGAAATTTTAGTCCAAAACTCTCATTTTTTTTAGGGGGGTACTAAAAAATACATGCTTTTTGACCCTAAAACTTTCAGCCCCAAAACTTGTAGATGTTTCCCGAACTAACGCTCATCCGGACTTGCAAATTAGAGCACTGGTACTGGGGGATATTCCCTCTTGACATGGTAGAGCAAAAACGACTTTGAAATTTTGGTCCAAAACTCAAATTTTTTAAGGGAGGTACTAAAAAATACATGCTTTTTGACCCTAAAACTTTCAGCCCCAAAACTTGTGGATGTTTCCCGAAATAACGCTTATCCCGATTTGCAAATTAGAGCACTGGTACTGGGGGATATTCCCTCTTGACATGGTAGAGCAAAAACGACTTTGAAATTTTAGTCCAAAACTCCCATTTTTTTTAGGGGGGTACTGAAAAATTTGTGTTTTTAGACCCTAAAACTTTCAGCCTAAAAATGGTGGATATTTCCCGAACTAACGCTTATCCGGACTTGCAAATTAGAGCACTGGTACTAGGGGATATTCTTGACATGGTAGAGCAAAAACGACTTCGACATTTTGGTCAAAAACTCCAATTTTTTTTAGGGGGGTACTAAAAAATACATGCTTTTTGACCCTAAAACTTTCAGCCCCAAAACTGGTGGATGTTTCCCGAACTATCGCTCATCCGGACTTGGAAATTAGAGCATTGGTACTGGGGGATATTCCCTCTTGACATGGTAGAGCAAAAACGACTTTGAAATTTTAGTCCAAAACTCCCATTTTTTTTAGGGGGGTAGGCCTACTGAAAAATTTGTGTTTTTTGACCCTAAAACTTTCATCCCCAAAAATGGTGGATATTTCCTGAACTAATGCTCATCCGGACTTGCAATTTAGAGCACTGGTACTGGGGGATATTCCCTCTTGACATGGCAGAGCAAAAATGACTTTGAAATTTTAGTCCAAAACTCCAATTTTTTTTAGGGGGGTACTGTAATTTTTGTGCTTTTTGACCATAAAACTTTCAGCCCCAAAACTGGTGGATGTTTCCCGAACTAACGCTCATCCGGACTTGCAAATTAGAGCACTGGTACTGGGGGATATTCCCTCTTGACATTGTAGAGCAAAAACGACATTGACATTTTGTTCCAAAACCCCAATATTTTTTAGGGGGGTACTAAAAAATACATGCTTTTTGACCCTAAAACTTTCAGCCCCAAAACTTGTGGATGTTTCCCGAACTAACGCTCATCCGGACTTGCAAATTAGAGCACTGGTACTGGGGGATATTCCCTCTTGACATGGTAGAGTATAAACGACTTTGAAATTTTGGTCCAAAACTCCAATTTTTTAAGGGAGGTACTAAAAAATACATGCTTTTTGGCCCTAAAACTTTCAGCCCCAAAACTGGTGGATGTTTCCCGAACTATCGCTCATCCGGACTTGGAAATTAGAGCATTGGTACTGGGGGATATTCCCTCTTGACATGGTAGAGCAAAAACGACTTTGAAATTTTAGTCCAAAACTCCCATTTTTTTTAGGGGGGTAGGCCTACTGAAAAATTTGTGTTTTTTGACCCTAAAACTTTCATCCCCAAAAATGGTGGATATTTCCTGAACTAACGCTCATCCGGACTTGCAATTTAGAGCACTGGTACTGGGGGATATTCCCTCTTGACATGGCAGAGCAAAAATGACTTTGAAATTTTAGTCCAAAACTCCAATTTTTTTTAGGGGGGTACTGTAAATTTTGTGCTTTTTGACCCTAAAACTTTCAGCCCCAAAACTGGTGGATGTTTCCCGAACTAACGCTCATCCGGACTTGCAAATTAGAGCACTGGTACTGGGGGATATATCCTCTTGACATGGTAGAGCAAAAACGACTTTGAAATTTTAGTCCAAAACTCCCATTTTTTTTAGGGGGGTACTAAAAAATACATGCTTTTTGACCCTAAAACTTTCAGCCCCAAAACTTGTAGATGATTCCCGAACTAACGCTCATCCGGACATGCAAATTAGAGCACTGGTACTGGGGGATATTCCCTCTTGACATGGTAGAGCAAAAACGACATTGACATTTTGGTCCGAAACTCCAATATTTTTTAGGGGGGTACTAAAAAATATGTGCTTTTTGACCCTAAAACTTTCAGCCCCAAAACTGGTGGATGTTTCCCGAACTAACGCTCATCCGGACTTGCAAATTAGAGCACTGGTACTGGGGGATATTCCCTCTTGACATGGTAGAGTATAAACGACTTTGAAATTTTGGTCCAAAACTCCAATTTTTTAAGGGAGGTACTAAAAAATACATGCTTTTTGGCCCTAAAACTTTCAGCCCCAAAACTGGTGGATGTTTCCCGAACTATCGCTCATCCGGACTTGGAAATTAGAGCATTGGTACTGGGGGATATTCCCTCTTGACATGGTAGAGCAAAAACGACTTTGAAATTTTAGTCCAAAACTCCCATTTTTTTTAGGGGGGTAGGCCTACTGAAAAATTTGTGTTTTTTGACCCTAAAACTTTCATCCCCAAAAATGGTGGATATTTCCTGAACTAACGCTCATCCGGACTTGCAATTTAGAGCACTGGTACTGGGGGATATTCCCTCTTGACATGGCAGAGCAAAAATGACTTTGAAATTTTAGTCCAAAACTCCCATTTTTTTTAGGGGGGTACTGTAAATTTTGTGCTTTTTGACCCTAAAACTTTCAGCCCCAAAACTGGTGGATGTTTCCCGAACTAACGCTCATCCGGACTTGCAAATTAGAGCACTGGTACTGGGGGATATTCCCTCTTGACATTGTAGAGCAAAAACGACATTGACATTTTGTTCCAAAACCCCAATATTTTTTAGGGGGGTACTAAAAAATACATGCTTTTTGACCCTAAAACTTTCAGCCCCAAAACTTGTGGATGTTTCCCGAACTAACGCTCATCCGGACTCGCAAATTAGAGCACTGGTACTGGGGGATATTCCCTCTTGACATGGTAGAGCAAAAAACGACTTTGAAATTTTAGTCCAAAACTCCCATTTTTTTTAGGGGGGTACTAAAAAATAGGTGCTTTTTGACCCTAAAACTTTCAGCCCCAAAACTGGTGGATGTTTCCCGAACTAACGCTCATCCGGACTTGCAAATTAGAGCACTGGTACTGGGGGATATTCCCTCTTGACATGGTAGAGTATAAACGACTTTGAAATTTTGGTCCAAAACTCCAATTTTTTAAGGGAGGTACTAAAAAATACATGCTTTTTGGCCCTAAAACTTTCAGCACCAAAACTGGTGGATGTTTCCCGAACTATCGCTCATCCGGACTTGGAAATTAGAGCATTGGTACTGGGGGATATTCCCTCTTGACATGGTAGAGCAAAAACGACTTTGAAATTTTAGTCCAAAACTCCCATTTTTTTTAGGGGGGTAGGCCTACTGAAAAATTTGTGTTTTTTGACCCTAAAACTTTTATCCCCAAAAATGGTGGAAATTTCCTGAACTAACGCTCATCCGGACTTGCAATTTAGAGCACTGGTACTGGGGGATATTCCCTCTTGACATGGTAGAGCAAAAACGACTTTGAAATTTTAGTCCAAAACTCCAATTTTTTTTAGGGGGGTACTGTAAATTTTGTGCTTTTTGACCCTAAAACTTTCAGCCCCAAAACTGGTGGATGTTTCCCGAACTAACGCTCATCCGGACTTGCAAATTAGAGCACTGGTACTGGGGGATATTCCCTCTTGACATGGTAGAGCAAAAACGACTTTGAAATTTTAGTCCAAAACTCCCATTTGTTTTAGGAGGGTACTAAAAAATACATACTTTTTGACCCTAAAACTTTCAGCCCCAAAACTTGTAGATGTTTCCCGAACTAACGCTCATCCGGACTTACAAATTAGAGCACTGGTACTGGGGGATATTCCCTCTTGACATGGTAGAGCAAAAACGACATTGACATTTTGGTCCGAAACTCCAATATTTTTTAGGGGGGTACTAAAAAATATGTGCTTTTTGACCCTAAAACTTTCAGCCCCAAAACTGGTGGATGTTTCCCGAACTAACGCTCATCCGGACTTGCAAATTAGAGCACTGGTACTGGGGGATATTCCCTTTTGACATGGTAGAGCAAAAACGACTTTGAAATTTTGGTCCAAAACTCAAATTTTTTTTAGGGAGGTACTAAAAAATACATGCTTTTTGACCCTAAAACTTTCAGCCCCAAAACTGGTGGATGTTTCCCGAAATAACGCTCATCCGGACTTGCAAATTAGAGCTATGGTACTGGGGGATATTCCCTCTTGACATGGTAGAGCATAAACGACATTGACATTTTGGTCCGAAACTCCAATATTTTTTAGGGGGGTACAAAAAAATATGTGCTTTTTGACCCTAAAACTTTCAGCCCCAAAACTGGTGGATGTTTCCCGAACTAACGCTCATCCGAACTTGCAATTTAGAGCACTGGTACTGGGGGATATTCCCTCTTGACATGGTAGAGCATAAACGACTTTGAAATTTTGGTCCAAAACTCCAATTTTTTTTAGGGGGGTACTGTAAATTTTGTGCTTTTTGACCCTAAAACTTTCAGCCCCAAAACTTGTGGATGTTTCCCGTACTAACGCTCATCCGGACTCGCAAATTAGAGCACTGGTACTGGGGGATATTCCCTCTTGACATGGTAGAGCATAAACGACTTTGAAATTTTGGTCCAAAACTCAAATTTTTTAAGGGAGGTACTAAAAAATACATGCTTTTTGGCCCTAAAACTTTCAGCCCAGAAACTGGTGGATGTTTCCCGAACTATCGCTCATCCGGACTTGGAAATTAGAGCATTGGTACTGGGGGATATTCCCTCTTGACATGGTAGAGCAAAAACGACTTTGAAATTTTAGTCCAAAACTCCCATTTTTTTTAGGGGGGTAGGCCTACTGAAAAATTTGTGTTTTTTGACCCTAAAACTTTCAGCCCCAAAACTTGTGGATGTTTCCCGAACTAACGCTCATCCGGACTTGCAAATTAGAGCACTGGTACTGGGGGATATTCCCTCTTGACATGGTAGAGCAAAAACGACATTGAAATTTTAGTCCAAAACTCTCATTTTTTTTAGGGGGGTACTAAAAAATACATGCTTTTTGACCCTAAAACTTTCAGCCCCAAAACTTGTAGATGTTTCCCGAACTAACGCTCATCCGGACTTGCAAATTAGAGCACTGGTACTGGGGGATATTCCCTCTTGACATGGTAGAGCAAAAACGACTTTGAAATTTTGGTCCAAAACTCAAATTTTTTAAGGGAGGTACTAAAAAATACATGCTTTTTGACCCTAAAACTTTCAGCCCCAAAACTTGTGGATGTTTCCCGAAATAACGCTTATCCGGATTTGCAAATTAGAGCACTGGTACTGGGGGATATTCCCTCTTGACATGGTAGAGCAAAAACGACTTTGAAATTTTAGTCCAAAACTCCCATTTTTTTTAGGGGGGTACTGAAAAATTTGTGTTTTTAGACCCTAAAACTTTCAGCCTAAAAATGGTGGATATTTCCCGAACTAACGCTTATCCGGACTTGCAAATTAGAGCACTGGTACTAGGGGATATTCTTGACATGGTAGAGCAAAAACGACTTCGACATTTTGGTCAAAAACTCCAATTTTTTTTAGGGGGGTACTAAAAAATACATGCTTTTTGACCCTAAAACTTTCAGCCCCAAAACTGGTGGATGTTTCCCGAACTATCGCTCATCCGGACTTGGAAATTAGAGCATTGGTACTGGGGGATATTCCCTCTTGACATGGTAGAGCAAAAACGACTTTGAAATTTTAGTCCAAAACTCCCATTTTTTTTAGGGGGGTAGGCCTACTGAAAAATTTGTGTTTTTTGACCCTAAAACTTTCATCCCCAAAAATGGTGGATATTTCCTGAACTAATGCTCATCCGGACTTGCAATTTAGAGCACTGGTACTGGGGGATATTCCCTCTTGACATGGCAGAGCAAAAATGACTTTGAAATTTTAGTCCAAAACTCCAATTTTTTTTAGGGGGGTACTGTAAATTTTGTGCTTTTTGACCATAAAACTTTCAGCCCCAAAACTGGTGGATGTTTCCCGAACTAACGCTCATCCGGACTTGCAAATTAGAGCACTGGTACTGGGGGATATTCCCTCTTGACATTGTAGAGCAAAAACGACATTGACATTTTGTTCCAAAACCCCAATATTTTTTAGGGGGGTACTAAAAAATACATGCTTTTTGACCCTAAAACTTTCAGCCCCAAAACTTGTGGATGTTTCCCGAACTAACGCTCATCCGGACTTGCAAATTAGAGCACTGGTACTGGGGGCCATTCCCTCTTGACATGGTAGAGCAAAAAACGACTTTGAAATTTTAGTCCAAAACTCCCATTTTTTTTAGGGGGGTACTAAAAAATAGGTGCTTTTTGACCCTAAAACTTTCAGCCCCAAAACTTGTGGATGTTTCCCGAACTAACGCTCATCCGGACTTGCAAATTAGAGCACTGGTACTGGGGGATATTCCCTCTTGACATGGTAGAGTATAAACGACTTTGAAATTTTGGTCCAAAACTCCAATTTTTTAAGGGAGGTACTAAAAAATACATGCTTTTTGGCCCTAAAACTTTCAGCCCCAAAACTGGTGGATGTTTCCCGAACTATCGCTCATCCGGACTTGGAAATTAGAGCATTGGTACTGGGGGATATTCCCTCTTGACATGGTAGAGCAAAAACGACTTTGAAATTTTAGTCCAAAACTCCCATTTTTTTTAGGGGGGTAGGCCTACTGAAAAATTTGTGTTTTTTGACCCTAAAACTTTCATCCCCAAAAATGGTGGATATTTCCTGAACTAACGCTCATCCGGACTTGCAATTTAGAGCACTGGTACTGGGGGATATTCCCTCTTGACATGGCAGAGCAAAAATGACTTTGAAATTTTAGTCCAAAACTCCAATTTTTTTTAGGGGGGTACTGTAATTTTGTGCTTTTTGACCCTAAAACTTTCAGCCCCAAAACTTGTGGATGTTTCCCGAACTAACGCTCATCCGGACTTGCAAATTAGAGCACTGGTACTGGGGGATATATCCTCTTGACATGGTAGAGCAAAAACGACTTTGAAATTTTAGTCCAAAACTCCCATTTTTTTTAGGGGGGTACTAAAAAATACATGCTTTTTGACCCTAAAACTTTCAGCCCCAAAACTTGTAGATGATTCCCGAACTAACGCTCATCCGGACTTGCAAATTAGAGCACTGGTATTGGGGGATATTCCCTCTTGACATGGTAGAGCAAAAACGACATTGACATTTTGGTCCGAAACTCCAATATTTTTTAGGGGGGTACTAAAAAATATGTGCTTTTTGACCCTAAAACTTTCAGCCCCAAAACTGGTGGATGTTTCCCGAACTAACGCTCATCCGGACTTGCAAATTAGAGCACTGGTACTGGGGGATATTCCCTCTTGACATGGTAGAGTATAAACGACTTTGAAATTTTGGTCCAAAACTCCAATTTTTTAAGGGAGGTACTAAAAAATACATGCTTTTTGGCCCTAAAACTTTCAGCCCCAAAACTGGTGGATGTTTCCCGAACTATCGCTCATCCGGACTTGGAAATTAGAGCATTGGTACTGGGGGATATTCCCTCTTGACATGGTAGAGCAAAAACGACTTTGAAATTTTAGTCCAAAACTCCCATTTTTTTTAGGGGGGTAGGCCTACTGAAAAATTTGTGTTTTTTGACCCTAAAACTTTCATCCCCAAAAATGGTGGATATTTCCTGAACTAACGCTCATCCGGACTTGCAATTTAGAGCACTGGTACTGGGGGATATTCCCTCTTGACATGGCAGAGCAAAAATGACTTTGAAATTTTAGTCCAAAACTCCAATTTTTTTTAGGGGGGTACTGTAAATTTTGTGCTTTTTGACCCTAAAACTTTCAGCCCCAAAACTGGTGGATGTTTCCCGAACTAACGCTCATCCGGACTTGCAAATTAGAGCACTGGTACTGGGGGATATTCCCTCTTGACATTGTAGAGCAAAAACGACATTGACATTTTGTTCCAAAACCCCAATATTTTTTAGGGGGGTACTAAAAAATACATGCTTTTTGACCCTAAAACTTTCAGCCCCAAAACTTGTGGATGTTTCCCGAACTAACGCTCATCCGGACTCGCAAATTAGAGCACTGGTACTGGGGGATATTCCCTCTTGACATGGTAGAGCAAAAAACGACTTTGAAATTTTAGTCCAAAACTCCCATTTTTTTTAGGGGGGTACTAAAAAATAGGTGCTTTTTGACCCTAAAACTTTCAGCCCCAAAACTGGTGGATGTTTCCCGAACTAACGCTCATCCGGACTTGCAAATTAGAGCACTGGTACTGGGGGATATTCCCTCTTGACATGGTAGAGTATAAACGACTTTGAAATTTTGGTCCAAAACTCAAATTTTTTAAGGGAGGTACTAAAAAATACATGCTTTTTGGCCCTAAAACTTTCAGCCCCAAAACTGGTGGATGTTTCCCGAACTATCGCTCATCCGGACTTGGAAATTAGAGCATTGGTACTGGGGGATATTCCCTCTTGACATGGTAGAGCAAAAACGACTTTGAAATTTTAGTCCAAAACTCCCATTTTTTTTAGGGGGGTAGGCCTACTGAAAAATTTGTGTTTTTTGACCCTAAAACTTTTATCCCCAAAAATGGTGGAAATTTCCTGAACTAACGCTCATCCGGACTTGCAATTTAGAGCACTGGTACTGGGGGATATTCCCTCTTGACATGGCAGAGCAAAAATGACTTTGAAATTTTAGTCCAAAACTCCAATTTTTTTTAGGGGGGTACTGTAAATTTTGTGCTTTTTGACCCTAAAACTTTCAGCCCCAAAACTGGTGGATGTTTCCCGAACTAACGCTCATCCGGACTTGCAAATTAGAGCACTGGTACTGGGGGATATTCCCTCTTGACATGGTAGAGCAAAAACGACTTTGAAATTTTAGTCCAAAACTCCCATTTGTTTTAGGAGGGTACTAAAAAATACATACTTTTTGACCCTAAAACTTTCAGCCCCAAAACTTGTAGATGTTTCCCGAACTAACGCTCATCCGGACTTACAAATTAGAGCACTGGTACTGGGGGATATTCCCTCTTGACATGGTAGAGCAAAAACGACATTGACATTTTGGTCCGAAACTCCAATATTTTTTAGGGGGGTACTAAAAAATATGTGCTTTTTGACCCTAAAACTTTCAGCCCCAAAACTGGTGGATGTTTCCCGAACTAACGCTCATCCGGACTTGCAAATTAGAGCACTGGTACTGGGGGATATTCCCTCTTGACATTGTAGAGCAAAAACGACATTGACATTTTGTTCCAAAACCCCAATATTTTTTAGGGGGGTACTAAAAAATACATGCTTTTTGACCCTAAAACTTTCAGCCCCAAAACTTGTGGATGTTTCCCGAACTAACGCTCATCCGGACTTGCAAATTAGAGCACTGGTACTGGGGGATATTCCCTCTTGACATGGTAGAGCAAAAAACGACTTTGAAATTTTAGTCCAAAACTCCCATTTTTTTTAGGGGGGTACTAAAAAATAGGTGCTTTTTGACCCTAAAACTTTCAGCCCCAAAACTGGTGGATGTTTCCCGAACTAACGCTCATCCGGACTTGCAAATTAGAGCACTGGTACTGGGGGATATTCCCTCTTGACATGGTAGAGCAAAAACGACATTGACATTTTGGTCCGAAACTCCAGTATTTTTTAGGGGGGTACTAAAAAATATGTGCTTTTTGACCCTAAAACTTTCAGCCCCAAAACTGGTGGATGTTTCCCGAACTAACGCTCATCCGGACTTGCAAATTAGAGCACTGGTACTGGGGGATATTCCCTCTTGACATGGTAGAGCATAAACGACTTTGAAATTTTGGTCCAAAACTCCCATTTTTTTTAGGGGGGTAGGCCTACTGAAAAATTTGTGTTTTTTGACCCTAAAACTTTCATCCCCAAAAATGGTGGAAATTTCCCGAACTAACGCTCATCCGGACTTGCAATTTAGAGCACTGGTACTGGGGGATATTCCCTCTTGACATGGCAGAGCAAAAATGACTTTGAAATTTTAGTCCAAAACTCCAATTTTTTTTAGGGGGGTACTGTAAATTTTGTGCTTTTTGACCCTAAAACTTTCAGCCCCAAAACTGGTGGATGTTTCCCGAACTAACGCTCATCCGGACTTGCAAATTAGAGCACTGGTACTGGGGGATATTCCCTCTTGACATGGTAGAGCAAAAACGACTTTGAAATTTTAGTCCAAAACTCCCATTTATTTTAGGAGGGTACTAAAAAATACATACTTTTTGACCCTAAAACTTTCAGCCCCAAAACTTGTAGATGTTTCCCGAACTAACGCTCATCCGGACTTGCAAATTATAGCACTGGTACTGGGGGATATTCCCTCTTGACATGGTAGAGCAAAAACGACATTGACATTTTGGTCCGAAACTCCAATATTTTTTAGGGGGGTACTAAAAAATATGTGCTTTTTGACCCTAAAACTTTCAGCCCCAAAACTGGTGGATGTTTCCCGAACTAACGCTCATCCGGACTTGCAAATTAGAGCACTGGTACTGGGGGATATTCCCTCTTGACATTGTAGAGCAAAAACGACATTGACATTTTGTTCCAAAACCCCAATATTTTTAAAGGGGGGTACTAAAAAATACATGCTTTTTGACCCTAAAACTTTCAGCCCCAAAACTTGTGGATGTTTCCCGAACTAACGCTCATAAGGACTTGCAAATTAGAGCACTGGTACTGGGGGATATTCCCTCTTGACATGGTAGAGCAAAAAACGACTTTGAAATTTTAGTCCAAAACTCCCATTTTTTTTAGGGGGGTACTAAAAAATAGGTGCTTTTTGACCCTAAAACTTTCAGCCCCAAAACTGGTGGATGTTTCCCGAACTAACGCTCATCCGGACTTGCAAATTAGAGCACTGGTACTGGGGGATATTCCCTCTTGACATGGTAGAGCAAAAACGACATTGACATTTTGGTCCGAAACTCCAATATTTTTTAGGGGGGTACTAAAAAATATGTGCTTTTTGACCCTAAAACTTTCAGCCCCAAAACTTGTGGATGTTTCCCGAACTAACGCTCATCCGGACTTGCAAATTAGAGCACTGGTACTGGGGGATATTCCCTCTTGACATTGTAGAGCAAAAACGACATTGACATTTTGTTCCAAAACCCCAATATTTTTTAGGGGGGTACTAAAAAATACATGCTTTTTGACCCTAAAACTTTCAGCCCCAAAACTTGTGGATGTTTCCCGAACTAACGCTCATCCGGACTTGCAAATTAGAGCACTGGTACTGGGGGATATTCCCTCTTGACATGGTAGAGCAAAAAACGACATTGAAATTTTAGTCCAAAACTCCCATTTTTTTTAGGGGGGTACTAAAAAATAGGTGCTTTTTGACCCTAAAACTTTCAGCCCCAAAACTGGTGGATGTTTCCCGAACTAACGCTCATCCGGACTTGCAAATTAGAGCACTGGTACTGGGGGATATTCCCTCTTGACATGGTAGAGCAAAAACGACATTGACATTTTGGTCCGAAACTCCAGTATTTTTTAGGGGGGTACTAAAAAATATGTGCTTTTTGACCCTAAAACTTTCAGCCCCAAAACTTGTGGATGTTTCCCGAACTAACGCTCATCCGGACTTGCAAATTAGAGCACTGGTACTTGGGGATATTCCCTCTTGACATGGTAGAGCATAAACGACTTTGAAATTTTGGTCCAAAACTCCCATTTTTTTTAGGGGGGTAGGCCTACTGAAAAATTTGTGTTTTTTGACCCTAAAACTTTCATCCCCAAAAATGGTGGAAATTTCCTGAACTAACGCTCATCCGGACTTGCAATTTAGAGCACTGGTACTGGGGGATATTCCCTCTTGACATGGCAGAGCAAAAATGACTTTGAAATTTTAGTCCAAAACTCCAATTTTTTTTAGGGGGGTACTGTAAATTTTGTGCTTTTTGACCCTAAAACTTTCAGCCCCAAAACTGGTGGATGTTTCCCGAACTAACGCTCATCCGGACTTGCAAATTAGAGCACTGGTACTGGGGGATATTCCCTCTTGACATGGTAGAGCAAAAACGACTTTGAAATTTTAGTCCAAAACTCCCATTTGTTTTAGGAGGGTACTAAAAAATACATACTTTTTGACCCTAAAACTTTCAGCCCCAAAACTTGTAGATGTTTCCCGAACTAACGCTCATCCGGACTTGCAAATTAGAGCACTGGTACTGGGGGATATTCCCTCTTGACATGGTAGAGCAAAAACGACATTGACATTTTGGTCCGAAACTCCAATATTTTTTAGGGGGGTACTAAAAAATATGTGCTTTTTGACCCTAACACTTTCAGCCCCAAAACTGGTGGATGTTTCCCGAACTAACGCTCATCCGGACTTGCAAATTAGAGCACTGGTACTGGGGGATATTCCCTCTTGACATTGTAGAGCAAAAACGACATTGACATTTTGTTCCAAAACCCCAATATTTTTTAGGGGGGTACTAAAAAATACATGCTTTTTGACCCTAAAACTTTCAGCCCCAAAACTTGTGGATGTTTCCCGAACTAACGCTCATAAGGACTTGCAAATTAGAGCACTGGTACTGGGGGATATTCCCTCTTGACATGGTAGAGCAAAAAACGACTTTGAAATTTTAGTCCAAAACTCCCATTTTTTTTAGGGGGGTACTAAAAAATAGGTGCTTTTTGACCCTAAAACTTTCAGCCCCAAAACTGGTGGATGTTTCCCGAACTAACGCTCATCCGGACTTGCAAATTAGAGCACTGGTACTGGGGGATATTCCCTCTTGACATGGTAAAGCAAAAACGACATTGACATTTTGGTCCGAAACTCCAGTATTTTTTAGGGGGGTACTAAAAAATATGTGCTTTTTGACCCTAAAACTTTCAGCCCCAAAACTTGCGGATGTTTCCCGAACTAACGCTCATCCGGACTTGGAAATTAGAGCATTGGTACTGGGGGATATTCCCTCTTGACATGGTAGAGCAAAAACGACTTTGAAATTTTTGTCCAAAACTCCCATTTTTTTTAGGGGGGTAGGCCTACTGAAAAATTTGTGTTTTTTGACCCTAAAACTTTCAGCCCCAAAAATGGTGGATATTTCCTGAACTAACGCTCATCCGGACTTGCAATTTAGAGCACTGGTACTGGGGGATATTCCCTCTTGACATGGCAGAGCAAAAATAACTTTGAAATTTTAGTCCAAAACTCCAATTTCTTTAGGGGGGTACTGAAAATTTTGTGCTTTTTGACCATCAAACTTTCAGCCCCAAAACTTGTGGATGTTTCCCGAACTAACGCTCATCCGGACTTGCAAATTAGAGCACTGGTACTGGTGGATATTCCCTCTTGACATGGTAGAGCAAAAAACGACTTTGAAATTTTAGTCCAAAACTCCCATTTTTTTTAGGGGGGTACTAAAAAAAAGGTGCTTTTTGACCCTAAAACTTTCAGCCCCAAAACTGGTGGATGTTTCCCGAACTAACGCTCATCCGGACTTGCAAATTAGAGCACTGGTACTGGTGGATATTCCCTCTTGACATGGTAGAGCAAAAAACGACTTTGAAATTTTAGTCCAAAACTCCCATTTTTTTTAGGGGGGTACTAAAAAATAGGTGCTTTTTGACCCTAAAACTTTCAGCCCCAAAACTGGTGGATGTTTCCCGAACTATCGCTCATCCGGACTTGGAAATTAGAGCATTGGTACTGGGGGATATTCCCTCTTGACATGGCAGAGCAAAAAATGACTTTGAAATTTTAGTCCAAAACTCCCATTTTTTTTAGGGGGGTACTGAAAATTTTGTGCTTTTTGACCATCAAACTTTCAGCCCCAAAACTTGTGGATGTTTCCCGAATTAACGCTCATCCGGACTTGCAAATTAGAGCACTGGTACTGGGGGATATTCCCTCTTGACATGGTAGAGCAAAAACGACTTTGAAATTTTAGTCCAAAACTCCAATTTTTTTTAGGGGGGTACTAAAAAATACATGCTTTTTGACCCTAAAACTTTCAGCCCCAAAACTTGTAGATGTTTCCCGAACTAACGCTGATCCGGACTTGCAAATTAGAGCACTGGTACTGGGGGATATTCCCTCTTGACATGGTAGAGCAAAAACGACATTGACATTTTGGTCCGAAACTCCAATATTTTTTAGGGGGGTACTAAAAAATATGTGCTTTTTGACCCTAAAACTTTCAGCCCCAAAACTGGTGGATGTTTCCCGAACTAACGCTCATCCGGACTTGCAAATTAGAGCACTGGTACTGGGGGATATTCCCTCTTGACATTGTAGAGCAAAAACGACATTGACATTTTGTTCCAAAACCCCAATATTTTTTAGGGAGGTACTAAAAAATACATGCTTTTTGACCCTAAAACTTTCAGCCCCAAAACTTGTGGATGTTTCCCGAACTAACGCTCATCCGGACTTGCAAATTAGAGCACTGGTACTGGGGGATATTCCCTCTTGACATGGTAGAGCAAAAAACGACTTTGAAATTTTAGTCCAAAACTCCCATTTTTTTTAGGGGGGTACTAAAAAATAGGTGCTTTTTGACCCTAAAACTTTCAGCCCCAAAACTGGTGGATGTTTCCCGAACTAACGCTCATCCGGACTTGCAAATTAGAGCATTGGTACTGGGGGATATTCCCTCTTGACATGGCAGAGCAAAAAATGACTTTGAAATTTTAGTCCAAAACTCCCATTTTTTTTAGGGGGGTACTGAAAATTTTGTGCTTTTTGACCATCAAACTTTCAGCCCCAAAACTTGTGGATGTTTCCCGAACTAACGCTCATCCGGACTTGCAAATTAGAGCACTGGTACTGGGGGATATTCCCTCTTGACATGGTAGAGCAAAAACGACTTTGAAATTTTGGTCCAAAACTCCAATTTTTTTTAGGGGGGTACTAAAAAATATGTGCTTTTTGACCCTAAAACTTTCAGCCCCAAAACTTGTAGATGTTTCCCGAACTAACGCTGATCCGGACTTGCAAATTAGAGCACTGGTACTGGGGGATATTCCCTCTTGACATGGTAGAGCAAAAACGACATTGACATTTTGGTCCGAAACTCCAATATTTTTTAGGGGGGTACTAAAAAATATGTGCTTTTTGACCCTAAAACTTTCAGCCCCAAAACTGGTGGATGTTTCCCGAACTAACGCTCATCCGGACTTGCAAATTAGAGCACTGGTACTGGGGGATATTCCCTCTTGACATTGTAGAGCAAAAACGACATTGACATTTTGTTCCAAAACCCCAATATTTTTTAGGGAGGTACTAAAAAATACATGCTTTTTGACCCTAAAACTTTCAGCCCCAAAACTTGTGGATGTTTCCCGAATTAACGCTCATCCGGACTTGCAAATTAGAGCACTGGTACTGGGGGATATTCCCTCTTGACATGGTAGAGCAAAAAACGACTTTGAAATTTTAGTCCAAAACTCCCATTTTTTTTAGGGGGGTACTAAAAAATAGGTGCTTTTTGACCCTAAAACTTTCAGCCCCAAAACTGGTGGATGTTTCCCGAACTAACGCTCATCCGGACTTGCAAATTAGAGCATTGGTACTGGGGGATATTCCCTCTTGACATGGCAGAGCAAAAAATGACTTTGAAATTTTAGTCCAAAACTCCCATTTTTTTTAGGGGGGTACTGAAAATTTTGTGCTTTTTGACCATCAAACTTTCAGCCCCAAAACTTGTGGATGTTTCCCGAACTAACGCTCATCCGGACTTGCAAATTAGAGCACTGGTACTGGGGGATATTCCCTCTTGACATGGTAGAGCAAAAACGACTTTGAAATTTTGGTCCAAAACTCCAATTTTTTTTAGGGGGGTACTAAAAAATATGTGCTTTTTGACCCTAAAACTTTCAGCCCCAAAACTTGTAGATGTTTCCCGAACTAACGCTGATCCGGACTTGCAAATTAGAGCACTGGTACTGGGGGATATTCCCTCTTGACATGGTAGAGCAAAAACGACATTGACATTTTGGTCCGAAACTCCAATATTTTTTAGGGGGGTACTAAAAAATATGTGCTTTTTGACCCTAAAACTTTCAGCCCCAAAACTGGTGGATGTTTCCCGAACTAACGCTCATCCGGACTTGCAAATTAGAGCACTGGTACTGGGGGATATTCCCTCTTGACATTGTAGAGCAAAAACGACATTGACATTTTGTTCCAAAACCCCAATATTTTTTAGGGAGGTACTAAAAAATACATGCTTTTTGACCCTAAAACTTTCAGCCCCAAAACTGGTGGATGTTTCCCGAACTAACGCTCATCCGGACTTGCAAATTAGAGCACTGGTACTGGGGGATATTCCCTCTTGACATGGTAGAGCAAAAAACGACTTTGAAATTTTAGTCCAAAACTCCCATTTTTTTTAGGGGGGTACGAAAAAATAGGTGCTTTTTGACCCTAAAACTTTCAGCCCCAAAACTGGTGGATGTTTCCCGAACTAACGCTCATCCGGACTTGCAAATTAGAGCACTGGTACTGGGGGATATTCCCTCTTGACATGGTAGAGCAAAAACGACTTTGAAATTTTAGTCCAAAACTCCAATTTCTTTAGGGGGGTACTGAAAATTTTGTGCTTTTTGACCATCAAACTTTCAGCCCCAAAACTTGTGGATGTTTCCCGAACTAACGCTCATCCGGACTTGCAAATTAGAGCACTGGTACTGGGGGATATTCCCTCTTGACATGGTAGAGCAAAAACGACTTTGAAATTTTAGTCCAAAACTCCCATTTTTTTTAGGGGGGTACTAAAAAATACATGCTTTTTGACCCTAAAACTTTCAGCCCCAAAACTGGTGGATGTTTCCCGAACTAACGCTCATCCGGACTTGCAAATTAGAGCACTGGTACTGGGGGATATTCCCTCTTGACATTGTAGAGCAAAAACGACATTGACATTTTGTTCCAAAACCCCAATATTTTTTAGGGGGGTACTAAAAAATACATGCTTTTTGACCCTAAAACTTTCAGCCCCAAAACTTGTGGATGTTTCCCGAACTAACGCTCATCCGGACTTGCAAATTAGAGCACTGGTACTGGTGGATATTCCCTCTTGACATGGTAGAGCAAAAAACGACTTTGAAATTTTAGTCCAAAACTCCCATTTTTTTTAGGGGGGTACTAAAAAATAGGTGCTTTTTGACCCTAAAACTTTCAGCCCCAAAACTGGTGGATGTTTCCCGAACTATCGCTCATCCGGACTTGCAAATTAGAGCACTGGTACTGGGGGATATTCCCTCTTGACATGGTAGAGCAAAAACGACATTGACATTTTGGTCCGAAACTCCAGTATTTTTTAGGGGGGTACTAAAAAATATGTGCTTTTTGACCCTAAAACTTTCAGCCCCAAAACTGGTGGATGTTTCCCGAACTAACGCTCATCCGGACTTGGAAATTAGAGCATTGGTACTGGGGGATATTCCCTCTTGACATGGCAGAGCAAAAAATGACTTTGAAATTTTAGTCCAAAACTCCCATTTTTTTTAGGGGGGTACTGAAAATTTTGTGCTTTTTGACCATCAAACTTTCAGCCCCAAAACTTGTGGATGTTTCCCGAACTAACGCTCATCCGGACTTGCAAATTAGAGCACTGGTACTGGGGGATATTCCCTCTTGACATGGTAGAGCAAAAACGACTTTGAAATTTTAGTCCAAAACTCCCATTTTTTTTAGGGGGGTACTAAAAAATATGTGCTTTTTGACCCTAAAACTTTCAGCCCCAAAACTGGTGGATGTTTCCCGAACTAACGCTCATCCGGACTTGCAAATTAGAGCACTGGTACTGGGGGATATTCCCTCTTGACATTGTAGAGCAAAAACGACATTGACATTTTGTTCCAAAACCCCAATATCTTTTAGGGAGGTACTAAAAAATAGGTGCTTTTTGACCCTAAAACTTTCAGCCCCAAAACTTGTGGATGTTTCCCGAACTAACGCTCATCCGGACTTGCAAATTAGAGCACTGGTACTGGGGGATATTCCCTCTTGACATGGTAGAGCAAAAACGACTTTGAAATTTTAGTCCAAAACTCCCATTTTTTTTAGGGGGGTACTAAAAAATACATGCTTTTTGACCCTAAAACTTTCAGCCCCAAAACTTGTAGATGTTTCCCGAACTAACGCTCATCCTGACTTGCAAATTAGAGCACTGGTACTGGGGGATATTCCCTCTTGACATGGTAGAGCAAAAACGACATTGACATTTTGGTCCGAAACTCCAATATTTTTTAGGGGGGTACTAAAAAATATGTGCTTTTTGACCCTAAAACTTTCAGCCCCAAAACTGGTGGATGTTTCCCGAACTAACGCTCATCCGGACTTGCAAATTAGAGCACTGGTACTGGGGGATATTCCCTCTTGACAAGGCAGAGCAAAAACGACTTTGACATTTTGGTCCAAAACTCCAATTTTTTTTAGGGGGGTACTGTAAATTTTGTGCTTTTTGACCTTAAAACTTTTAGCCCCAAAACTGGTGGATGTTTCCCGAACTAACGCTCATCCGGACTTGCAAATTAGAGCACTGGTACTGGGGGATATTCCCTCTTGACATGGTAGAGCATAAACGACTTTGAAATTTTGGTCCAAAACTCAAATTTTTTAAGGGAGGTACTAAAAAATACATTCTTTTTGACCCTAAAACTTTCAGCCCCAAAACTTGTGGATGTTTCCCGAACTAACGCCCATCCGGACTTGCAAATTAGAGCACTGGTACTGGGGGATATTCCCTCTTGACATGGTAGAGCAAAAACGACTTTGAAATTTTGGTCCAAAACTCCAATTTTTTTAGGGGGGTACTAAAAAATACATGCTTTTTGACCCTAAAACTTTCAGCCCCAAAACTTGTGGATGTTTTCCGAACTAACGCTCATCCGGACTTGCAAATTAGAGCACTGGTACTGGGGGATATTCCCTCTTGACATGGTAGAGCAAAAACGACTTTGAAATTTTAGTCCAAAACTCCAATTTTTTTTAGGGGGGTACTAAAAAATACATGCTTTTTGACCCTAAAACTTTCAGCCCCAAAACTTGTAGTCGTTTCCCGAACTAACGCTGATCCGGACTTGCAAATTAGAGCACTGGTACTGGGGGATATTCCCTCTTGACATGGTAGAGCAAAAACGACATTGACATTTTGGTCCGAAACTCCAATATTTTTTAGGGGGGTACTAAAAAATATGTGCTTTTTGACCCTAAAACTTTCAGCCCCAAAACTGGTGGATGTTTCCCGAACTAACGCTCATCCGGACTTGCAAATTAGAGCACTGGTACTGGGGGATATTCCCTCTTGACAAGGCAGAGCAAAAACGACTTTGACATTTTGGTCCAAAACTCCAATTTTTTTTAGGGGGGTACTGTAAATTTTGTGCTTTTTGACCTTAAAACTTTCAGCCCCAAAACTGGTGGATGTTTCCCGAACTAACGCTCATCCGGACTTGCAAATTAGAGCACTGGTACTGGGGGATATTCCCTCTTGACATGGTAGAGCATAAACGACTTTGAAATTTTGGTCCAAAACTCAAATTTTTTAAGGGAGGTACTAAAAAATACATTCTTTTTGACCCTAAAACTTTCAGCCCCAAAACTTGTGGATGTTTCCCGAACTAACGCTCATCCGGACTTGCAAATTAGAGCACTGGTACTGGGGGATATTCCCTCTTGACATGGTAGAGCAAAAACGACTTTGAAATTTTAGTCCAAAACTCCAATTTTTTTTAGGGGGGTACTAAAAAATACATGCTTTTTGACCCTAAAACTTTCAGCCCCAAAACTTGTAGTCGTTTCCCGAACTAACGCTCATCCGGACTTACAAATTAGAGCACTGGTACTGGGGGATATTCCCTCTTGACATGGTAGAGCAAAAACGACATTGACATTTTGGTCCAAAACTCCAATATTTTTTAGGGGGGTACTAAAAAATATGTGCTTTTTGACCCTAAAACTTTCAGCCCCAAAACTGGTGGATGTTTCCCGAACTAACGCTCATCCGGACTTGCAAATTAGAGCACTGGTACTGGGGGATATTCCCTCTTGACATGGTAGAGCAAAAACGACATTGACATTTTGGTCCAAAACTCCAATATTTTTTAGGGGGGTACTAAAAAATATGTGCTTTTTGACCCTAAAACTTTCAGCCCCAAAACAGGTGGATGTTTCCCGAACTAACGCTCATCCGGACTTGCAAATTAGAGCACTGGTACTGGGGGATATTCCCTCTTGACATGGTAGAGCAAAAACGACTTTGAAATTTTGGTCCAAAACTCCAATTTTTTTAGGGGGGTACTAAAAAATACATGCTTTTTGACCCTAAAACTTTCAGCCCCAAAACTTGTGGATGTTTTCCGAACTAACGCTCATCCGGACTTGCAAATTAGAGCACTGGTACTGGGGGATATTCCCTCTTGACATGGTAGAGCAAAAACGACTTTGAAATTTTAGTCCAAAACTCCAATTTTTTTTAGGGGGGTACTAAAAAATACATGCTTTTTGACCCTAAAACTTTCAGCCCCAAAACTTGTAGTCGTTTCCCGAACTAACGCTGATCCGGACTTGCAAATTAGAGCACTGGTACTGGGGGATATTCCCTCTTGACATGGTAGAGCAAAAACGACATTGACATTTTGGTCCGAAACTCCAATATTTTTTAGGGGGGTACTAAAAAATATGTGCTTTTTGACCCTAAAACTTTCAGCCCCAAAACTGGTGGATGTTTCCCGAACTAACGCTCATCCGGACTTGGAAATTAGAGCATTGGTACTGGGGGATATTCCCTCTTGACATGGCAGAGCAAAAAATGACTTTGAAATTTTAGTCCAAAACTCCCATTTTTTTTAGGGGGGTACTGAAAATTTTGTGCTTTTTGACCATCAAACTTTCAGCCCCAAAACTTGTGGATGTTTCCCGAACTAACGCTCATCCGGACTTGCAAATTAGAGCACTGGTACTGGGGGATATTCCCTCTTGACATGGTAGAGCAAAAACGACTTTGAAATTTTAGTCCAAAACTCCCATTTTTTTTAGGGGGGTACTAAAAAATATGTGCTTTTTGACCCTAAAACTTTCAGCCCCAAAACTGGTGGATGTTTCCCGAACTAACGCTCATCCGGACTTGCAAATTAGAGCACTGGTACTGGGGGATATTCCCTCTTGACATTGTAGAGCAAAAACGACATTGACATTTTGTTCCAAAACCCCAATATCTTTTAGGGAGGTACTAAAAAATAGGTGCTTTTTGACCCTAAAACTTTCAGCCCCAAAACTTGTGGATGTTTCCCGAACTAACGCTCATCCGGACTTGCAAATTAGAGCACTGGTACTGGGGGATATTCCCTCTTGACATGGTAGAGCAAAAACGACATTGACATTTTGGTCCGAAACTCCAATATTTTTTAGGGGGGTACTAAAAAATATGTGCTTTTTGACCCTAAAACTTTCAGCCCCAAAACTGGTGGATGTTTCCCGAACTAACGCTCATCCGGACTTGCAAATTAGAGCACTGGTACTGGGGGATATTCCCTCTTGACAAGGCAGAGCAAAAACGACTTTGACATTTTGGTCCAAAACTCCAATTTTTTTTAGGGGGGTACTGTAAATTTTGTGCTTTTTGACCTTAAAACTTTTAGCCCCAAAACTGGTGGATGTTTCCCGAACTAACGCTCATCCGGACTTGCAAATTAGAGCACTGGTACTGGGGGATATTCCCTCTTGACATGGTAGAGCATAAACGACTTTGAAATTTTGGTCCAAAACTCAAATTTTTTAAGGGAGGTACTAAAAAATACATTCTTTTTGACCCTAAAACTTTCAGCCCCAAAACTTGTGGATGTTTCCCGAACTAACGCCCATCCGGACTTGCAAATTAGAGCACTGGTACTGGGGGATATTCCCTCTTGACATGGTAGAGCAAAAACGACTTTGAAATTTTAGTCCAAAACTCCAATTTTTTTTAGGGGGGTACTAAAAAATACATGCTTTTTGACCCTAAAACTTTCAGCCCCAAAACTTGTAGTCGTTTCCCGAACTAACGCTCATCCGGACTTGCAAATTAGAGCACTGGTACTGGGGGATATTCCCTCTTGACATGGTAGAGCAAAAACGACATTGACATTTTGGTCCAAAACTCCAATATTTTTTAGGGGGGTACTAAAAAATATGTGCTTTTTGACCCTAAAACTTTCAGCCCCAAAACTGGTGGATGTTTCCCGAACTAACGCTCATCCGGACTTGCAAATTAGAGCACTGGTACTGGGGGATATTCCCTCTTGACATGGTAGAGCAAAAACGACATTGACATTTTGGTCCAAAACTCCAATATTTTTTAGGGGGGTACTAAAAAATATGTGCTTTTTGACCCTAAAACTTTCAGCCCCAAAACAGGTGGATGTTTCCCGAACTAACGCTCATCCGGACTTGCAAATTAGAGCACTGGTACTGGGGGATATTCCCTCTTGACATGGTAGAGCATAAACGACTTTGAAATTTTGGTCCAAAACTCCAATTTTTTTAGGGGGGTAATAAAAAATACATGCTTTTTGACCCTAAAACTTTCAGCCCCAAAACTTGTGGATGTTTTCCGAACTAACGCTCATCCGGACTTGCAAATTAGAGCACTGGTACTGGGGGATATTCCCTCTTGACATGGTAGAGCAAAAACGACTTTGAAATTTTAGTCCAAAACTCCAATTTTTTTTAGGGGGGTACTAAAAAATACATGCTTTTTGACCCTAAAACTTTCAGCCCCAAAACTTGTAGTCGTTTCCCGAACTAACGCTGATCCGGACTTGCAAATTAGAGCACTGGTACTGGGGGATATTCCCTCTTGACATGGTAGAGCAAAAACGACATTGACATTTTGGTCCGAAACTCCAATATTTTTTAGGGGGGTACTAAAAAATATGTGCTTTTTGACCCTAAAACTTTCAGCCCCAAAACTGGTGGATGTTTCCCGAACTAACGCTCATCCGGACTTGCAAATTAGAGCACTGGTACTGGGGGATATTCCCTCTTGACAAGGCAGAGCAAAAACGACTTTGACATTTTGGTCCAAAACTCCAATTTTTTTTAGGGGGGTACTGTAAATTTTGTGCTTTTTGACCTTAAAACTTTCAGCCCCAAAACTGGTGGATGTTTCCCGAACTAACGCTCATCCGGACTTGCAAATTAGAGCACTGGTACTGGGGGATATTCCCTCTTGACATGGTAGAGCATAAACGACTTTGAAATTTTGGTCCAAAACTCAAATTTTTTAAGGGAGGTACTAAAAAATACATTCTTTTTGACCCTAAAACTTTCAGCCCCAAAACTTGTGGATGTTTCCCGAACTAACGCTCATCCGGACTTGCAAATTAGAGCACTGGTACTGGGGGATATTCCCTCTTGACATGGTAGAGCAAAAACGACTTTGAAATTTTAGTCCAAAACTCCAATTTTTTTTAGGGGGGTACTAAAAAATACATGCTTTTTGACCCTAAAACTTTCAGCCCCAAAACTTGTAGTCGTTTCCCGAACTAACGCTCATCCGGACTTACAAATTAGAGCACTGGTACTGGGGGATATTCCCTCTTGACATGGTAGAGCAAAAACGACATTGACATTTTGGTCCAAAACTCCAATATTTTTTAGGGGGGTACTAAAAAATATGTGCTTTTTGACCCTAAAACTTTCAGCCCCAAAACTGGTGGATGTTTCCCGAACTAACGCTCATCCGGACTTGCAAATTAGAGCACTGGTACTGGGGGATATTCCCTCTTGACATGGTAGAGCAAAAACGACATTGACATTTTGGTCCAAAACTCCAATATTTTTTAGGGGGGTACTAAAAAATATGTGCTTTTTGACCCTAAAACTTTCAGCCCCAAAACAGGTGGATGTTTCCCGAACTAACGCTCATCCGGACTTGCAAATTAGAGCACTGGTACTGGGGGATATTCCCTCTTGACATGGTAGAGCATAAACGACTTTGAAATTTTGGTCCAAAACTCCAATTTTTTTAGGGGGGTACTAAAAAATACATGCTTTTTGACCCTAAAACTTTCAGCCCCAAAACTTGTGGATGTTTTCCGAACTAACGCTCATCCGGACTTGCAAATTAGAGCACTGGTACTGGGGGATATTCCCTCTTGACATGGTAGAGCAAAAACGACTTTGAAATTTTAGTCCAAAACTCCAATTTTTTTTAGGGGGGTACTAAAAAATACATGCTTTTTGACCCTAAAACTTTCAGCCCCAAAACTTGTAGTCGTTTCCCGAACTAACGCTGATCCGGACTTGCAAATTAGAGCACTGGTACTGGGGGATATTCCCTCTTGACATGGTAGAGCAAAAACGACATTGACATTTTGGTCCAAAACTCCAATATTTTTTAGGGGGGTACTAAAAAATATGTGCTTTTTGACCCTAAAACTTTCAGCCCCAAAACTTGTGGATGTTTCCTGAACTAACGCTCATCCGGACTTGCAAATTAGAGCACTGGTACTGGGGGATATTCCCTCTTGACATGGTAGAGCAAAAACGACTTTGAAATTTTAGTCCAAAACTCCCATTTTTTTTAGGGGGGTACTAAAAAATACATGCTTTTTGACCCTAAAACTTTCAGCCCCAAAACTTGTAGATGTTTCCCGAACTAACGCTCATCCGGACTTGCAAATTAGAGCACTGGTACTGGGGGATATTCCCTCTTGACATGGTAGAGCAAAAACGACATTGACATTTTGGTCCAAAACTCCAATATTTTTTAGGGGGGTACTAAAAAATAGGTGCTTTTTGACCCTAAAACTTTCAGCCCCAAAACTTGTGGATGTTTTCCGAACTAACGCTCATCCGGACTTGCAAATTAGAGCACTGGTACTGGGGGATATTCCCTCTTGACAAGGCAGAGCAAAAACGACTTTGACATTTTGGTCCAAAACTCCAATTTTTTTTAGGGGGGTACTAAAAAATACATGCTTTTTGACCCTAAAACTTTCAGCCCCAAAACTTGTGGATGTTTCCCGAACTAACGCTCATCCGGACTTGCAAATTAGAGCACTGGTACTGGGGGATATTCCCTCTTGACATGGTAGAGCATAAACGACTTTGAAATTTTGGTCCAAAACTCAAATTTTTTAAGGGAGGTACTAAAAAATATGTGCTTTTTGACCCTAAAACTTTCAGCCCCAAAACTGGTGGATGTTTCCCGAACTAACGCTCATCCGGACTTACAAATTAGAGCACTGGTACTGGGGGATATTCCCTCTTGACATGGTAGAGCAAAAACGACATTGACATTTTGGTCCAAAACTCCAATATTTTTTAGGGGGGTACTAAAAAATATGTGCTTTTTGACCCTAAAACTTTCAGCCCCAAAACTGGTGGATGTTTCCCGAACTAACGCTCATCCGGACTTGCAAATTAGAGCACTGGTACTGGGGGATATTCCCTCTTGACATGGTAGAGCAAAAACGACATTGAAATTTTGGTCCAAAACTCCAATATTTTTTAGGGGGGTACTAAAAAATATGTGCTTTTTGACCCTAAAACTTTCAGCCCCAAAACAGGTGGATGTTTCCCGAACTAACGCTCATCCGGACTTGCAAATTAGAGCACTGGTACTGGGGGATATTCCCTCTTGACATGGTAGAGCATAAACGACTTTGAAATTTTGGTCCAAAACTCCAATTTTTTTAGGGGGGTACTAAAAAATACATGCTTTTTGACCCTAAAACTTTCAGCCCCAAAACTTGTGGATGTTTTCCGAACTAACGCTCATCCGGACTTGCAAATTAGAGCACTGGTACTGGGGGATATTCCCTCTTGACATGGTAGAGCAAAAACGACTTTGAAATTTTAGTCCAAAACTCCAATTTTTTTTTTGGGGGTACTAAAAAATACATGCTTTTTGACCCTAAAACTTTCAGCCCCAAAACTTGTAGTCGTTTCCCGAACTAACGCTGATCCGGACTTGCAAATTAGAGCACTGGTACTGGGGGATATTCCCTCTTGACATGGTAGAGCAAAAACGACATTGACATTTTGGTCCGAAACTCCAATATTTTTTAGGGGGGTACTAAAAAATATGTGCTTTTTGACCCTAAAACTTTCAGCCCCAAAACTTGTGGATGTTTCCTGAACTAACGCTCATCCGGACTTGCAAATTAGAGCACTGGTACTGGGGGATATTCCCTCTTGACATGGTAGAGCAAAAACGACTTTGAAATTTTAGTCCAAAACTCCCATTTTTTTTAGGGGGGTACTAAAAAATACATGCTTTTTGACCCTAAAACTTTCAGCCCCAAAACTTGTAGATGTTTCCCGAACTAACGCTCATCCGGACTTGCAAATTAGAGCACTGGTACTGGGGGATATTCCCTCTTGACATGGTAGAGCAAAAACGACATTGACATTTTGGTCCAAAACTCCAATATTTTTTAGGGGGGTACTAAAAAATAGGTGCTTTTTGACCCTAAAACTTTCAGCCCCAAAACTTGTGGATGTTTTCCGAACTAACGCTCATCCGGACTTGCAAATTAGAGCACTGGTACTGGGGGATATTCCCTCTTGACAAGGCAGAGCAAAAACGACTTTGACATTTTGGTCCAAAACTCAAATTTTTTTTAGGGGGGTACTAAAAAATACATGCTTTTTGACCCTAAAACTTTCAGCCCCAAAACTTGTGGATGTTTCCCGAACTAACGCTCATCCGGACTTGCAAATTAGAGCACTGGTACTGGGGGATATTCCCTCTTGACATGGTAGAGCATAAACGACTTTGAAATTTTGGTCCAAAACTCAAATTTTTTAAGGGAGGTACTAAAAAATATGTGCTTTTTGACCCTAAAACTTTCAGCCCCAAAACTGGTGGATGTTTCCCGAACTAACGCTCATCCGGACTTGCAAATTAGAGCACTGGTACTGGTGGATATTCCCTCTTGACATGGTAGACCATAAACGACTTTGAAATTTTGGTCCAAAACTCCAATTTTTTTTAGGGGGGTACTAAAAAAAAAATGCTTTTTGACCCTAAAACTTTCAGCCCCAAAACTTGTGGATGTTTTCCGAACTAACGCTCATCCGGACTTGCAAATTAGAGCACTGGTACTGGGGGATATTCCCTCTTGACAAGGCAGAGCAAAAACGACTTTGACATTTTGGTCCAAAACTCCAATTTTTTTTAGGGGGGTACTAAAAAATACATGCTTTTTGACCCTAAAACTTTCAGCCCCAAAACTTGTGGATGTTTCCCGAACTAACGCTCATCCGGACTTGCAAATTAGAGCACTGGTACTGGGGGATATTCCCTCTTGACATGGTAGAGCATAAACGACTTTGAAATTTTGGTCCAAAACTCAAATTTTTTAAGGGAGGTACTAAAAAATATGTGCTTTTTGACCCTAAAACTTTCAGCCCCAAAACTGGTGGATGTTTCCCGAACTAACGCTCATCCGGACTTGCAAATTAGAGCACTGGTACTGGGGGATATTCCCTCTTGACATGGTAGAGCAAAAACGACTTTGAAATTTTAGTCCAAAACTCCAATTTTTTTTAGGGGGGTACTAAAAAATACATGCTTTTTGACCCTAAAACTTTCAGCCCCAAAACTTGTAGTCGTTTCCCGAACTAACGCTCATCCGGACTTGCAAATTAGAGCACTGGTACTGGGGGATATTCCCTCTTGACATGGTAGAGCATAAACGACTTTGAAATTTTGTTCCAAAACTCAAATTTTTTAAGGGAGGTACTAAAAAATACATGCTTTTTGACCCTAAAACTTTCAGCCCCAAAACTTGTGGATGTTTCCCGAACTAACGCTGATCCGGACTTGCAAATTAGAGCACTGGTACTGGGGGATATTCCCTCTTGACATGGTAGAGCAAAAACGACATTGACATTTTGGTCCGAAACTCCAATATTTTTTAGGGGGGTACTAAAAAATATGTGCTTTTTGACCCTAAAACTTTCAGCCCCAAAACTGGTGGATGTTTCCCGAACTAACACTCATCCGGACTTGCAAATTAGAGCACTGGTACTGGGGGATATTCCCTCTTGACATTGTAGAGCAAAAACGACATTGACATTTTGTTCCAAAACCCCAATATCTTTTAGGGAGGTACTAAAAAATACATGCTTTTTGACCATAAAACTTTCAGCCCCAAAACTTGTGGATGTTTCCCGAACTAACGCTCATCCGGACTTGCAAATTAGAGCACTGGTACTGGGGGATATTCCCTCTTGACATGGTAGAGCAAAAACGACTTTGAAATTTTAGTCCAAAACTCCCATTTTTTTTAGGGGGGTACTAAAAAATACATGCTTTTTGACCCTAAAACTTTCAGCCCCAAAACTTGTAGATGTTTCCCGAACTAACGCTCATCCGGACTTGCAAATTAGAGCACTGGTACTGGGGGATATTCCCTCTTGACATGGTAGAGCATAAACGACTTTGAAATTTTGTTCCAAAACTCAAATTTTTTAAGGGAGGTACTAAAAAATACATGCTTTTTGACCCTAAAACTTTCAGCCCCAAAACTTGTGGATGTTTCCCGAACTAACGCTGATCCGGACTTGCAAATTAGAGCACTGGTACTGGGGGATATTCCCTCTTGACATGGTAGAGCAAAAACGACATTGACATTTTGGTCCGAAACTCCAATATTTTTTAGGGGGGTACTAAAAAATATGTGCTTTTTGACCCTAAAACTTTCAGCCCCAAAACTGGTGGATGTTTCCCGAACTAACACTCATCCGGACTTGCAAATTAGAGCACTGGTACTGGGGGATATTCCCTCTTGACATTGTAGAGCAAAAACGACATTGACATTTTGTTCCAAAACCCCAATATCTTTTAGGGAGGTACTAAAAAATACATGCTTTTTGACCATAAAACTTTCAGCCCCAAAACTTGTGGATGTTTCCCGAACTAACGCTCATCCGGACTTGCAAATTAGAGCACTGGTACTGGGGGATATTCCCTCTTGACATGGTAGAGCAAAAACGACTTTGAAATTTTAGTCCAAAACTCCCATTTTTTTTAGGGGGGTACTAAAAAATACATGCTTTTTGACCCTAAAACTTTCAGCCCCAAAACTTGTAGATGTTTCCCGAACTAACGCTCATCCGGACTTGCAAATTAGAGCACTGGTACTGGGGGATATTCCCTCTTGACATGGTAGAGCAAAAACGACATTGACATTTTGGTCCAAAACTCCAATATTTTTTAGGGGGGTACTAAAAAATAGGTGCTTTTTGACCCTAAAACTTTCAGCCCCAAAACTTGTGGATGTTTCCCGAACTAACGCTCATCCGGACTTGCAAATTAGAGCACTGGTACTGGGGGATATTCCCTCTTGACAAGGCAGAGCAAAAACGACTTTGACATTTTGGTCCAAAACTCAAATTTTTTTTAGGGGGGTACTAAAAAATACATGCTTTTTGACCCTAAAACTTTCAGCCCCAAAACTTGTGGATGTTTCCCGAACTAACGCTCATCCGGACTTGCAAATTAGAGCACTGGTACTGGGGGATATTCCCTCTTGACATGGTAGAGCATAAACGACTTTGAAATTTTGGTCCAAAACTCAAATTTTTTAAGGGAGGTACTAAAAAATATGTGCTTTTTGACCCTAAAACTTTCAGCCCCAAAACTGGTGGATGTTTCCCGAACTAACGCTCATCCGGACTTGCAAATTAGAGCACTGGTACTGGTGGATATTCCCTCTTGACATGGTAGACCATAAACGACTTTGAAATTTTGGTCCAAAACTCCAATTTTTTTTAGGGGGGTACTAAAAAAAAAATGCTTTTTGACCCTAAAACTTTCAGCCCCAAAACTTGTGGATGTTTTCCGAACTAACGCTCATCCGGACTTGCAAATTAGAGCACTGGTACTGGGGGATATTCCCTCTTGACAAGGCAGAGCAAAAACGACTTTGACATTTTGGTCCAAAACTCCAATTTTTTTTAGGGGGGTACTAAAAAATACATGCTTTTTGACCCTAAAACTTTCAGCCCCAAAACTTGTGGATGTTTCCCGAACTAACGCTCATCCGGACTTGCAAATTAGAGCACTGGTACTGGGGGATATTCCCTCTTGACATGGTAGAGCATAAACGACTTTGAAATTTTGGTCCAAAACTCAAATTTTTTAAGGGAGGTACTAAAAAATATGTGCTTTTTGACCCTAAAACTTTCAGCCCCAAAACTGGTGGATGTTTCCCGAACTAACGCTCATCCGGACTTGCAAATTAGAGCACTGGTACTGGGGGATATTCCCTCTTGACATGGTAGAGCAAAAACGACTTTGAAATTTTAGTCCAAAACTCCAATTTTTTTTAGGGGGGTACTAAAAAATACATGCTTTTTGACCCTAAAACTTTCAGCCCCAAAACTTGTAGTCGTTTCCCGAACTAACGCTCATCCGGACTTGCAAATTAGAGCACTGGTACTGGGGGATATTCCCTCTTGACATGGTAGAGCATAAACGACTTTGAAATTTTGTTCCAAAACTCAAATTTTTTAAGGGAGGTACTAAAAAATACATGCTTTTTGACCCTAAAACTTTCAGCCCCAAAACTTGTGGATGTTTCCCGAACTAACGCTCATCCGGACTTGCAAATTAGAGCACTGGTACTGGGGGATATTCCCTCTTGACATGGTAGAGCAAAAACGACATTGACATTTTGGTCCGAAACTCCAATATTTTTTAGGGGGGTACTAAAAAATATGTGCTTTTTGACCCTAAAACTTTCAGCCCCAAAACTGGTGGATGTTTCCCGAACTAACACTCATCCGGACTTGCAAATTAGAGCACTGGTACTGGGGGATATTCCCTCTTGACATTGTAGAGCAAAAACGACATTGACATTTTGTTCCAAAACCCCAATATCTTTTAGGGAGGTACTAAAAAATACATGCTTTTTGACCATAAAACTTTCAGCCCCAAAACTTGTGGATGTTTCCCGAACTAACGCTCATCCGGACTTGCAAATTAGAGCACTGGTACTGGGGGATATTCCCTCTTGACATGGTAGAGCAAAAAACGACTTTGAAATTTTAGTCCAAAACTCCAATTTTTTTTAGGGGGGTACTAAAAAATAGGTGCTTTTTGACCCTAAAACTTTCAGCCCCAAAACTGGTGGATGTTTCCCGAACTAACGCTCATCCGGACTTGCAAATTAGAGCACTGGTACTGGGGGATATTCCCTCTTGACATGGTAGAGCAAAAACGACTTTGAAATTTTAGTCCAAAACTCCCATTTTTTTTAGGGGGGTACTAAAAAATACATGCTTTTTGACCCTAAAACTTTCAGCCCCAAAACTTGTAGATGTTTCCCGAACTAACGCTCATCCTGACTTGCAAATTAGAGCACTGGTACTGGGGGATATTCCCTCTTGACATGGTAGAGCAAAAACGACATTGACATTTTGGTCCGAAACTCCAATATTTTTTAGGGGGGTACTAAAAAATATGTGCTTTTTGACCCTAAAACTTTCAGCCCCAAAACTGGTGGATGTTTCCCGAACTAACGCTCATCCGGACTTGCAAATTAGAGCACTGGTACTGGGGGATATTCCCTCTTGACATGGTAGAGCATAAACGACTTTGACATTTTGGTCCAAAACTCAAATTTTTTTTAGGGGGGTACTAAAAAATACATGCTTTTTGACCCTAAAACTTTCAGCCCCAAAACTTGTGGATGTTTCCCGAACTAACGCTCATCCGGACTTGCAAATTAGAGCACTGGTACTGGGGGATATTCCCTCTTGACATGGTAGAGCATAAACGACTTTGAAATTTTGGTCCAAAACTCAAATTTTTTAAGGGAGGTACTAAAAAATATGTGCTTTTTGACCCTAAAACTTTCAGCCCCAAAACTGGTGGATGTTTCCCGAACTAACGCTCATCCGGACTTGCAAATTAGAGCACTGGTACTGGTGGATATTCCCTCTTGACATGGTAGACCATAAACGACTTTGAAATTTTGGTCCAAAACTCCAATTTTTTTTAGGGGGGTACTAAAAAAAAAATGCTTTTTGACCCTAAAACTTTCAGCCCCAAAACTTGTGGATGTTTTCCGAACTAACGCTCATCCGGACTTGCAAATTAGAGCACTGGTACTGGGGGATATTCCCTCTTGACAAGGCAGAGCAAAAACGACTTTGACATTTTGGTCCAAAACTCCAATTTTTTTTAGGGGGGTACTAAAAAATACATGCTTTTTGACCCTAAAACTTTCAGCCCCAAAACTTGTGGATGTTTCCCGAACTAACGCTCATCCGGACTTGCAAATTAGAGCACTGGTACTGGGGGATATTCCCTCTTGACATGGTAGAGCATAAACGACTTTGAAATTTTGGTCCAAAACTCAAATTTTTTAAGGGAGGTACTAAAAAATATGTGCTTTTTGACCCTAAAACTTTCAGCCCCAAAACTGGTGGATGTTTCCCGAACTAACGCTCATCCGGACTTGCAAATTAGAGCACTGGTACTGGGGGATATTCCCTCTTGACATGGTAGAGCAAAAACGACTTTGAAATTTTAGTCCAAAACTCCAATTTTTTTTAGGGGGGTACTAAAAAATACATGCTTTTTGACCCTAAAACTTTCAGCCCCAAAACTTGTAGTCGTTTCCCGAACTAACGCTCATCCGGACTTGCAAATTAGAGCACTGGTACTGGGGGATATTCCCTCTTGACATGGTAGAGCAAAAACGACTTTGAAATTTTGGTCCAAAACTCAAATTTTTTAAGGGAGGTACTAAAAAATACATGCTTTTTGACCCTAAAACTTTCAGCCCCAAAACTTGTGGATGTTTCCCGAACTAACGCTCATCCGGACTTGCAAATTAGAGCACTGGTACTGGGGGATATTCCCTCTTGACATGGTAGAGCAAAAACGACATTGACATTTTGGTCCGAAACTCCAATATTTTTTAGGGGGGTACTAAAAAATATGTGCTTTTTGACCCTAAAACTTTCAGCCCCAAAACTGGTGGATGTTTCCCGAACTAACACTCATCCGGACTTGCAAATTAGAGCACTGGTACTGGGGGATATTCCCTCTTGACATTGTAGAGCAAAAACGACATTGACATTTTGTTCCAAAACCCCAATATCTTTTAGGGAGGTACTAAAAAATACATGCTTTTTGACCATAAAACTTTCAGCCCCAAAACTTGTGGATGTTTCCCGAACTAACGCTCATCCGGACTTGCAAATTAGAGCACTGGTACTGGGGGATATTCCCTCTTGACATGGTAGAGCAAAAAACGACTTTGAAATTTTAGTCCAAAACTCCCATTTTTTTTAGGGGGGTACTAAAAAATAGGTGCTTTTTGACCCTAAAACTTTCAGCCCCAAAACTGGTGGATGTTTCCCGAACTAACGCTCATCCGGACTTGCAAATTAGAGCACTGGTACTGGGGGATATTCCCTCTTGACATGGTAGAGCAAAAACGACTTTGAAATTTTAGTCCAAAACTCCCATTTTTTTTAGGGGGGTACTAAAAAATACATGCTTTTTGACCCTAAAACTTTCAGCCCCAAAACTTGTAGATGTTTCCCGAACTAACGCTCATCCTGACTTGCAAATTAGAGCACTGGTACTGGGGGATATTCCCTCTTGACATGGTAGAGCAAAAACGACATTGACATTTTGGTCCGAAACTCCAATATTTTTTAGGGGGGTACTAAAAAATATGTGCTTTTTGACCCTAAAACTTTCAGCCCCAAAACTGGTGGATGTTTCCCGAACTAACGCTCATCCGGACTTGCAAATTAGAGCACTGGTACTGGGGGATATTCCCTCTTGACATGGTAGAGCATAAACGACTTTGAAATTTTGGTCCAAAACTCAAATTTTTTAAGGGAGGTACTAAATAATACATTCTTTTTGACCCTAAAACTTTCAGCCCCAAAACTTGTGGATGTTTCCCGAACTAACGCTCATCCGGACTTGCAAATTAGAGCACTGGTACTGGGGGATATTCCCTCTTGACATGGTAGAGCAAAAACGACTTTGAAATTTTAGTCCAAAACTCCAATTTTTTTTAGGGGGGTACTAAAAAATACATGCTTTTTGACCCTAAAACTTTCAGCCCCAAAACTTGTAGTCGTTTCCCGAACTAACGCTCATCCGGACTTGCAAATTAGAGCACTGGTACTGGGGGATATTCCCTCTTGACATGGTAGAGCAAAAACGACATTGACATTTTGGTCCAAAACTCCAATATTTTTTAGGGGGGTACTAAAAAATATGTGCTTTTTGACCCTAAAACTTTCAGCCCCAAAACTGGTGGATGTTTCCCGAACTAACGCTCATCCGGACTTGCAAATTAGAGCACTGGTACTGGGGGATATTCCCTCTTGACATGGTAGAGCAAAAACGACATTGACATTTTGGTCCAAAACTCCAATATTTTTTAGGGGGGTACTAAAAAATATGTGCTTTTTGACCCTAAAACTTTCAGCCCCAAAACAGGTGGATGTTTCCCGAACTAACGCTCATCCGGACTTGCAAATTAGAGCACTGGTACTGGGGGATATTCCCTCTTGACATGGTAGAGCATAAACGACTTTGAAATTTTGGTCCAAAACTCCAATTTTTTTAGGGGGGTACTAAAAAATACATGCTTTTTGACCCTAAAACTTTCAGCCCCAAAACTTGTGGATGTTTTCCGAACTAACGCTCATCCGGACTTGCAAATTAGAGCACTGGTACTGGGGGATATTCCCTCTTGACATGGTAGAGCAAAAACGACTTTGAAATTTTAGTCCAAAACTCCAATTTTTTTTAGGGGGGTACTAAAAAATACATGCTTTTTGACCCTAAAACTTTCAGCCCCAAAACTTGTAGTCGTTTCCCGAACTAACGCTGATCCGGACTTGCAAATTAGAGCACTGGTACTGGGGGATATTCCCTCTGGACATGGTAGAGCAAAAACGACATTGACATTTTGGTCCGAAACTCCAATATTTTTTAGGGGGGTACTAAAAAATATGTGCTTTTTGACCCTAAAACTTTCAGCCCCAAAACTTGTGGATGTTTCCTGAACTAACGCTCATCCGGACTTGCAAATTAGAGCACTGGTACTGGGGGATATTCCCTCTTGACATGGTAGAGCAAAAACGACTTTGAAATTTTAGTCCAAAACTCCAATTTTTTTAGGGGGGTACTAAAAAATACATGCTTTTTGACCCTAAAACTTTCAGCCCCAAAACTTGTAGATGTTTCCCGAACTAACGCTCATCCGGACTTGCAAATTAGAGCACTGGTACTGGGGGATATTCCCTCTTGACATGGTAGAGCAAAAACGACATTGACATTTTGGTCCAAAACTCCAATATTTTTTAGGGGGGTACTAAAAAATAGGTGCTTTTTGACCCTAAAACTTTCAGCCCCAAAACTTGTGGATGTTTTCCGAACTAACGCTCATCCGGACTTGCAAATTAGAGCACTGGTACTGGGGGATATTCCCTCTTGACAAGGCAGAGCAAAAACGACTTTGACATTTTGGTCCAAAACTCCAATTTTTTTTAGGGGGGTACTAAAAAATACATGCTTTTTGACCCTAAAACTTTCAGCCCCAAAACTTGTGGATGTTTCCCGAACTAACGCTCATCCGGACTTGCAAATTAGAGCACTGGTACTGGGGGATATTCCCTCTTGACATGGTAGAGCATAAACGACTTTGAAATTTTGGTCCAAAACTCAAATTTTTTAAGGGAGGTACTAAAAAATATGTGCTTTTTGACCCTAAAACTTTCAGCCCCAAAACTTGTAGTCGTTTCCCGAACTAACGCTGATCCGGACTTGCAAATTAGAGCACTGGTACTGGGGGATATTCCCTCTTGACATGGTAGAGCAAAAACGACATTGACATTTTGGTCCGAAACTCCAATATTTTTTAGGGGGGTACTAAAAAATATGTGCTTTTTGACCCTAAAACTTTCAGCCCCAAAACTTGTGGATGTTTCCTGAACTAACGCTCATCCGGACTTGCAAATTAGAGCACTGGTACTGGGGGATATTCCCTCTTGACATGGTAGAGCAAAAACGACTTTGAAATTTTAGTCCAAAACTCCCATTTTTTTTAGGGGGGTACTAAAAAATACATGCTTTTTGACCCTAAAACTTTCAGCCCCAAAACTTGTAGATGTTTCCCGAACTAACGCTCATCCGGACTTGCAAATTAGAGCACTGGTACTGGGGGATATTCCCTCTTGACATGGTAGAGCAAAAACGACATTGACATTTTGGTCCAAAACTCCAATATTTTTTAGGGGGGTACTAAAAAATACATGCTTTTTGACCCTAAAACTTTCAGCCCCAAAACTTGTGGATGTTTTCCGAACTAACGCTCATCCGGACTTGCAAATTAGAGCACTGGTACTGGGGGATATTCCCTCTTGACAAGGCAGAGCAAAAACGACTTTGACATTTTGGTCCAAAACTCCAATTTTTTTTAGGGGGGTACTAAAAAATACATGCTTTTTGACCCTAAAACTTTCAGCCCCAAAACTTGTGGATGTTTCCCGAACTAACGCTCATCCGGACTTGCAAATTAGAGCACTGGTACTGGGGGATATTCCCTCTTGACATGGTAGAGCATAAACGACTTTGAAATTTTGGTCCAAAACTCCAATTTTTTTTAGGGGGGTACTAAAAAATACATGCTTTTTGACCCTAAAACTTTCAGCCCCAAAACTTGTGGATGTTTCCCGAACTAACGCTCATCCGGACTTGCAAATTAGAGCACTGGTACTGGGGGATATTCCCTCTTGACATGGTAGAGCATAAACGACTTTGAAATTTTGGTCCAAAACTCAAATTTTTTAAGGGAGGTACTAAAAAATATGTGCTTTTTGACCCTAAAACTTTCAGCCCCAAAACTGGTGGATGTTTCCCGAACTAACGCTCATCCGGACTTGCAAATTAGAGCACTGGTACTGGGGGATATTCCCTCTTGACATGGTAGAGCAAAAACGACTTTGAAATTTTAGTCCAAAACTCCCATTTTTTTTAGGGGGGTACTAAAAAATACATGCTTTTTGACCCTAAAACTTTCAGCCCCAAAACTTGTAGTCGTTTCCCGAACTAACGCTCATCCGGACTTGCAAATTAGAGCACTGGTACTGGGGGATATTCCCTCTTGACATGGTAGAGCATAAACGACTTTGAAATTTTGTTCCAAAACTCAAATTTTTTAAGGGAGGTACTAAAAAATACATGCTTTTTGACCCTAAAACTTTCAGCCCCAAAACTTGTGGATGTTTCCCGAAGTAACGCTCATCCGGACTTGCAAATTAGAGCACTGGTACTGGGGGATATTCCCTCTTGACATGGTAGAGCAAAAAACGACTTTGAAATTTTAGTCCAAAACTCCCATTTTTTTTAGGGGGGTACTAAAAAATAGGTGCTTTTTGACCCTAAAACTTTCAGCCCCAAAACTGGTGGATGTTTCCCGAACTAACGCTCATCCGGACTTGCAAATTAGAGCACTGGACTGGGGGATATTCCCTCTTGACATGGTAGAGCAAAAACGACATTGACATTTTGGTCCGAAACTCCAATATTTTTTAGGGGGGTACTAAAAAATATGTGCTTTTTGACCCTAAAACTTTCAGCCCCAAAACTGGTGGATGTTTCCCGAACTAACGCTCATCCGGACTTGCAAATTAGAGCACTGGTACTGGGGGATATTCCCTCTTGACATGGTAGAGCATAAACGACTTTGAAATTTTGGTCCAAAACTCCAATTTTTTTTAGGGGGGTACTAAAAAATACATGCTTTTTGACCCTAAAACTTTCAGCCCCAAAACTTGTGGATGTTTCCCGAACTAACGCTCATCCGGACTTGCAAATTAGAGCACTGGTACTGGGGGATATTCCCTCTTGACATGGTAGAGCATAAACGACTTTGAAATTTTGGTCCAAAACTCAAATTTTTTAAGGGAGGTACTAAAAAATATGTGCTTTTTGACCCTAAAACTTTCAGCCCCAAAACTGGTGGATGTTTCCCGAACTAACGCTCATCCGGACTTGCAAATTAGAGCACTGGTACTGGGGGATATTCCCTCTTGACATGGTAGAGCAAAAACGACTTTGAAATTTTAGTCCAAAACTCCAATTTTTTTTAGGGGGGTACTAAAAAATACATGCTTTTTGACCCTAAAACTTTCAGCCCCAAAACTTGTAGTCGTTTCCCGAACTAACGCTCATCCGGACTTGCAAATTAGAGCACTGGTACTGGGGGATATTCCCTCTTGACATGGTAGAGCATAAACGACTTTGAAATTTTGTTCCAAAACTCAAATTTTTTAAGGGAGGTACTAAAAAATACATGCTTTTTGACCCTAAAACTTTCAGCCCCAAAACTTGTGGATGTTTCCCGAAGTAACGCTCATCCGGACTTGCAAATTAGAGCACTGGTACTGGGGGATATTCCCTCTTGACATGGTAGAGCAAAAAACGACTTTGAAATTTTAGTCCAAAACTCCCATTTTTTTTAGGGGGGTACTAAAAAATAGGTGCTTTTTGACCCTAAAACTTTCAGCCCCAAAACTGGTGGATGTTTCCCGAACTAACGCTCATCCGGACTTGCAAATTAGAGCACTGGACTGGGGGATATTCCCTCTTGACATGGTAGAGCAAAAACGACATTGACATTTTGGTCCGAAACTCCAATATTTTTTAGGGGGGTACTAAAAAATATGTGCTTTTTGACCCTAAAACTTTCAGCCCCAAAACTGGTGGATGTTTCCCGAACTAACGCTCATCCGGACTTGCAAATTAGAGCACTGGTACTGGGGGATATTCCCTCTTGACATGGTAGAGCATAAACGACTTTGAAATTTTGGTCCAAAACTCCAATTTTTTTTAGGGGGGTACTAAAAAATACATGCTTTTTGACCCTAAAACTTTCAGCCCCAAAACTTGTGGATGTTTTCCGAACTAACGCTCATCCGGACTTGCAAATTAGAGCACTGGTACTGGGGGATATTCCCTCTTGACATGGTAGAGCAAAAACGACTTTGAAATTTTGGTCCAAAACTCCAATTTTTTTTAGGGGGGTACTGTAAATTTTGTGCTTTTTGACCTTAAAACTTTCAGCCCCAAAACTGGTGGATGTTTCCCGAACTAACGCTCATCCGGACTTGCAAATTAGAGCACTGGTACTGGGGGATATTCCCTCTTGACATGGTAGAGCGTAAACGACTTTGAAATTTTGGTCCAAAACTCAAATTTTTTAAGGGAGGTACTAAAAAATATGTGCTTTTTGACCCTAAAACTTTCAGCCCCAAAACTTGTGGATGTTTCCCGAACTAACGCTCATCCGGACTTGCAAATTAGAGCACTGGTACTGGGGGATATTCCCTCTTGACATGGTAGAGCAAAAACGACTTTGAAATTTTAGTCCAAAACTCCAATTTTTTTTAGGGGGGTACTAAAAAATACATGCTTTTTGACCCTAAAACTTTCAGCCCCAAAACTTGTAGTCGTTTCCCGAACTAACGCTCATCCGGACTTGCAAATTAGAGCACTGGTACTGGGGGATATTCCCTCTTGACATGGTAGAGCAAAAACGACATTGACATTTTGGTCCGAAACTCCAATATTTTTTAGGGGGGTACTAAAAAATATGTGCTTTTTGACCCTAAAACTTTCAGCCCCAAAACTGGTGGATGTTTCCCGAACTAACGCTCATCCGGACTTGCAAATTAGAGCACTGGTACTGGTGGATATTCCCTCTTGACATGGTAGAGCATAAACGACTTTGAAATTTTGGTCCAAAACTCCAATTTTTTTTAGGGGGGTACTAAAAAATACATGCTTTTTGACCCTAAAACTTTCAGCCCCAAAACTTGTGGATGTTTCCCGAACTAACGCTCATCCGGACTTGCAAATTAGAGCACTGGTACTGGGGGATATTCCCTCTTGACATGGTAGAGCATAAACGACTTTGAAATTTTGGTCCAAAACTCCAATTTTTTTTAGGGGGGTACTAAAAAATACATGCTTTTTGACCCTAAAACTTTCAGCCCCAAAACTTGTGGATGTTTCCCGAACTAACGCTCATCCGGACTTGCAAATTAGAGCACTGGTACTGGGGGATATTCCCTCTTGACATGGTAGAGCATAAACGACTTTGAAATTTTGGTCCAAAACTCAAATTTTTTAAAGGAGGTACTAAAAAATACATGCTTTTTGACCCTAAAACTTTCAGCCCCAAAACTGGTGGATGTTTCCCGAACTAACGCTCATCCGGACTTGCAAATTAGAGCACTGGTACTGGGGGATATTCCCTCTTGACATGGTAGAGCAAAAACGACTTTGAAATTTTAGTCCAAAACTCCAATTTTTTTTAGGGGGGTACTAAAAAATACATGCTTTTTGACCCTAAAACTTTCAGCCCCAAAACTTGTAGTCGTTTCCCGAACTAACGCTCATCCGGACTTGCAAATTAGAGCACTGGTACTGGGGGATATTCCCTCTTGACATGGTAGAGCATAAACGACTTTGAAATTTTGTTCCAAAACTCAAATTTTTTAAGGGAGGTACTAAAAAATACATGCTTTTTGACCCTAAAACTTTCAGCCCCAAAACTTGTGGATGTTTCCCGAAGTAACGCTCATCCGGACTTGCAAATTAGAGCACTGGTACTGGGGGATATTCCCTCTTGACATGGTAGAGCAAAAAACGACTTTGAAATTTTAGTCCAAAACTCCCATTTTTTTTAGGGGGGTACTAAAAAATAGGTGCTTTTTGACCCTAAAACTTTCAGCCCCAAAACTGGTGGATGTTTCCCGAACTAACGCTCATCCGGACTTGCAAATTAGAGCACTGGACTGGGGGATATTCCCTCTTGACATGGTAGAGCAAAAACGACATTGACATTTTGGTCCGAAACTCCAATATTTTTTAGGGGGGTACTAAAAAATATGTGCTTTTTGACCCTAAAACTTTCAGCCCCAAAACTGGTGGATGTTTCCCGAACTAACGCTCATCCGGACTTGCAAATTAGAGCACTGGTACTGGGGGATATTCCCTCTTGACATGGTAGAGCATAAACGACTTTGAAATTTTGGTCCAAAACTCCAATTTTTTTTAGGGGGGTACTAAAAAATACATGCTTTTTGACCCTAAAACTTTCAGCCCCAAAACTTGTGGATGTTTCCCGAACTAACGCTCATCCGGACTTGCAAATTAGAGCACTGGTACTGGGGGATATTCCCTCTTGACATGGTAGAGCATAAACGACTTTGAAATTTTGGTCCAAAACTCAAATTTTTTAAGGGAGGTACTAAAAAATATGTGCTTTTTGACCCTAAAACTTTCAGCCCCAAAACTGGTGGATGTTTCCCGAACTAACGCTCATCCGGACTTGCAAATTAGAGCACTGGTACTGGGGGATATTCCCTCTTGACATGGTAGAGCAAAAACGACTTTGAAATTTTAGTCCAAAACTCCAATTTTTTTTAGGGGGGTACTAAAAAATACATGCTTTTTGACCCTAAAACTTTCAGCCCCAAAACTTGTAGTCGTTTCCCGAACTAACGCTCATCCGGACTTGCAAATTAGAGCACTGGTACTGGGGGATATTCCCTCTTGACATGGTAGAGCATAAACGACTTTGAAATTTTGTTCCAAAACTCAAATTTTTTAAGGGAGGTACTAAAAAATACATGCTTTTTGACCCTAAAACTTTCAGCCCCAAAACTTGTGGATGTTTCCCGAAGTAACGCTCATCCGGACTTGCAAATTAGAGCACTGGTACTGGGGGATATTCCCTCTTGACATGGTAGAGCAAAAAACGACTTTGAAATTTTAGTCCAAAACTCCCATTTTTTTTAGGGGGGTACTAAAAAATAGGTGCTTTTTGACCCTAAAACTTTCAGCCCCAAAACTGGTGGATGTTTCCCGAACTAACGCTCATCCGGACTTGCAAATTAGAGCACTGGACTGGGGGATATTCCCTCTTGACATGGTAGAGCAAAAACGACATTGACATTTTGGTCCGAAACTCCAATATTTTTTAGGGGGGTACTAAAAAATATGTGCTTTTTGACCCTAAAACTTTCAGCCCCAAAACTGGTGGATGTTTCCCGAACTAACGCTCATCCGGACTTGCAAATTAGAGCACTGGTACTGGGGGATATTCCCTCTTGACATGGTAGAGCATAAACGACTTTGAAATTTTGGTCCAAAACTCCAATTTTTTTTAGGGGGGTACTAAAAAATACATGCTTTTTGACCCTAAAACTTTCAGCCCCAAAACTTGTGGATGTTTTCCGAACTAACGCTCATCCGGACTTGCAAATTAGAGCACTGGTACTGGGGGATATTCCCTCTTGACATGGTAGAGCAAAAACGACTTTGAAATTTTGGTCCAAAACTCCAATTTTTTTTAGGGGGGTACTGTAAATTTTGTGCTTTTTGACCTTAAAACTTTCAGCCCCAAAACTGGTGGATGTTTCCCGAACTAACGCTCATCCGGACTTGCAAATTAGAGCACTGGTACTGGGGGATATTCCCTCTTGACATGGTAGAGCGTAAACGACTTTGAAATTTTGGTCCAAAACTCAAATTTTTTAAGGGAGGTACTAAAAAATATGTGCTTTTTGACCCTAAAACTTTCAGCCCCAAAACTTGTGGATGTTTCCCGAACTAACGCTCATCCGGACTTGCAAATTAGAGCACTGGTACTGGGGGATATTCCCTCTTGACATGGTAGAGCAAAAACGACTTTGAAATTTTAGTCCAAAACTCCAATTTTTTTTAGGGGGGTACTAAAAAATACATGCTTTTTGACCCTAAAACTTTCAGCCCCAAAACTTGTAGTCGTTTCCCGAACTAACGCTCATCCGGACTTGCAAATTAGAGCACTGGTACTGGGGGATATTCCCTCTTGACATGGTAGAGCAAAAACGACATTGACATTTTGGTCCGAAACTCCAATATTTTTTAGGGGGGTACTAAAAAATATGTGCTTTTTGACCCTAAAACTTTCAGCCCCAAAACTGGTGGATGTTTCCCGAACTAACGCTCATCCGGACTTGCAAATTAGAGCACTGGTACTGGTGGATATTCCCTCTTGACATGGTAGAGCATAAACGACTTTGAAATTTTGGTCCAAAACTCCAATTTTTTTTAGGGGGGTACTAAAAAATACATGCTTTTTGACCCTAAAACTTTCAGCCCCAAAACTTGTGGATGTTTCCCGAACTAACGCTCATCCGGACTTGCAAATTAGAGCACTGGTACTGGGGGATATTCCCTCTTGACATGGTAGAGCATAAACGACTTTGAAATTTTGGTCCAAAACTCCAATTTTTTAAGGGAGGTACTAAAAAATATGTGCTTTTTGACCCTAAAACTTTCAGCCCCAAAACTGGTGGATGTTTCCCGAACTAACGCTCATCCGGACTTGCAAATTAGAGCACTGGTACTGGGGGATATTCCCTCTTGACATGGTAGAGCATAAACGACTTTGAAATTTTGGTCCAAAACTCCAATTTTTTTTAGGGGGGTACTAAAAAATACATGCTTTTTGACCCTAAAACTTTCAGCCCCAAAACTTGTGGATGTTTTCCGAACTAACGCTCATCCGGACTTGCAAATTAGAGCACTGGTACTGGGGGATATTCCCTCTTGACATGGTAGAGCAAAAACGACTTTGAAATTTTGGTCCAAAACTCCAATTTTTTTTAGGGGGGTACTGTAAATTTTGTGCTTTTTGACCTTAAAACTTTCAGCCCCAAAACTGGTGGATGTTTCCCGAACTAACGCTCATCCGGACTTGCAAATTAGAGCACTGGTACTGGGGGATATTCCCTCTTGACATGGTAGAGCGTAAACGACTTTGAAATTTTGGTCCAAAACTCAAATTTTTTAAGGGAGGTACTAAAAAATATGTGCTTTTTGACCCTAAAACTTTCAGCCCCAAAACTTGTGGATGTTTCCCGAACTAACGCTCATCCGGACTTGCAAATTAGAGCACTGGTACTGGGGGATATTCCCTCTTGACATGGTAGAGCAAAAACGACTTTGAAATTTTAGTCCAAAACTCCAATTTTTTTTAGGGGGGTACTAAAAAATACATGCTTTTTGACCCTAAAACTTTCAGCCCCAAAACTTGTAGTCGTTTCCCGAACTAACGCTCATCCGGACTTGCAAATTAGAGCACTGGTACTGGGGGATATTCCCTCTTGACATGGTAGAGCAAAAACGACATTGACATTTTGGTCCGAAACTCCAATATTTTTTAGGGGGGTACTAAAAAATATGTGCTTTTTGACCCTAAAACTTTCAGCCCCAAAACTGGTGGATGTTTCCCGAACTAACGCTCATCCGGACTTGCAAATTAGAGCACTGGTACTGGTGGATATTCCCTCTTGACATGGTAGAGCATAAACGACTTTGAAATTTTGGTCCAAAACTCCAATTTTTTTTAGGGGGGTACTAAAAAATACATGCTTTTTGACCCTAAAACTTTCAGCCCCAAAACTTGTGGATGTTTCCCGAACTAACGCTCATCCGGACTTGCAAATTAGAGCACTGGTACTGGGGGATATTCCCTCTTGACATGGTAGAGCATAAACGACTTTGAAATTTTGGTCCAAAACTCAAATTTTTTAAGGGAGGTACTAAAAAATATGTGCTTTTTGACCCTCAAACTTTCAGCCCCAAAACTGGTGGATGTTTCCCGAACTAACGCTCATCCGGACTTGCAAATTAGAGCACTGGTACTGGTGGATATTCCCTCTTGACATGGTAGAGCATAAACGACTTTGAAATTTTGGTCCAAAACTCCAATTTTTTTTAGGGGGGTACTAAAAAAAAAAATGCTTTTTGACCCTAAAACTTTCAGCCCCAAAACTTGTGGATGTTTTCCGAACTAACGCTCATCCGGACTTGCAAATTAGAGCACTGGTACTGGGGGATATTCCCTCTTGACAAGGCAGAGCAAAAACGACTTTGACATTTTGGTCCAAAACTCCAATTTTTTTTAGGGGGGTACTGTAAATTTTGTGCTTTTTGACCTTAAAACTTTCAGCCCCAAAACTGGTGGATATTTCCCGAACTAACGCTCATCCGGACTTGCAAATTAGAGCACTGGTACTGGGGGATATTCCCTCTTGACATGGTAGAGCGTAAACGACTTTGAAATTTTGGTCCAAAACTCAAATTTTTTAAGGGAGGTACTAAAAAATATGTGCTTTTTGACCCTAAAACTTTCAGCCCCAAAACTTGTGGATGTTTCCCGAACTAACGCTCATCCGGACTTGCAAATTAGAGCACTGGTACTGGGGGATATTCCCTCTTGACATGGTAGAGCAAAAACGACTTTGAAATTTTAGTCCAAAACTCCAATTTTTTTTAGGGGGGTACTAAAAAATACATGCTTTTTGACCCTAAAACTTTCAGCCCCAAAACTTGTAGTCGTTTCCCGAACTAACGCTCATCCGGACTTGCAAATTAGAGCACTGGTACTGGGGGATATTCCCTCTTGACATGGTAGAGCAAAAACGACATTGACATTTTGGTCCGAAACTCCAATATTTTTTAGGGGGGTACTAAAAAATACATGCTTTTTGACCCTAAAACTTTCAGCCCCAAAACTGGTGGATGTTTCCCGAACTAACGCTCATCCGGACTTGCAAATTAGAGCACTGGTACTGGTGGATATTCCCTCTTGACATGGTAGAGCATAAACGACTTTGAAATTTTGGTCCAAAACTCCAATTTTTTTTAGGGGGGTACTAAAAAATACATGCTTTTTGACCCTAAAACTTTCAGCCCCAAAACTTGTGGATGTTTCCCGAACTAACGCTCATCCGGACTTGCAAATTAGAGCACTGGTACTGGGGGATATTCCCTCTTGACATGGTAGAGCATAAACGACTTTGAAATTTTGGTCCAAAACTCAAATTTTTTAAGGGAGGTACTAAAAAATATGTGCTTTTTGACCCTCAAACTTTCAGCCCCAAAACTGGTGGATGTTTCCCGAACTAACGCTCATCCGGACTTGCAAATTAGAGCACTGGTACTGGTGGATATTCCCTCTTGACATGGTAGAGCATAAACGACTTTGAAATTTTGGTCCAAAACTCCAATTTTTTTTAGGGGGGTACTAAAAAAAAAAATGCTTTTTGACCCTAAAACTTTCAGCCCCAAAACTTGTGGATGTTTTCCGAACTAACGCTCATCCGGACTTGCAAATTAGAGCACTGGTACTGGGGGATATTCCCTCTTGACAAGGCAGAGCAAAAACGACTTTGACATTTTGGTCCAAAACTCCAATTTTTTTTAGGGGGGTACTGTAAATTTTGTGCTTTTTGACCTTAAAACTTTCAGCCCCAAAACTGGTGGATATTTCCCGAACTAACGCTCATCCGGACTTGCAAATTAGAGCACTGGTACTGGGGGATATTCCCTCTTGACATGGTAGAGCGTAAACGACTTTGAAATTTTGGTCCAAAACTCAAATTTTTTAAGGGAGGTACTAAAAAATATGTGCTTTTTGACCCTAAAACTTTCAGCCCCAAAACTTGTGGATGTTTCCCGAACTAACGCTCATCCGGACTTGCAAATTAGAGCACTGGTACTGGGGGATATTCCCTCTTGACATGGTAGAGCAAAAACGACTTTGAAATTTTAGTCCAAAACTCCAATTTTTTTTAGGGGGGTACTAAAAAATACATGCTTTTTGACCCTAAAACTTTCAGCCCCAAAACTTGTAGTCGTTTCCCGAACTAACGCTCATCCGGACTTGCAAATTAGAGCACTGGTACTGGGGGATATCCCCTCTTGACATGGTAGAGCAAAAACGACATTGACATTTTGGTCCGAAACTCCAATATTTTTTAGGGGGGTACTAAAAAATATGTGCTTTTTGACCCTAAAACTTTCAGCCCCAAAACTGGTGGATGTTTCCCGAACTAACGCTCATCCGGACTTGCAAATTAGAGCACTGGTACTGGTGGATATTCCCTCTTGACATGGTAGAGCATAAACGACTTTGAAATTTTGGTCCAAAACTCCAATTTTTTTTAGGGGGGTACTAAAAAATACATGCTTTTTGACCCTAAAACTTTCAGCCCTAAAACTTTTAGCCCCAAAACTTGTGGATGTTTTCCGAACTAACGCTCATCCGGACTTGCAAATTAGAGCACTGGTACTGGGGGATATTCCCTCTTGACATGGTAGAGCAAAAACGACTTTGACATTTTGGTCCAAAACTCAAATTTTTTTTAGGGGGGTACTAAAAAATACATGCTTTTTGACCCTAAAACATTCAGCCCCAAAACTTGTGGATGTTTCCCGAACTAACGCTCATCCGGACTTGCAAATTAGAGCACTGGTACTGGGGGATTTTCCCTCTTGACATGGTAGAGCAAAAACGACTTGGAAATTTTAGTCCAAAACTCAAATTTTTTAAGGGAGGTACTAAAAAATACATGCTTTTTGACCCTAAAACTTTCAGCCCCAAAACTTGTGGATGTTTCCCGAAGTAACGCTCATCCGGACTTGCAAATTAGAGCACTGGTACTGGGGGATATTCCCTCTTGACATGGTAGAGCATAAACGACTTTGAAATTTTGGTCCAAAACTCCAATTTTTTAAGGGAGGTACTAAAAAATATGTGCTTTTTGACCCTAAAACTTTCAGCCCCAAAACTGGTGGATGTTTCCCGAACTAACGCTCATCCGGACTTGCAAATTAGAGCACTGGTACTGGGGGATATTCCCTCTTGACATGGTAGAGCATAAACGACTTTGACATTTTGGTCCAAAACTCCAATATTTTTTAGGGGGGTACTAAAAAATATGTGCTTTTTGACCCTAAAACTTTCAGCCCCAAAACTTGTGGATGTTTTCCGAACTAACGCTCATCCGGACTTGCAAATTAGAGCACTGGTACTGGGGGATATTCCCTCTTGACAAGGCAGAGCAAAAACGACTTTGACATTTTGGTCCAAAACTCCAATTTTTTTTAGGGGGGTACTAAAAAATACATGCTTTTTGACCCTAAAACTTTCAGCCCCAAAACTTGTGGATGTTTCTTGAACTAACGCTCATCCGGACTTGCAAATTAGAGCACTGGTACTGGGGGATATTCCCTCTTGACATGGTAGAGCATAAACGACTTTGAAATTTTGGTCCAAAACTCAAATTTTTTAAGGGAGGTACTAAAAAATACATTCTTTTTGACCCTAAAACTTTCAGCCCCAAAACTTGTGGATGTTTCCCGAACTAACGCTCATCCGGACTTGCAAATTAGAGCACTGGTACTGGGGGATATTCCCTCTTGACATGGTAGAGCAAAAACGACTTTAAAATTTTAGTCCAAAACTCCAATTTTTTTTAGGGGGGTACTAAAAAATACATGCTTTTTGACCCTAAAACTTTCAGCCCCAAAACTTGTGGATGTTTCCCGAACTAACGCTCATCCGGACTTGCAAATTAGAGCACTGGTACTGGGGGATATTCCCTCTTGACATGGTAGAGCAAAAACGACATTGACATTTTGGTCCAAAACTCCAATATTTTTTAGGGGGGTACTAAAAAATATGTGCTTTTTGACCCTAAAACTTTCAGCCCCAAAACTGGTGGATGTTTCCCGAACTAACGCTCATCCCGACTTGCAAATTAGAGCACTGGTACTGGGGGATATTCCCTCTTGACATGGTAGAGCAAAAACGACATTGACATTTTGGTCCGAAACTCCAATATTTTTTAGGGGGGTACTAAAAAATATGTGCTTTTTGACCCTAAAACTTTCAGCCCCAAAACTGGTGGATGTTTCCCGAACTAACGCTCATCCGGACTTGCAAATTAGAGCACTGGTACTGGTGGATATTCCCTCTTGACATGGTAGAGCATAAACGACTTTGAAATTTTGGTCCAAAACTCCAATTTTTTTTAGGGGGGTACTAAAAAATACATGCTTTTTGACCCTAAAACTTTCAGCCCCAAAACTTGTGGATGTTTTCCGAACTAACGCTCATCCGGACTTGCAAATTAGAGCACTGGTACTGGGGGATATTCCCTCTTGACAAGGCAGAGCAAAAACGACTTTGACATTTTGGTCCAAAACTCAAATTTTTTTTAGGGGGGTACTAAAAAATACATGCTTTTTGACCCTAAAACTTTCAGCCCCAAAACTTGTGGATGTTTCCCGAACTAACGCTCATCCGGACTTGCAAATTAGAGCACTGGTACAGGGGGATATTCCCTCTTGACATGGTAGAGCATAAACGACTTTGAAATTTTGGTCCAAAACTCCAATTTTTTAAGGGAGGTACTAAAAAATATGTGCTTTTTGACCCTAAAACTTTCAGCCCCAAAACTGGTGGATGTTTCCCGAACTAACGCTCATCCGGACTTGCAAATTAGAGCACTGGTACTGGGGGATATTCCCTCTTGACATGGTAGAGCATAAACGACTTTGAAATTTTGGTCCAAAACTCCAATTTTTTTTAGGGGGGTACTAAAAAATACATGCTTTTTGACCCTAAAACTTTCAGCCCCAAAACTTGTGGATGTTTTCCGAACTAACGCTCATCCGGACTTGCAAATTAGAGCACTGGTACTGGGGGATATTCCCTCTTGACAAGGCAGAGCAAAAACGACTTTGACATTTTGGTCCAAAACTCCAATTTTTTTTAGGGGGGTACTAAAAAATACATGCTTTTTGACCCTAAAACTTTCAGCCCCAAAACTTGTGGATGTTTCCCGAACTAACGCTCATCCGGACTTGCAAATTAGAGCACTGGTACTGGGGGATATTCCCTCTTGACATGGTAGAGCATAAACGACTTTGAAATTTTGGTCCAAAACTCAAATTTTTTAAGGGAGGTACTAAAAAATACATTCTTTTTGACCCTAAAACTTTCAGCCCCAAAACTTGTGGATGTTTCCCGAACTAACGCTCATCCGGACTTGCAAATTAGAGCACTGGTACTGGGGGATATTCCCTCTTGACATGGTAGAGCAAAAACGACTTTAAAATTTTAGTCCAAAACTCCAATTTTTTTTAGGGGGGTACTAAAAAATACATGCTTTTTGACCCTAAAACTTTCAGCCCCAAAACTTGTGGATGTTTCCCGAACTAACGCTCATCCGGACTTGCAAATTAGAGCACTGGTACTGGGGGATATTCCCTCTTGACATGGTAGAGCAAAAACGACATTGACATTTTGGTCCAAAACTCCAATATTTTTTAGGGGGGTACTAAAAAATATGTGCTTTTTGACCCTAAAACTTTCAGCCCCAAAACTGGTGGATGTTTCCCGAACTAACGCTCATCCGGACTTGCAAATTAGAGCACTGGTACTGGGGGATATTCCCTCTTGACATGGTAGAGCATAAACGACTTTGAAATTTTGGTCCAAAACTCCAATTTTTTTAGGGGGGTACTAAAAAATACATGCTTTTTGACCCTAAAACTTTCAGCCCCAAAACTTGTGGATGTTTTCCGAACTAACGCTCATCCGGACTTGCAAATTAGAGCACTGGTACTGGGGGATATTCCCTCTTGACATGGTAGAGCAAAAACGACTTTGACATTTTGGTCCAAAACTCAAATTTTTTTTAGGGGGGTACTAAAAAATACATGCTTTTTGACCCTAAAACATTCAGCCCCAAAACTTGTGGATGTTTCCCGAACTAACGCTCATCCGGACTTGCAAATTAGAGCACTGGTACTGGGGGATTTTCCCTCTTGACATGGTAGAGCAAAAACGACTTGGAAATTTTAGTCCAAAACTCCCATTTTTTTTAGGGGGGTACTAAAAAATACATGCTTTTTGACCCTAAAACTTTCAGCCCCAAAACTGGTGGATGTTTTCCGAACTAACGCTCATCCGGACTTGCAAATTAGAGCACTGGTACTGGGGGATATTCCCTCTTGACATGGTAGAGCAAAAACGACTTTGAAATTTTAGTCCAAAACTCCCATTTTTTTTAGGGGGGTACTAAAAAATACATGCTTTTTGACCCTAAAACTTTCAGCCCCAAAACTGGTGGATGTTTCCCAAACTAACGCTCATCCGGACTTGCAAATTAGAGCACTGGTACTGGGGGATATTCCCTCTTGACATTGTAGAGCAAAAACGACATTGACATTTTGTTCCAAAACCCCAATATTTTTTAGGGGGGTACTAAAAAATACAAGCTTTTTGACCCTAAAACTTTCAGCCCCAAAACTTGTGGATGTTTCCCGAACTAACGCTCATCCGGACTTGCAAATTAGAGCACTGGTACTGGGGGATATTCCCTCTTGACATGGTAGAGCAAAAACGACTTTGAAATTTTAGTCCAAAAATGACTTTGAAATTTTAGTCCAAAACTCCCATTTTTTTTAGGGGGGTACTGAAAAATTTGTGTTTTTTGACCCTAAAACTTTCAGCCTAAAAATGGTGGATATTTCCCGAACTAACGCTTATCCGGACTTGCAAATTAGAGCACTGGTACTGGGGGATATTCCCTCTTGACATGGTAGAGCAAAAACGACATTGACATTTTGGTCCAAAACTCCAATATTTTTTAGGGGGGTACTAAAAAATATGTGCTTTTTGACCCTAAAACTTTCAGCCCCAAAACTGGTGGATGTTTCCCGAACTAACGCTCATCCGGACTTGCAAATTAGAGCACTGGTACTGGGGGATATTCCCTCTTGACATGGTAGAGCAAAAACGACTTTGACATTTTGGTCCAAAACTCCAATTTTTTTTAGGGGGGTACTAAAAAATACATGCTTTTTGACCCTAAAACTTTCAGCCCCAAAACTGGTGGATGTTTTCCGAACTAACGCTCATCCGGACTTGCAAATTAGAGCACTGGTACTGGGGGATATTCCCTCTTGACATGGTAGAGCAAAAACGACTTTGAAATTTTAGTCCAAAACTCCAATTTTTTTTAGGGGGGTACTAAAAAATACATGCTTTTTGACCCTAAAACTTTCAGCCCCAAAACTGGTGGATGTTTCCCAAACTAACGCTCATCCGGACTTGCAAATTAGAGCACTGGTACTGGGGGATATTCCCTCTTGACATTGTAGAGCAAAAACGACATTGACATTTTGTTCCAAAACCCCAATATTTTTTAGGGGGGTACTAAAAAATACAAGCTTTTTGACCCTAAAACTTTCAGCCCCAAAACTTGTGGATGTTTCCCGAACTACACTCATCCGGACTTGCAAATTAGAGCACTGGTACTGGGGGATATTCCCTCTTGACATGGTAGAGCAAAAACGACTTTGACATTTTAGTCCAAAACTCCCATTTTTTTTAGGGGGGTATTAAAAAATATATGCTTTTTGACCCTAAAACTTTCAGCCCCAAAACTGGTGGATGTTTCCCGAACTAACGCTCATCCGGACTTGCAAATTAGAGCACTGGTACTGGGGGATATTTCCTCTTGACATGGTAGAACAAAAACGACATTGACATTTTGGTGCAAAACTCCAATATTTTTTAGGGGGGTACTAAAAAATACATGCTTTTTGACCCTAAAACTTTCAGCCCCAAAACTTGTGGATGTTTCCCGAACTAACGCTCATCCGGACTTGCAAATTAGAGCACTGGTACTGGGGGATTTTCCCTCTTGACATGGTAGAGCAAAAACGACTTGGAAATTTTAGTCCAAAACTCCCATTTTTTTTAGGGGGGTACTAAAAAATACATGCTTTTTGACCCTAAACCTTTCAGCCCCAAAACTGGTGGATGTTTTCCGAACTAACGCTCATCCGGACTTGCAAATTAGAGCACTGGTACTGGGGGATATTCCCTCTTGACATGGTAGAGCAAAAACGACTTTGAAATTTTAGTCCAAAACTCCCATTTTTTTTAGGGGGGTACTAAAAAATACATGCTTTTTGACCCTAAAACTTTCAGCTCCAAAACTGGTGGATGTTTCCCAAACTAACGCTCATCCGGACTTGCAAATTAGAGCACTGGTACTGGGGGATATTCCCTCTTGACATTGTAGAGCAAAAACGACATTGACATTTTGTTCCAAAACCCCAATATTTTTTAGGGGGGTACTAAAAAATACAAGCTTTTTGACCCAAAAACTTTCAGCCCCAAAACTGGTGGATGTTTCCCGAACTAACGCTCATCCGGACTTGCAAATTAGAGCACTGGTACTGGGGGATATTCCCTCTTGACATGGTAGAGCAAAAACGACTTTGAAATTTTAGTCCAAAAATGACTTTGAAATTTTAGTCCAAAACTCCAATTTTTTTTAGGGGGGTACTGAAAAATTTGTGTTTTTTGACCCTAAAACTTTCAGCCTAAAAATGGTGGATATTTCCCGAACTAACGCTTATACGGACTTGCAAATTAGAGCACTGGTACTAGGGATATTCCCTCTTGACATGGTAGAGCATAAACGACTTTGAAATTTTGGTCCAAAACTCCAATTTTTTTAGGGGGGTACTAAAAAATACATGCTTTTTGACCCTAAAACTTTCAGCCCCAAAACTTGTGGATGTTTTCCGAACTAACGCTCATCCGGACTTGCAAATTAGAGCACTGGTACTGGGGGATATTCCCTCTTGACATGGTAGAGCAAAAACGACTTTGAAATTTTAGTCCAAAAATGACTTTGAAATTTTAGTCCAAAACTCCCATTTTTTTTAGGGGGGTACTGAAAAATTTGTGTTTTTTGACCCTAAAACTTTCAGCCTAAAAATGGTGGATATTTCCCGAACTAACGCTTATCCGGACTTGCAAATTAGAGCACTGGTACTGGGGGATATTCCCTCTTGACATGGTAGAGCAAAAACGACATTGACCTTTTGGTCCAAAACTCCAATATTTTTTAGGGGGGTACTAAAAAATATGTGCTTTTTGACCCTAAAACTTTCAGCCCCAAAACTGGTGGATGTTTCCCGAACTAACGCTCATCCGGACTTGCAAATTAGAGCACTGGTACTGGGGGATATTCCCTCTTGACATGGTAGAGCAAAAACGACTTTGACATTTTGGTCCAAAACTCCAATTTTTTTTAGGGGGGTACTAAAAAATACATGCTTTTTGACCCTAAATCATTCAGCCCCAAAACTTGTGGATGTTTCCCTAACTAACGGTCATCCGGACTTGCAAATTAGAGCACTGGTACTGGGGGATATTCCCTCTTGACATTGTAGAGCAAAAACGACATTGACATTTTGGTCCAAAACTCCAATATTTTTTAGGGGGGTACTAAAAAATATGTGCTTTTTGACCCTAAAACATTCAGCCCCAAAACTTGTGGATGTTTCCCTAACTAACGCTCATCCGGACTTGCAAATTAGAGCACTGGTACTGGGGGATATTCCCTCTTGACATGGTAGAGCAAAAACGACTTTGACATTTTAGTCCAAAACTCCCATTTTTTTTTAGGGGGGTACTAAAAAATAGGTGCTTTTTGACCCTAAAACTTTCAGCCCCAAAACTGGTGGATGTTTCCCGAACTAACGCTCATCCGGACTTGCAAATTAGAGCACTGGTACTGGGGGATATTCCCTCTTGACATGGTAGAGCAAAAACGACTTTGACATTTTAGTCCAAAACTCCCATTTTTTCTAGGGGGGTATTAAAAAATATATGCTTTTTGACCCTAAAACTTTCAGCCCCAAAACTGGTGGATGTTTCCCGAACTAACGCTCTTCCGGACTTGCAAATTAGAGCACTGGTACTGGGGGATATTTCCTCTTGACATGGTAGAACAAAAACGACATTGACATTTTGGTCCAAAACTCCAATATTTTTTAGGGGGGTACTAAAAAATACATGCTTTTTGACCCTAAAACTTTCAGCCCCAAAACTTGTGGATGTTTCCCGAACTAACGCTCATCCGGACTTGCAAATTAGAGCACTGGTACTGGGGGATTTTCCCTCTTGACATGGTAGAGCAAAAACGACTTGGAAATTTTAGTCCAAAACTCCCATTTTTTTTAGGGGGGTACTAAAAAATACATGCTTTTTGACCCTAAAACTTTCAGCCCCAAAACTGGTGGATGTTTTCCGAACTAACGCTCATCCGGACTTGCAAATTAGAGCACTGGTACTGGGGGATATTCCCTCTTGACATGGTAGAGCAAAAACGACTTTGAAATTTTAGTCCAAAACTCCCATTTTTTTTAGGGGGGTACTAAAAAATACATGCTTTTTGACCCTAAAACTTTCAGCCCCAAAACTGGTGGATGTTTCCCAAACTAACGCTCATCCGGACTTGCAAATTAGAGCACTGGTACTGGGGGATATTCCCTCTTGACATTGTAGAGCAAAAACGACATTGACATTTTGTTCCAAAACCCCAATATTTTTTAGGGGGGTACTAAAAAATAGGTGCTTTTTGACCCAAAAACTTTCAGCCCCAAAACTGGTGGATGTTTCCCGAACTAACGCTCATCCGGACTTGCAAATTAGAGCACTGGTACTGGGGGATATTCCCTCTTGACATGGTAGAGCAAAAACGACTTTGAAATTTTAGTCCAAAAATGACTTTGAAATTTTAGTCCAAAACTCCCATTTTTTTTAGGGGGGTACTGAAAAATTTGTGTTTTTTGACCCTAAAACTTTCAGCCTAAAAATGGTGGATATTTCCCGAACTAACGCTTATCCGGACTTGCAAATTAGAGCACTGGTACTAGGGATATTCCCTCTTGACATGGTAGAGCATAAACGACTTTGAAATTTTGGTCCAAAACTCCAATTTTTTTAGGGGGGTACTAAAAAATACATGCTTTTTGACCCTAAAACTTTCAGCCCCAAAACTTGTGGATGTTTTCCGAACTAATGCTCATCCGGACTTGCAAATTAGAGCACTGGTACTGGGGGATATTCCCTCTTGACATGGTAGAGCAAAAACGACTTTGACATTTTGGTCCAAAACTCCAATTTTTTTTAGGGGGGTACTAAAAAATACATGCTTTTTGACCCTAAAACATTCAGCCCCAAAACTGGTGGATGTTTCCCTAACTAACGGTCATCCGGACTTGCAAATTAGAGCACTGGTACTGGGGGATATTCCCTCTTGACATTGTAGAGCAAAAACGACATTGACATTTTGGTCCAAAACTCCAATATTTTTTAGGGGGGTACTAAAAAATATGTGCTTTTTGACCCTAAAACATTCAGCCCCAAAACTTGTGGATGTTTCCCTAACTAACGCTCATCTGGACTTGCAAATTAGAGCACTGGTACTGGGGGATATTCCCTCTTGACATGGTAGAGCAAAAACGACTTTGACATTTTAGTCCAAAACTCCCATTTTTTTTTAGGGGGGTACTAAAAAATAGGTGCTTTTTGACCCTAAAACTTTCAGCCCCAAAACTGGTGGATGTTTCCCGAACTAACGCTCATCCGGACTTGCAAATTAGAGCACTGGTACTGGGGGATATTCCCTCTTGACATGGTAGAGCAAAAACGACTTTGACATTTTAGTCCAAAACTCCCATTTTTTTTAGGGGGGTATTAAAAAATACATGCTTTTTGACCCTAAAACTTTCAGCCCCAAAACTGGTGGATGTTTCCCGAACTAACGCTCATCCGGACTTGCAAATTAGAGCACTGGTACTGGGGGATATTTCCTCTTGACATGGTAGAACAAAAACGACATTGACATTTTGGTCCAAAACTCCAATATTTTTTAGGGGGGTACTAAAAAATACATGCTTTTTGACCCTAAAACTTTCAGCCCCAAAACTTGTGGATGTTTCCCGAACTAACGCTCATCCGGACTTGCAAATTAGAGCACTGGTACTGGGGGATTTTCCCTCTTGACATGGTAGAGCAAAAACGACTTGGAAATTTTAGTCCAAAACTCCCATTTTTTTTAGGGGGGTACTAAAAAATACATGCTTTTTGACCCTAAAACTTTCAGCCCCAAAACTGGTGGATGTTTTCCGAACTAACGCTCATCCGGACTTGCAAATTAGAGCACTGGTACTGGGGGATATTCCCTCTTGACATGGTAGAGCAAAAACGACTTTGAAATTTTAGTCCAAAACTCCCATTTTTTTTAGGGGGGTACTAAAAAATACATGCTTTTTGACCCTAAAACTTTCAGCCCCAAAACTGGTGGATGTTTCCCAAACTAACGCTCATCCGGACTTGCAAATTAGAGCACTGGTACTGGGGGATATTCCCTCTTGACATTGTAGAGCAAAAACGACATTGACATTTTGTTCCAAAACCCCAATATTTTTTAGGGGGGTACTAAAAAATACAAGCTTTTTGACCCAAAAACTTTCAGCCCCAAAACTGGTGGATGTTTCCCGAACTAACGCTCATCCGGACTTGCAAATTAGAGCACTGGTACTGGGGGATATTCCCTCTTGACATGGTAGAGCAAAAACGACTTTGAAATTTTAGTCCAAAAATGACTTTGAAATTTTAGTCCAAAACTCCCATTTTTTTTAGGGGGGTACTGAAAAATTTGTGTTTTTTGACCCTAAAACTTTCAGCCTAAAAATGGTGGATATTTCCCGAACTAACGCTTATCCGGACTTGCAAATTAGAGCACTGGTACTAGGGATATTCCCTCTTGACATGGTAGAGCAAAAACGACTTTGAAATTTTGGTCCAAAACTCCCATTTTTTTTAGGGGGGTACTAAAAAATACATGCTTTTTGACCCTAAAACTTTCAGCCCCAAAACTTGTGGATGTTTCCCGAACTAACGCTCATCCGGACTTGCAAATTAGAGCACTGGTACTGGGGGATATTCCCTCTTGACATGGTAGAGCAAAAAACGACTTTGAAATTTTAGTCCAAAACTCCCATTTTTTTTAGGGGGGTACTAAAAAATACATGCTTTTTGACCCTAAAACTTTCAGCCCCAAAACTGGTGGATGTTTCCCGAACTAACGCTCATCCGGACTTGCAAATTAGAGCACTGGTACTGGGGGATATTCCCTCTTGACATGGTAGAGTATAAACGACTTTGAAATTTTGGTCCAAAACTCAAATTTTTTAAGGGAGGTACTAAAAAATACATGCTTTTTGGCCCTAAAACTTTCAGCACCAAAACTGGTGGATGTTTCCCGAACTATCGCTCATCCGGACTTGGAAATTAGAGCATTGGTACTGGGGGATATTCCCTCTTGACATGGTAGAGCAAAAACGACTTTGAAATTTTAGTCCAAAACTCCCATTTTTTTTAGGGGGGTAGGCCTACTGAAAAATTTGTGTTTTTTGACCCTAAAACTTTCATCCCCAAAAATGGTGGAAATTTCCTGAACTAACGCTCATCCGGACTTGCAATTTAGAGCACTGGTACTGGGGGATATTCCCTCTTGACATGGCAGAGCAAAAATGACTTTGAAATTTTAGTCCAAAACTCCAATTTTTTTTAGGGGGGTACTGTAAATTTTGTGCTTTTTGACCCTAAAACTTTCAGCCCCAAAACTTGTGGATGTTTTCCGAACTAACGCTCATCCGGACTTGCAAATTAGAGCACTGGTACTGGGGGATATTCCCTCTTGACAAGGCAGAGCAAAAACGACTTTGACATTTTGGTCCAAAACTCCAATTTTTTTTAGGGGGGTACTAAAAAATACATGCTTTTTGACCCTAAAACTTTCAGCCCCAAAACTGGTGGATGTTTCCCAAACTAACGCTCATCCGGACTTGCAAATTAGAGCACTGGTACTGGGGGATATTCCCTCTTGACATTGTAGAGCAAAAACGACATTGACATTTTGTTCCAAAACCCCAATATTTTTTAGGGGGGTACTAAAAAATACAAGCTTTTTGACCCAAAAACTTTCAGCCCCAAAACTGGTGGATGTTTCCCTAACTAACGCTCATCCGGACTTGCAAATTAGAGCACTGGTACTGGGGGATATTCCCTCTTGACAAGGCAGAGCAAAAACGACTTTGACATTTTGGTCCAAAACTCCAATTTTTTTTAGGGGGGTACTAAAAAATACATGCTTTTTGACCCTAAAACTTTCAGCCCCAAAACTTGTGGATGTTTCCCGAACTAACGCTCATCCGGACTTGCAAATTAGAGCACTGGTACTGGGGGATATTCCCTCTTGACATGGTAGAGCATAAACGACTTTGAAATTTTGGTCCAAAACTCAAATTTTTTAAGGGAGGTACTAAAAAATATGTGCTTTTTGACCCTAAAACTTTCAGCCCCAAAACTGGTGGATGTTTCCCGAACTAACGCTCATCCGGACTTGCAAATTAGAGCACTGGTACTGGGGGATATTCCCTCTTGACATGGTAGAGCATAAACGACTTTGAAATTTTGGTCCAAAACTCCAATTTTTTTTAGGGGGGTACTAAAAAATACATGCTTTTTGACCCTAAAACTTTCAGCCCCAAAACTTGTGGATGTTTTCCGAACTAACGCTCATCCGGACTTGCAAATTAGAGCACTGGTACTGGGGGATATTCCCTCTTGACAAGGCAGAGCAAAAACGACTTTGACATTTTGGTCCAAAACTCCAATTTTTTTTAGGGGGGTACTAAAAAATACATGCTTTTTGACCCTAAAACTTTCAGCCCCAAAACTTGTGGATGTTTCCCGAACTAACGCTCATCCGGACTTGCAAATTAGAGCACTGGTACTGGGGGATATTCCCTCTTGACATGGTAGAGCATAAACGACTTTGAAATTTTGGTCCAAAACTCAAATTTTTTAAGGGAGGTACTAAAAAATACATTCTTTTTGACCCTAAAACTTTCAGCCCCAAAACTTGTGGATGTTTCCCGAACTAACGCTCATCCGGACTTGCAAATTAGAGCACTGGTACTGGGGGATATTCCCTCTTGACATGGTAGAGCAAAAACGACATTGACATTTTGGTCCAAAACTCCAATATTTTTTAGGGGGGGTACTAAAAAATATGTGCTTTTTGACCCTAAAACTTTCAGCCCCAAAACTGGTGGATGTTTCCCGAACTAACGCTCATCCGGACTTGCAAATTAGAGCACTGGTACTGGGGGATATTCCCTCTTGACATGGTAGAGCAAAAACGACATTGACATTTTGGTCCAAAACTCCAATATTTTTTAGGGGGGTACTAAAAAATATGTGCTTTTTGACCCTAAAACTTTCAGCCCCAAAACTGGTGGATGTTTCCCGAACTAACGCTCATCCGGACTTGCAAATTAGAGCACTGGTACTGGGGGATATTCCCTCTTGACATGGTAGAGCATAAACGACTTTGAAATTTTGGTCCAAAACTCCAATTTTTTTAGGGGGGTACTAAAAAATACATGCTTTTTGACCCTAAAACTTTCAGCCCCAAAACTGCTGGATGTTTTCCGAACCAACGCTCATCCGGACTTGCAAATTAGAGCACTGGTACTGGGGGATATTCCCTCTTGACATGGTAGAGCAAAAACGACTTTGACATTTTGGTCCAAAACTCCAATTTTTTTTAGGGGGGTACTAAAAAATACATGCTTTTTGACCCTAAAACATTCAGCCCCAAAACTTGTGGATGTTTCCCTAACTAACGCTCATCCGGACTTGCAAATTAGAGCACTGGTACTGGGGGATATTCCCTCTTGACATTGTAGAGCAAAAACGACATTGACATTTTGGTCCAAAACTCCAATATTTTTTAGGGGGGTACTAAAAAATATGTGCTTTTTGACCCTAAAACATTCAGCCCCAAAACTTGTGGATGTTTCCCTAACTAACGCTCATCCGGACTTGCAAATTAGAGCACTGGTACTGGGGGATATTCCCTCTTGACATGGTAGAGCAAAAACGACATTGACATTTTGGTCCAAAACTCCAATATTTTTTAGGGGGGTACTAAAAAATATGTGCTTTTTGACCCTAAAACTTTCAGCCCCAAAACTGGTGGATGTTTCCCGAACTAACGCTCATCCGGACTTGCAAATTAGAGCACTGGTACTGGGGGATTTTCCCTCTTGACATGGTAGAGCAAAAACGACTTGGAAATTTTAGTCCAAAACTCCCATTTTTTTTAGGGGGGTACTAAAAAATACATGCTTTTTGACCCTAAAACTTTCAGCCCCAAAACTTGTGGATGTTTTCCGAACTAACGCTCATCCGGACTTGCAAATTAGAGCACTGGTACTGGGGGATATTCCCTCTTGACATGGTAGAGCAAAAACGACTTTGACATTTTGGTCCAAAACTCCAATTTTTTTTAGGGGGGTACTAAAAAATACATGCTTTTTGACCCTAAAACATTCAGCCCCAAAACTTGTGGATGTTTCCCTAACTAACGCTCATCCGGACTTGCAAATTAGAGCACTGGTACTGGGGGATATTCCCTCTTGACATTGTAGAGCAAAAACGACATTGACATTTTGGTCCAAAACTCCAATATTTTTTAGGGGGGTACTAAAAAATATGTGCTTTTTGACCCTAAAACATTCAGCCCCAAAACTTGTGGATGTTTCCCTAACTAACGCTCATCCGGACTTGCAAATTAGAGCACTGGTACTGGGGGATATTCCCTCTTGACATGGTAGAGCAAAAACGACTTTGACATTTTAGTCCAAAACTCCCATTTTTTTTTAGGGGGGTACTAAAAAATAGGTGCTTTTTGACCCTAAAACTTTCAGCCCCAAAACTGGTGGATGTTTCCCGAACTAACGCTCATCCGGACTTGCAAATTAGAGCACTGGTACTGGGGGATATTCCCTCTTGACATGGTAGAGCAAAAACGACTTTGAAATTTTAGTCCAAAACTCCAATTTTTTTTAGGGGGGTATTAAAAAATATATGCTTTTTGACCCTAAAACTTTCAGCCCCAAAACTGGTGGATGTTTCCCGAACTAACGCTCATCCGGACTTGCAAATTAGAGCACTGGTACTGGGGGATATTTCCTCTTGACATGGTAGAACAAAAACGACATTGACATTTTGGTCCAAAACTCCAATATTTTTTAGGGGGGTACTAAAAAATACATGCTTTTTGACCCTAAAACTTTCAGCCCCAAAACTTGTGGATGTTTCCCGAACTAACGCTCATCCGGACTTGCAAATTAGAGCACTGGTACTGGGGGATTTTCCCTCTTGACATGGTAGAGCAAAAACGACTTGGAAATTTTAGTCCAAAACTCCCATTTTTTTTAGGGGGGTACTAAAAAATACATGCTTTTTGACCCTAAAACTTTCAGCCCCAAAACTTGTGGATGTTTTCCGAACTAACGCTCATCCGGACTTGCAAATTAGAGCACTGGTACTGGGGGATATTCCCTCTTGACATGGTAGAGCAAAAACGACTTTGACACTTTGGTCCAAAACTCCAATTTTTTTTAGGGGGGTACTAAAAAATACATGCTTTTTGACCCTAAAACATTCAGCCCCAAAACTTGTGGATGTTTCCCTAACTAACGCTCATCCGGACTTGCAAATTAGAGCACTGGTACTGGGGGATATTCCCTCTTGACATTGTAGAGCAAAAACGACATTGACATTTTGGTCCAAAACTCCAATATTTTTTAGGGGGGTACTAAAAAATATGTGCTTTTTGACCCTAAAACATTCAGCCCCAAAACTTGTGGATGTTTCCCTAACTAACGCTCATCCGGACTTGCAAATTAGAGCACTGGTACTGGGGGATATTCCCTCTTGACATGGTAGAGCAAAAACGACTTTGACATTTTGGTCCAAAACTCCAATATTTTTTAGGGGGGTACTAAAAAATATGTGCTTTTTGACCCTAAAACATTCAGCCCCAAAACTTGTGGATGTTTCCCTAACTAACGCTCATCCGGACTTGCAAATTAGAGCACTGGTACTGGGGGATATTCCCTCTTGACATGGTAGAGCAAAAACGACTTTGACATTTTAGTCCAAAACTCCCATTTTTTTTTAGGGGGGTACTAAAAAATAGGTGCTTTTTGACCCTAAAACTTTCAGCCCCAAAACTGGTGGATGTTTCCCGAACTAACGCTCATCCGGACTTGCAAATTAGAGCACTGGTACTGGGGGATATTCCCTCTTGACATGGTAGAGCAAAAACGACTTTGACATTTTAGTCCAAAACTCCCATTTTTTTTAGGGGGGTATTAAAAAATATATGCTTTTTGACCCTAAAACTTTCAGCCCCAAAACTGGTGGATGTTTCCCGAACTAACGCTCATCCGGACTTGCAAATTAGAGCACTGGTACTGGGGGATATTTCCTCTTGACATGGTAGAACAAAAACGACATTGACATTTTGGTCCAAAACTCCAATATTTTTTAGGGGGGTACTAAAAAATACATGCTTTTTGACCCTAAAACTTTCAGCCCCAAAACTTGTGGATGTTTCCCGAACTAACGCTCATCCGGACTTGCAAATTAGAGCACTGGTACTGGGGGATTTTCCCTCTTGACATGGTAGAGCAAAAACGACTTTGATATTTTAGACCAAAACTCCAATTTTTTTAGGGGGTACTGTAAAATTTGTGCTTTTTGACCCTAAAATTTTCAGACCCAAAACTGGTGGATGTTTCCCGAACTAACGCTCATACGGACTTGCAAATTAGAGCACTGGTACTGGGGGATATTCCCTCTTGACATGGTAGAGCAAAAACGACATTGACATTTTAGTCCAAAACTCCAATTTTTTTTAGGGGGGTACTAAAAAATATGTGCTTTTTGAGCCTAAAACTTTCAGCCCCAAAACCGGTGGATGTTTCCCGAACTAACGCTCATCCGGACTTGCAAATTAGAGCACTGGTACTGGGGGATATTCCCTCTTGACATGGTACAGCAAAAATGACTTTGATATTTTAGACCAAAACTCCAATTTTTTTTAGGGGGTACTGTAAAATTTGTGCTTTTTGACCCTAAAACTTTCAGACCCAAAACTGGTGGATGTTTCCCGAACTAACGCTCATACGGACTTGCAAATTAGAGCACTGGTACTGGGGGATATTCCCTCTTGACATGGTAGAGCAAAAACGACATTGACATTTTAGTCCAAAACTCCAATTTTTTTTAGGGGGGTACTAAAAAATATGTGCTTTTTGAGCCTAAAACTTTCAGCCCCAAAACCGGTGGATGTTTTTTCCCGAACTAACGCTCATCCGGACTTGCAAATTAGAGCACTGGTACTGGGGGATATTCCCTCTTGACATGGTACAGCAAAAATGACTTTGATATTTTAGACCAAAACTCCCAAAATTTTTTAGGGGGGTACTGAAAAATTTGTGTTTTTTGACCCTAAAACTTTCAGCCTAAAAATGGTGGATGTTTCCCTAACTAACGCTCATCCGGACTTGCAAATTAGAGCACTGGTACTAGGGGATATTCCCTCTTGACATGGTAGAGCAAAAACGACTTTGAAATTTTAGTCCAAAACTCCCATTTTTTTTAGGGGGGTACTGAAAAATTTGTGCTTTTTGAACCCTAAAACTTTCAGCCCCAAAACTTGGGATGTTTCCCGAACTAACGCTCATCCGGACTTGCAAATTAGAGCACTGGTACTGGGGGATATTCCCTCTTGACATGGTAGAGCAAAAACGACATTGACATTTTGGTCCAAAACTCCAATATTTTTTAGGGGGGTACTAAAAAATAGGTGCTTTTTGACCCTAAAACTTTCAGCCCCAAAACTTGTGGATGTTTCCCTAACTAACGCTCATCAGGACTTGCAAATTAGAGCACTCGTACTGGGGGATATTCCTTCTTGAAATGGAAGAGCAAAAATGACTTTGATATTTTAGACCAAAACTCCAATTTTTTTTAGGGGGGTACTGTAAAATTTGTGCTTTTTGACCCTAAAACTTTCAGCTCCAAATCTGGTGGATGTTTCCCGAACTAACGCTCATCAGGACTTGCAAATTAGAGCACTCGTACTGGGGGATATTCCTTCTTGAAATGGAAGAGCAAAAACGACTTTGAAATTTTGGTCCAAAACTCCAATATTTTTTAGGGGGGTAGTAAAAAATATGTGCTTTTTGACCCTAAAACATTCAGCCCCAAAACATGTGGATGTTTCCCGAACTTACGCTCATCCGGACTTGCAAATTAGAGCACTGGTACTGGGGGATATTCCCTCTTGACATGGTAGAGCAAAAACGACTTTGAAATTTTAGTCCAAAAATGACTTTGAAATTTTAGTCCAAAACTCCCATTTTTTTAAGGGGGGTACTGAAAAATTTGTGTTTTTTGACCCTAAAACTTTCAGCCTAAAAATGGTGGATATTTCCCGAACTAACGCTTATCCGGACTTGCAAATTAGAGCACTCGTACTGGGGGATATTCCTTCTTGAAATGGAAGAGCAAAAACGACTTTGAAATTTTAGTCCAAAACTCCAATTTTTTTTAGGGGGGTACTGAAAAATTTGTGTTTTTTGACCCTAAAACTTTCAGCCTAAAAATGGTGGATGTTTCCCGAACTAACGCTCATCCGGACTTGCAAATTAGAGCACTGGTACTAGGGGATATTCCCTCTTGACATGGAAGAGCAAAAACGACTTTGACATTTTGGTCCAAAACTCCAATTTTTTTTAGGGGGGTACTAAAAAATACATGCTTTTTGACCCTAAAACTTTCAGCCCCAAAACTTGTGGATGTTTCCCGAACTAACGCTCATCCGGACTTGCAAATTAGAGCACTGGTACTGGGGGATATTCCCTCTTGACATGGTAGAGCAAAAAACGACTTTGAAATTTTAGTCCAAAACTCCCATTTTTTTTAGGGGGGTACTAAAAAATACATGCTTTTTGACCCTAAAACTTTCAGCCCCAAAACTGGTGGATGTTTCCCGAACTAACGCTCATCCGGACTTGCAAATTAGAGCACTGGTACTGGGGGATATTCCCTCTTGACATGGTAGAGCAAAAACAACATTGACATTTTGGTCCAAAACTCCAATTTTTTTGGGGGGGGTACTGAAAAATTTGTGTTTTTTGACCCTAAAACTTTCAGCCCCAAAACTGGTTGATGTTTCCCGAAATAATGCTTATCCGGATTTGCAAATTAGAGCACTGGTACTGGGGAATATTCCCTCTTGACATGGTAGAGCAAAAACGACTTTGAAATTTTAGTCCAAAACTCCAATTTTTTTTAGGGGGGTACTGAAAAATTTGTGTTTTTTGACCCTAAAACTTTCAGCCTAAAAATGGTGGATGTTTCCCGAACTAACGCTCATCCGGACTTGCAAATTAGAGCACTGGTACTGGGGGATATTCCCTCTTGACATGGTAGAGCAAAAATGACTTTGATATTTTAGACCAAAACTCCCATTTTTTTTTAGGGGGGTACTGTAAAATTTGTGCTTTTTGACCCTAAAACTTTCAGCCCCAAAACTTGTGGATGTTTCCCGAACTAACGCTCATCCGGACTTGCAAATTAGAGCACTGGTACTGGGGGATATTCCCTCTTGACATGGTACAGCAAAAATGACTTTGATATTTTAGACCAAAACTCCCATTTTTTTTTAGGGGGGTACTGTAAAATTTGTGCTTTTTGACCCTAAAACTTTCAGCTCCAAATCTGGTGGATGTTTCCCGAACTAACGCTCATCAGGACTTGCAAATTAGAGCACTCGTACTGGGGGATATTCCTTCTTGAAATGGAAGAGCAAAAACTACTTTGAAATTTTAGTCCAAAACTCCAAATTTTTTTAGGGGGGTACTGAAAAATTTGTGTTTTTTGACCCTAAAACTTTCAGCCTAAAAATGGTGGATGTTTCCCGAACTAACGCTCATCCGGACTTGCAAATTAGAGCACTGGTACTAGGGGATATTCCCTCTTGACATGGAAGAGCAAAAACGACTTTGACATTTTGGTCCAAAACTCCAATATTTTTTAGGGGGGTACTAAAAAATATGTGCTTTTTGACCCTAAAACATTCAGCCCCAAAACATGTGGATGTTTCCCGAACTTACGCTCATCCGGACTTGCAAATTAGAGCACTGGTACTGGGGGATATTCCCTCTTGACATGGTAGAGCAAAAACGACTTTGAAATTTTAGTCCAAAAATGACTTTGAAATTTTAGTCCAAAACTCCCATTTTTTTAAGGGGGGTACTGAAAAATTTGTGTTTTTTGACCCTAAAACTTTCAGCCTAAAAATGGTGGATATTTCCCGAACTAACGCTTATCCGGACTTGCAAATTAGAGCACTCGTACTGGGGGATATTCCTTCTTGAAATGGAAGAGCAAAAACGACTTTGAAATTTTAGTCCAAAACTCCAATTTTTTTTAGGGGGGTACTGAAAAATTTGTGTTTTTTGACCCTAAAACTTTCAGCCTAAAAATGGTGGATGTTTCCCGAACTAACGCTCATCCGGACTTGCAAATTAGAGCACTGGTACTGGGGGATATTCCCTCTTGACATGGTAGAGCAAAAATGACTTTGATATTTTAGACCAAAACTCCCATTTTTTTTTAGGGGGGTACTGTAAAATTTGTGCTTTTTGACCCTAAAACTTTCAGCCCCAAAACTTGTGGATGTTTCCCGAACTAACGCTCATCCGGACTTGCAAATTAGAGCACTGGTACTGGGGGATATTCCCTCTCGACATGGTACAGCAAAAATGACTTTGATATTTTAGACCAAAACTCCAATTTTTTTTAGGGGGTACTGTAAAATTTGTGCTTTTTGACCCTAAAACTTTCAGACCCAAAACTGGTGGATGTTTCCCGAACTAACGCTCATCCGGATTTGTAAATTAGAGCACTGGTACTGGGGGATATTCCCTCTGGACATGGTAGAGCAAAAACGACATTGACATTTTAGTCCAAAACTCCCATTTTTTTTAGGGGGGTACTAAAAAATACATGCTTTTTGACCCTAAAACTTTCAGCCCCAAAACCGGTGGATGTTTCCCGAACTAACGCTCATCCGGACTTGCAAATTAGAGCACTGGTACTGGGGGATATTCCCTCTTGACATGGTAGAGCAAAAACGACTTTGAAATTTTAGTCCAAAAATGACTTTGAAATTTTAGTCCAAAACTCCCATTTTTTTAAGGGGGGTACTGAAAAATTTGTGTTTTTTGACCCTAAAACTTTCAGCCTAAAAATGGTGGATATTTCCCGAACTAACGCTTATCCGGACTTGCAAATTAGAGCACTCGTACTGGGGGATATTCCTTCTTGAAATGGAAGAGCAAAAACGACTTTGAAATTTTAGTCCAAAACTCCAATTTTTTTTAGGGGGGTACTGAAAAATTTGTGTTTTTTGACCCTAAAACTTTCAGCCTAAAAATGGTGGATGTTTCCCGAACTAACGCTCATCCGGACTTGCAAATTAGAGCACTGGTACTAGGGGATATTCCCTCTTGACATGGAAGAGCAAAAACGACTTTGACATTTTGGTCCAAAACTCCAATTTTTTTTAGGGGGGTACTAAAAAATACATGCTTTTTGACCCTAAAACTTTCAGCCCCAAAACTTGTGGATGTTTCCCGAACTAACGCTCATCCGGACTTGCAAATTAGAGCACTGGTACTGGGGGATATTCCCTCTTGACATGGTAGAGCAAAAAACGACTTGGAAATTTTAGTCCAAAACTCCCATTTTTTTTAGGGGGGTACTAAAAAATAGGTGCTTTTTGACCCTAAAACTTTCAGCCCCAAAACTGGTGGATGTTTCCCGAACTAACGCTCATCCGGACTTGCAAATTAGAGCACTGGTACTGGGGGATATTCCCTCTTGACATGGTAGAGCAAAAACAACATTGACATTTTGGTCCAAAACTCCAATTTTTTTGGGGGGGGTACTGAAAAATTTGTGTTTTTTGACCCTAAAACTTTCAGCCCCAAAACTTGTTGATGTTTCCCGAAAAAATGCTTATCCGGATTTGCAAATTAGAGCACTGGTACTGGGGAATATTCCCTCTTGACATGGTAGAGCAAAAACGACTTTGAAATTTTAGTCCAAAACTCCAATTTTTTTTAGGGGGGTACTGAAAAATTTGTGTTTTTTGACCCTAAAACTTTCAGCCTAAAAATGGTGGATGTTTCCCGAACTAACGCTCATCCGGACTTGCAAATTAGAGCACTGGTACTGGGGGATATTCCCTCTTGACATGGTAGAGCAAAAATGACTTTGATATTTTAGACCAAAACTCCCATTTTTTTTTAGGGGGGTACTGTAAAATTTGTGCTTTTTGACCCTAAAACTTTCAGCCCCAAAACTTGTGGATGTTTCCCGAACTAACGCTCATCCGGACTTGCAAATTAGAGCACTGGTACTGGGGGATATTCCCTCTTGACATGGTACAGCAAAAATGACTTTGATATTTTAGACCAAAACTCCAATATTTTTTAGGGGGGTACTGAAAAATTTGTGTTTTTTGACCCTAAAACTTTCAGCCTAAAAATGGTGGATATTTCCCGAACTAACGCTTATCCGGACTGGCAAATTAGAGCACTGGTACTAGGGGATATTCCCTCTTGACATGGTAGAGCAAAAACGACTTTGACATTTTGGTCCAAAACTCCAATATTTTTTAGTGGGGTACTAAATAATACATGCTTTTTGACCCTAAAACTTTCAGCCCCAAAAATGGTGGATATTTCCTGATCTAACGCTCATCCGGACTTGCAAATTAGAGCACTGGTACTGTGGGATAATCCCTCTTGACATGGTAGAGCAAAAACGACATTGACATTTTGGTCCAAAACTCCAATATTTTTTACGGGGGTACTAAAAAATATGTGCTTTTTGACCCTAAACTTTCAGCCCCAAAACTTGTTGATGTTTCCCGAACTAACGCTCATCCGGACTTGCAAATTAGAGCACTGGTACTGGGAGATATTTCTTCTTGACATGGTAGAGCAAAAACGACTTTGAAATTTTAGTCCAAAACTCCAATTTTTTTTAGGGGGGTACTGAAAAATTTGTGCTTTTTGACCCTAAAACTTTCAGCCCCAAAACTTGTGGATGTTTCCCGAACTAACGCTCATCCGGACTTGCAAATTAGAGCACTGGTACTGGGGGATATTCCCTCTTGACATGGTACAGCAAAAATGACTTTGATATTTTAGACCAAAACTCCAATTTTTTTTAGGGGGTACTGTAAAATTTGTGCTTTTTGACCCTAAAACTTTCAGACCCAAAACTGGTGGATGTTTCCCGAACTAACGCTCATACGGACTTGCAAATTAGAGCACTGGTACTGGGGGATATTCCCTCTTGACATGGTAGAGCAAAAACGACATTGACATTTTAGTCCAAAACTCCAATTTTTTTTAGGGGGGTACTAAAAAATATGTGCTTTTTGAGCCTAAAACTTTCAGACCCAAAACCGGTGGATGTTTCCCGAACTAACGCTCATCTGGACTTGCAAATTAGAGCACTGGTACTGGGGGATATTCCCTCTTGACATGGTACAGCAAAAATGACTTTGATATTTTAGACCAAAACTCCCATTTTTTTTTAGGGGGGTACTGAAAAATTTGTGTTTTTTGACCCTAAAACTTTCAGCCTAAAAATGGTGGATATTTCCCGAACTAACGCTTATCCGGACTGGCAAATTAGAGCACTGGTACTAGGGGATATTCCCTCTTGACATGGTAGAGCAAAAACGACTTTGACATTTTGGTCCAAAACTCCCATTTTTTTTAGGGGGGTACTAAAAAATACATGCTTTTTGACCCTAAAACTTTTAGCCCCAAAACTTGTGGATGTTTCCCGAACTAACGCTCATCCGGACTTGCAAATTAGAGCACTGGTACTGGGGGATATTCCCTCTTGACATGGAAGAGCAAAAACGACTTTGATTTTTTGGTCCAAAACTCCAATATTTTTTAGTGGGGTACTAAATAATACATGCTTTTTGACCCTAAAACATTCAGTCCCAAAACTGGTGGATGTTTCGCGAACTAACGCTCATCCGGACTTGCAAATTAGAGCACTGGTACTGGGGGATATTCCCTCTTGACATGGTAGAGCAAAAACGACTTTGACATTTTGGTCCAAAACTCCCATTTTTTTTAGGGGGGTACTAAAAAATACATGCTTTTTGACCCTAAAACTTTTAGCCCCAAAACTTGTGGATGTTTCCCGAACTAACGCTCATCCGGACTTGCAAATTAGAGCACTGGTACTGGGGGATATTCCCTCTTGACATGGTAGAGCAAAAATGACTTTGATATTTTAGACCAAAACTCCCATTTTTTTTTAGGGGGGTACTGTAAAATTTGTGCTTTTTGACCCTAAAACTTTTAGCCCCAAAAATGGTGGATATTTCCTGATCTAACGCTCATCCGGACTTGCAAATTAGAGCACTGGTACTGGGGGATATTCCCTCTTGACATGGAAGAGCAAAAACGACTTTGACATTTTGGTCCAAAACTCCAATATTTTTTAGTGGGGTACTAAATAATACATGCTTTTTGACCCTAAAACTTTCAGCCCCAAAAATGGTGGATATTTCCTGATCTAACGCTCATCCGGACTTGCAAATTAGAGCACTGGTACTGTGGGATAATCCCTCTTGACATGGTAGAGCAAAAACGACATTGACATTTTGGTCCAAAACTCGAATATTTTTTACGGGGGTACTAAAAAATATCTGCTTTTTGACCCTAAAACTTTCAGACCCAAAACTGGTGGATGTTTCCCGAACTAACGCTCATACGGACTTGCAAATTAGAGCACTGGTACTGGGGGATATTCCCTCTTGACATGGTAGCGCAAAAACGACATTGACATTTTAGTCCAAAACTCCAATTTTTTTTAGGGGGGTACTAAAAAATATGTGCTTTTTGAGCCTAAAACTTTCAGACCCAAAACCGGTGGATGTTTCCCGAACTAACGCTCATCTGGACTTGCAAATTAGAGCACTGGTACTGGGGGATATTCCCTCTTGACATGGTACAGCAAAAATGACTTTGATATTTTAGACCAAAACTCCCATTTTTTTTTAGGGGGGTACTGAAAAATTTGTGTTTTTTGACCCTAAAACTTTCAGCATAAAAATGGTGGATATTTCCCGAACTAACGCTTATCCGGACTGGCAAATTAGAGCACTGGTACTAGGGGATATTCCCTCTTGACATGGTAGAGCAAAAACGACTTTGACATTTTGGTCCAAAACTCCCATTTTTTTTAGGGGGGTACTAAAAAATATGTGCTTTTTGACCCTAAAACTTTTAGCCCCAAAACTTGTGGATGTTTCCCGAACTAACGCTCATCCGGACTTGCAAATTAGAGCACTGGTACTGGGGGATATTCCCTCTTGACATGGTAGAGCAAAAATGACTTTGATATTTTAGACCAAAACTCCCATTTTTTTTTAGGGGGGTACTGTAAAATTTGTGCTTTTTGACCCTAAAACTTTTAGCCCCAAAAATGGTGGATATTTCCTGATCTAACGCTCATCCGGACTTGCAAATTAGAGCACTGGTACTGGGGGATATTCCCTCTTGACATGGAAGAGCAAAAACGACTTTGACATTTTGGTCCAAAACTCCAATATTTTTTAGTGGGGTACTAAATAATACATGCTTTTTGACCCTAAAACTTTCAGCCCCAAAAATGGTGGATATTTCCTGATCTAACGCTCATCCGGACTTGCAAATTAGAGCACTGGTACTGTGGGATAATCCCTCTTGACATGGTAGAGCAAAAACGACATTGACATTTTGGTCCAAAACTCGAATATTTTTTACGGGGGTACTAAAAAATATGTGCTTTTTGACCCTAAAACTTTCAGACCCAAAACTGGTGGATGTTTCCCGAACTAACGCTCATACGGACTTGCAAATTAGAGCACTGGTACTGGGGGATATTCCCTCTTGACATGGTAGCGCAAAAACGACATTGACATTTTAGTCCAAAACTCCAATTTTTTTTAGGGGGGTACTAAAAAATATGTGCTTTTTGAGCCTAAAACTTTCAGACCCAAAACCGGTGGATGTTTCCCGAACTAACGCTCATCTGGACTTGCAAATTAGAGCACTGGTACTGGGGGATATTCCCTCTTGACATGGTACAGCAAAAATGACTTTGATATTTTAGACCAAAACTCCCATTTTTTTTTAGGGGGGTACTGAAAAATTTGTGTTTTTTGACCCTAAAACTTTCAGCATAAAAATGGTGGATATTTCCCGAACTAACGCTTATCCGGACTGGCAAATTAGAGCACTGGTACTAGGGGATATTCCCTCTTGACATGGTAGAGCAAAAACGACTTTGACATTTTGGTCCAAAACTCCCATTTTTTTTAGGGGGGTACTAAAAAATACATGCTTTTTGACCCTAAAACTTTTAGACCCAAAACTTGTGGATGTTTCGCGAACTAACGCTCATCCGGACTTGCAAATTAGAGCACTGGTACTGGGGGATATTCCCTCTTGACATGGTAGAGCAAAAATGACTTTGATATTTTAGACCAAAACTCCCATTTTTTTTTAGGGGGGTACTGTAAAATTTGTGCTTTTTGACCCTAAAACTTTTAGCCCCAAAAATGGTGGATATTTCCTGATCTAACGCTCATCCGGACTTGCAATTTAGAGCACTGGTACTGGGGGATATTCCCTCTTGACATGGAAGAGCAAAAACGACTTTGACATTTTGGTCCAAAACTCCAATATTTTTTAGTGGGGTACTAAATAATACATGCTTTTTGACCCTAAAACTTTCAGCCCCAAAAATGGTGGATATTTCCTGATCTAACGCTCATCCGGACTTGCAAATTAGAGCACTGGTACTGGGGGATAATCCCTCTTGACATGGTAGAGCGAAAACGACATTGACATTTTGGTCCAAAACTCCAATATTTTTTAGAGGGGTACTAAAAATCATGCGCTTTTTGACCCTAAAACTTTCAGCCCCAAAACTGGTGGATGTTTCCCGAACTAACGCTCATCCGGATTTGCAAATTAGAGCACTGGTACTGGGGGATATTCCCTCTTGACATGGTAGAGCAAAAATGACTTTGAAATTTTAGTCCAAAACTCCAATTTTTTTTAGGGGGGTACTGAAAAATTTGTGTTTTTTGACCCTAAAACTTTCAATCTAAAAATGGTGGATATTTCCCGAACTAACGCTTATCCGGACTGGTAAATTAGAGCACTGGTACTAGGGGATATTCCCTCTTGACATGGTAGAGCAAAAACGACTTTGACATTTTGGTCCAAAACTCCCATTTTTTTTAGGGGGGTACTAAAAAATACATGCTTTTTGACCCTAAAACTTTTAGCCCCAAAACTTGTGGATGTTTCCCGAACTAACGCTCATCCAGACTTGCAAATTAGAGCACTGGTACTGGGGGATATTCCCTCTTGACATGGTAGAGCAAAAACGACTTTGACAATTTGGTCCAAAACTCCAATATTTTTTAGGGGGGTACTAAATAATACATGCTTTTTGACCCTAAAACTTTCAGCCCCAAAACTGGTGGATGTTTCCCGAACTAACGCTCATCTGGACTTGCAAATTAGAGCACTGGTACTGGGGGATATTCCCTCTTGACATGGTAGAGCAAAAACGACATTGACATTTTGGTCCAAAACTCCAATATTATTTACGGGGGTACTAAAAAATATGTGCTTTTTGACCCTAAACTTTCAGCCCCAAAACTTGTTGATGTTTCCCGAACTAACGCTCATCCGGACTTGCAAATTAGAGCACTGGTACTGGGAGATATTTCTTCTTGACATGGTAGAGCAAAAACGACTTTGAAATTTTAGTCCAAAACTCCAATTTTTTTTAGGGGGGTACTGAAAAATTTGTGCTTTTTGACCCTAAAACTTTCAGCCCCAAAACTTGTGGATGTTTCCCGAACTAACGCTCATCCGGATTTGCAAATTAGAGCACTGGTACTGGGGGATATTCCCTCTTGACATGGTAGAGCAAAAATGACTTTGAAATTTTAGACCAAAACTCCCATTTTTTTTTAGGGGGGTACTGAAAAGTTTGTGTTTTTTGACCCTAAAACTTTCAGCCTAAAAATGGTGGATATTTCCCGAACTAACGCTTATCCGGACTGGCAAATTAGAGCACTGGTACTAGGGGATATTCCCTCTTGACATGGTAGAGCAAAAACGACTTTGAAATTTTGGTCCAAAACTCCCATTTTTTTTAGGGGGGTACTAAAAAATACATGCTTTTTGACACTAAAACTTTCAGCCCCAAAAATGGTGGATATTTCCTGATCTAACGCTCATCCGGACTTGCAAATTAGAGCACTGGTACTGGGGGATAATCCCTCTTGACATGGTAGAGCGAAAACGACATTGACATTTTGGTCCAAAACTCCAATATTTTTTAGAGGGGTACTAAAAATCATGCGCTTTTTGACCCTAAAACTTTCAGCCCCAAAACTGGTGGATGTTTCCCGAACTAACGCTCATCCAGACTTGCAAATTAGAGCACTGGTACTGGGGGATATTCCCTCTTGACATGGTAGAGCAAAAACGACTTTGACATTTTGGTCCAAAACTCCCATTTTTTTTAGGGGGGTACTAAAAAATACATGCTTTTTGACCCTAAAACTTTTAGCCCCAAAACTTGTGGATGTTTCCCGAACTAACGCTCATCCGGACTTGCAAATTAGAGCACTGGTACTGGGGGATATTCCCTCTTGACATGGAAGAGCAAAAACGACTTTAACATTTTGGTCCAAAACTCCAATATTTTTTAGTGGGGTACTAAATAATACATGCTTTTTGACCCTAAAACATTCAGCCCCAAAACTGGTGGATGTTTCCCGAACTAACGCTCATCCGGACTTGCAAATTAGAGCACTGGTACTTGGGGATATTCCCTCTTGACATGGTAGAGCAAAAATGACTTTGATATTTTAGACCAAAACTCCCATTTTTTTTTAGGGGGGTACTGTAAAATTTGTGCTTTTTGACCCTAAAACTTTCAGCCCCAAAAATGGTGGATATTTCCTGATCTAACGCTCATCCGGACTTGCAATTTAGAGCACTGGTACTGGGGGATATTCCCTCTTGACATGGAAGAGCAAAAACGACTTTGACATTTTGGTCCAAAAGTCCAATATTTTTTAGGGGGGTACTAAAAAATACATGCTTTTTGACCCTAAAACTTTTAGCCCCAAAACTTGTGGATGTTTCCCGAACTAAGGCTCATCCGGACTTGCAAATTAGAGCACTGGTACTGGGGGATATTCCCTCTTGACATGGTAGAGCAAAAACGACTTTGACAATTTGGTCCAAAACTCCAATATTTTTTAGGGGGGTACTAAATAATACATGCTTTTTGACCCTAAAACTTTCAGCCCCAAAACTGGTGGATGTTTCCCGAACTAACGCTCATCTGGACTTGCAAATTAGAGCACTGGTACTGGGGGATATTCCCTCTTGACATGGTAGAGCAAAAACGACATTGACATTTTGGTCCAAAACTCCAATATTATTTACGGGGGTACTAAAAAATATGTGCTTTTTGACCCTAAACTTTCAGCCCCAAAACTTGTTGATGTTTCCCGAACTAACGCTCATCCGGACTTGCAAATTAGAGCAATGGTACTGGGAGATATTTCTTCTTGACATTGTAGAGCAAAAACGACTTTGAAATTTTAGTCCAAAACTCCAATTTTTTTTAGGGGGGTACTGAAAAATTTGTGCTTTTTGACCCTAAAACTTTCAGCCCCAAAACTTGTGGATGTTTCCCGAACTAACGCTCATCCAGACTTGCAAATTAGAGCACTGGTACTGGGGGATATTCCCTCTTGACATGGTAGAGCAAAAATGACTTTGAAATTTTAGACCAAAACTCCCATTTTGTTTTAGGGGGGTACTGAAAAATTTGTGTTTTTTGACCCTAAAACTTTCAGCCTAAAAATGGTGGATATTTCCCATACTATCGCTCATCCGAACTTGCAAATTAGAGCACTGGTACTGGGGGATATTCCCTCTTGACATGGTAGAGCAAAAACGACTTTGAAATTTTGGTCCAAAACTCCCATTTTTTTTAGGGGGGTACTAAAAAATACATGCTTTTTGACCCTAAAACTTTCAGTCCCAAAACTTGTGGATGTTTCCCGAACTAACGCTCATCCGGACTTGCAAATTAGAGCACTGGTACTGGGGGATATTCCCTCTTGACATTGTAGAGCAAAAACGACTTTGAAATTTTAGTCCAAAACTCCCATTTTTTTTAGGGGGGTACTAAAAAATACATGCTTTTTGACCCTAAAACTTTCAGCCCCAAAACTTGTGAACGTTTCCCGAAATAACGCTCATCCGGATTTGCAAATTAGAGCACTGGTACTGGGGTATATTCCCACTTGATATGGTAGAGCAAAAACGACTTTGAAATGTTGGTCCAAAACTCCCATTTTTTTTAGGGGGGTACTGTAAAATTTGTGCTTTTTGACCCTAAAACTTTCAGCCCCAAAACTGGTGGATGTTTCCCGAACTAACGCTCATCAGGACTTGCAAATTAGAGCACTAGTACTGGGGGATATTCCCTCTTGACATGGTAGAGCAAAAACGACTTTGAAATTTTGGTCCAAAACTCCAATTTTGTTTAGGGGGTACTGTAAAATTTGTGCTTTTTGACCCTAAAACTTTCAGCCCCAAAACTGGTGGATGTTTCCCGAACTAACGCTCATCAAGACTTGCAAATTAGAGCACTGGTACTGGGGGATATTCCCTCTTGACATGGTAGAGCAAAAACGACTTTGAAATTTTGGTCCAAAACTCCAATTTTGTTTAAGGGGGTACTGTAAAATGTGTGCTTTTTGACCCTAAAACTTTCACCTCCAAAAATGGTGGATATTTCCCGAACTATCGCTCATCCAGACTTGCAAAATAGAGTACTGGTCCTAGGAGATATTCCCTCTTGACATGGTAGAGCAAAAACGACTTTGAAATTTTGGTCCAAAACTCCAATTTTTTTTAGGGGGGTACTAAAAAATACATGCTTTTTGACCCTAAAACTTTTAGCCCCAAAACTGGTGGATGTTTCCCGAACTAACGCTCATCCGGACTTGCAAATTAGAGCACTAGTACTGGGGGATATTCCCTCTTGATATGGTAGAGCAAAAACGACTTTGAAATTTTGGTCCAAAACTCCAATTTTGTTTAGGGGGGTACTGTAAAATTTGTGCTTTTTGGCCCTAAAACTTTCAGACCAAAACTGGTGGATGTTTCCCGAACTAATGCTCATCCGAACTTGCAAATTAGAGCACTGGTACTGGGGGATATTCCCTCTTGACATGGTAGAGCAAAAACGACTTTGAAATTTTAGTCCAAAACTCCCATTTTTTTTAGGGGGGTACTAAAAAATACATGCTTTTTGACCCTAAAACTTTCAGCCCCAAAACTTGTTAACGTTTCCCGAAATAACGCTCATCCGGATTTGCAAATTAGAGCACTGGTACTGGGGTATATTCCCTCTTCACATGGTAGAGCAAAAATGACTTTGAAATTTTAGTCCAAAACTCCCATTTTTTTTAGTGGGGGTACTGTAAAATTTGTGCTTTTTGACCCTAAAACTTTCAGCCCCAAAACTGGTGGATGTTTCCCAAACTAACGCTCATCAGGACTTGCAAATTAGAGCACTAGTACTGGGGGATATTCCCTCTTGACATGGTAGAGCAAAAACGACTTTGAAATTTTGGTCCAAAACTCCAATTTTGTTTAGGGGGTACTGTAAAATTTGTGCTTTTTGACCCTAAAACTTTCAGCCCCAAAACTGGTGGATATTTCCCGAACTAACGCTCATCAGGACTTGCAAATTAGAGCACTGGTACTGGGGGATATTCCCTCTTCACATGGTACAGCAAAAACGACTTTGAAATTTTAGTCCAAAACTCCCATTTTTTTTAGGGGGGTACTAAAAAATACATGCTTTTTGACCCTAAAACTTTCAGCCCCAAAACTTGTTAACGTTTCCCGAAATAACGCTCATCCGGATTTGCAAATTAGAGCACTGGTACTGGGGTATATTCCCTCTTCACATGGTAGAGCAAAAATGACTTTGAAATTTTAGTCCAAAACTCCCATTTTTTTTAGTGGGGGTACTGTAAAATTTGTGCTTTTTGACCCTAAAACTTTCAGCCCCAAAACTGGTGGATGTTTCCCAAACTAACGCTCATCAGGACTTGCAAATTAGAGCACTAGTACTGGGGGATATTCCCTCTTGACATGGTAGAGCAAAAACGACTTTGAAATTTTGGTCCAAAACTCCAATTTTGTTTAGGGGGTACTGTAAAATTTGTGCTTTTTGACCCTAAAACTTTCAGCCCCAAAACTGGTGGATGTTTCCCGAACTAACGCTCATCAAGACTTGCAAATTAGAGCACTGGTACTGGGGGATATTCCCTCTTGACATGGTAGAGCAAAAACGACTATGAAATTTTGGTCCAAAACTCCAATTTTGTTTAGGGGGGTACTGTAAAATGTGTGATTTTTGACCCTAAAACTTTCACCTCCAAAAATGGTGGATATTTCCCGAACTATCGCTCATCCAGACTTGCAAAATAGAGTACTGGTCCTAGGAGATATTCCCTCTTGACATGGTAGAGCAAAAACGACTTTGAAATTTTGGTCCAAAACTCCAATTTTTTTTAGGGGGTACTAAAAAATACATGCTTTTTGACCCTAAAACTTTTAGCCCCAAAACTGGTGGATGTTTCCCGAACTAACGCTCATCCGAACTTGCAAATTAGAGCACTAGTACTGGGCGATATTCCCTCTTGATATGGTAGAGCAAAAACGACTTTGAAATTTTGGTCCAAAACTCCAATTTTGTTTAGGGGGGTACTGTCAAATTTGTGCTTTTTGACCCTAAAACTTTCAGCCCCCAAAATGGTGGATATTTCCCGAACTATCGCTCATCCGGACTTGCAAATTAGAGCACTGGTACTGGGGGATATTCCCTCTTGACATGGTAGAGCAAAAACGACTTTGAAATTTTAGTCCAAAACTCCCATTTTTTTAGGGGGTACTGTAAAATTTGTGCTTTTCGACCCTAAAACTTTCAGCCCCAAAACTTGTGCATGTTTCCCGAAATAACGCTTATCCGGATTTGCAAATTAGAGCACTGGTACTGGGGGATATTCCCTCTTGACATGGTAGAGCAAAAACGACTTTTACATTTTAGTCCAAAACTCCAATTTTTTTTACGGAGGTACTGAAAAATTTGTGTTTTTTGACCCTAAAACTTTAAGCCTAAAAATGGTGGATATTTCCCGAAATAACGCTTATCCGGACTTGCAAATTAGAGCACTGGTACTAGGGGATATTCCCTCTTGACATGGTAGAGCAAAAATGACATTGACATTTTGGTCCAAAACTCCAATTTTTTTTAGGGGGTCTTGTAAAATTTGTGTTTTTTGACCCTAAAACTTTCAGCCTAAAAATGGTGGATGTTTCCTGAACTAACGCTTATCCGGACTTGCAAATTAGAGCACTGGTACTGGGGGATATTCCCTCTTGACATGGTAGAGCAAAAACGACTTTGAAATTTTAGTCCAAAACTCCAATTTTTTTTAGGGGGTATTGTAAAATTTGTGTTTTTTGACCCTAAAACTTTCAGCCTAAAAATGGTGGATGTTTCCCGAACTAACGTTCATCCGGACTTGCAAATTAGAGCACTGGTACTGGGGGATATTCACTCTTGACATGGTAGAGCAAAAACGACTTTGACATTTTGGTCCAAAAGTCCAATTTTTCTGAGGGGGGCACTAAAAAATATGTGCTTTTTGACCCTAAAACTTTCAGCCCCAAAACTTGTGGATGTTTCCCGAACTAACGCTGATCCGGACTTGCAAATTAGAGCACTGGTACTGGGGGATATTCCCTCTTGACATGGTAGGGCAATAACAACTTTGAAATTTTGGTCCAAAACTCAAATTTTTTTTCAGGGGGGTACTGTAAAATTTGTGCTTTTTGACCCTAAAACTTTGAGCCGAAAAATGATAGGTAATTCCCGAATTAACGCTTATCCGGACTTGCAAATTAGAGCACTGGTACTGGGGGATATTCTCTCTTGACAAAGTAGAGCGAAAATGATTTTGACATTTTGGTGCAAAACTCCAACTTTTTTTAGGGGGGTACTAAATAACATGTGCTTTTTGACCCTAAAACTTTCAGCCCCGAAACTGGTGGATGTTTCCCGAACTAACGCTCATCCAGACTTGCAAATTAGAGCACTGGTACTGGGGGATATTCCCTCTTGACATGGTAGAGCAAAAACGACTTTACAATTTTAGTCCAAAACTCCAATTTGTTTTTGGGGGGGTACTGTAAAATTTGTGCTTTTGACCCTAAAAGTTTCAGCCGAAAAATGGTGGATGTTTCCCGAACTAACACTTATCCGGACTCGCAAATTAGAGCACTGGCACTGGGGGATATTCCCTCTTGACATGGTAGAGCAAAAACGACTTTGACATTTTGGTCCAAAACTCCTACTTTTTTTTTAGGTTACTGTAAAAGTTGTGTTTTTTGTGCCTAAAAGTTTCAGCCGAAAAAATTGTGACTATTTCCCAAACTTACATTTATCCGGACTTGTAAATTAGAGCACTGGTACTGGGGGATATTCCCTCTTGACTGGGTAGAGCGAAAACGACTTTGAAATTTTGGTTCAAAACTTAAATTTGTTTTCGGGGGGGGGGGGGGGGGTGAAGGGGTGGGTCACAGATAATTTTAGTTTTTTAGCTCCTAACTCCAGAAATAAAGATTCTACCTGCAGTTACATGTAGCTCCAGTAACCTTGCATCCGAAAATCAAATTCTTCAACCTTGGAACGACAAGGTAGCAGTAATGCTCCATATGCCCTTCAAATACATGTTCAATGGGAGTGTTGTACACAGAGCTAACAGAGAGTAAAAACAAGCATTTTAGAATGAAAATATCTTCCCAATGTTGTAAGGATCAGGACAAGTGTGACACTGTTGGTAAGATCTTTTCATCGGCTCTTTGACAATGTGTAGTATAGGGTTCAAAGAGAAACAGTGGGAAAGCCAGGGGCCAGGGAAAGTGGACACCTAAGAACTCCTAATTTTGACGGGGCTGTGTGTTCATGAACAATGGCCCAGACAGGGTTCTAGATTGAAACAAAAAAAAGACTGGCCCCATAAAAAGTCAGCAGCCTCCCGATCCATAACTTCACAAATAATGGTTCTAAAAAAAGTTGTTTTTACCTGCTGTTAGTTCCAGAAGCCTTGCATCCACAAATCAAATACCTCTGTCATCTTCAACCTGGGAACGACGGGTTAGCAGTGATGCTCCGAATGCCCATCAAACACATGTTCAATGGGATTGTTGTACACAGAGCTGTCAGAGAGTGAAAACAAGACTTTAAGAATGGCAATATTTTCTCTAATGTTGTAAGAATCTGGACAAGTGTGACACTGTTGGAAAGTCCTACCCAAGGGTTCTCTGGCAATGTGTAGTATAGGATTGAGGGATAAACAGGGAGAATACCGTGGGCCAGAAAGGGAAGACATCCACATTGGCTGTGAACAATGGCCTAGACAGAATAAAAAAAATAAAAAAAAACGGCCCCCAAAAGAAGTTTGCAGCCTCCTGATCCATAATTCCACAATTATTGGTTGTAAAAAAATTGTTTTTACCCGCAGTTAGCTCCAGGAGTCTTGCATCAGGAAATCAAGCTTTCTCTGCCATCCAGCAGCATCTTCTGCCCTGAAATGAAGAGTAAGCGATGATGCTCTGAATGCCTTTCAAATGTATGTTCAAAGAGATTTTCATTCAAAGAGCTGTCAGAGAGTGAAAACAAGAGTTAACAACAGCCATATCTACACTAATCTTGGAAAGATCTGGACAAGTTTGACGCTGTTGGAAAGTCCTTAGTACTCAAGTGCTCTCTGGCATTGTGCAATATATAGATTTGTGGGATAAACAGGGAGGATATCAGGGGCCAGAGAAGGAGGCCACACCCAGGACTTCCAATAAATTTGGGGTTGTGTATGTGTATGGGAACAATGGCCCAGCAAGGGTACTGAACAGAAAAGGAAAAAACACGATCCCCCTAATTCGGCAGCCTCCCGGTTCATTACTCCAGAAACAATGGAGCCAGAAAGAAGTAACCAGTAGTCCTGCATCTGAAAATCAAACTTTCTTGGCCATCCAGTGATATCCAACACGGAAATGACAACTAAGTGCGAATGCTTTAAATGCCCTTCAAATGCTTGTTCATTAAGATTTTTGTACACAGAGCTGTCAGAGAGTGAAAACAAGAGTTTAGAACTGCCATATCTACCATAATATGTACTGATCTGGATAAGTGTGATACTGTTGGAATCCCTAAACAAGGGCTTTATAACAGCATTTCATGTAGGAAAACATTTAAATTACGGCATTATGCAGCAGCTGACAAGAAACTGTTGGTTTTGGTGAGGTTTGGCCAAGGCAAAAGAATAAATGAGAAATGCACTAAAGTTTGCTTACCACCATGATGTTGTAAAGTTTCAAATTCAAGATGATTATTATGAGTTGTTAGACCATACTAGACCCAGTAACTGGGGTGCTGTACTCCTTTTTTGAGATTTTGGCATTATTGGTCGTACCAGTGCCCCAGTCCATAATATATGTGGGCAATCTGACAAAGCAGATTTTTAACTAATTTGTTCAAAAATTTTCATAATTACGACAAAAAATCAACAGAATTGCTGAAAATCACCTGCTGGCTTCTTAAGATATCAAAGATGAAATAAAATACATTCAATTATACTCATGATTCCTTCTGTCCTCCAAATTGATGATTTCTTTCAGGCCATCTAAAATGCAGTCGTTCTGATCTGCGTTTTACTACTACATGACATCAAGTATTGTTTCCTAAAAAGGATCGTGTGTTCGCCGATGCCCTGACTTGCATCACAGTTCGGTACAGAGCAAAGATTATAGAGCGATGTAGGCCCAAGATGGGGAACTCTGGCTGAAATGTGAAATCTCACTGGATGCCATTTCGGCAAGTGACTCTCTATTGATACAACACTGATACGTGCGGACCAGTGTAGACAAGGACAATTGCTATCAATTGCCGAAATGGCGCCCATGCGTATTTCACTTTGCAACAGTAGATAAAGGCCCAGTTCCCCATCTCTATAATCTTTGGTACAGAGTGAAGTGCATGCATTAGCAATAAACCTTTTCGACATTCGCAAAGCATCAAGGGTATGGATGACAAACATTGACCTTGTTATTGCATGACTCTATGGCGCAGCGGTAAGTTCGTGATTTGTTTCGTCCTTTTCTCAAAAACCTGATGGAGTTCAGCAATGAAACTTACATAGAATTTTTGTCTGGAAGCAGGCAACAAAATGCACTTTTGGTCGGAAAATTGAGTGGGTAGTTTTGGTGAAATCAGTGGGGTCTCTTGCTGACTAGATGGCAGACTCGGCGCGCGCGCAGCTAGCGGTGTACATGCATGGTGTATGCATTCAGTGCATGTTGCCTACTTGGTTTCTGTAGGCCTACAATACATGCTGCACATGCAATTAACCTTTTTTATCTTCTTTAATTTTAAGTCTTGTTTCTTTTGAGAAAATAATTTCTGTTGATTATTTGCCATGTTCAGCTAGCGACAGATTGACAAGTCAAGTTCGAAGTTTTAACACTGACAGGTAAAACTTAATTTATATTTTTGTGTTCACACTTCATTTTGGGGGTTTTACAAAACACTTTCATTTTATTTTTATTTTTAAATGAAAGGTGTTTATTGGAATGTTCATGTTGATTTTGATTTTCTGTTATTTTATTTTTTGCATGTTTTTTTTGTAAGGGGAGGAGAGTTCCATACTTGGCCATCACTTGACACCAAATTTGTAAAACTAGTAATTGTTTTCCATATTTGCATGCATGCATGGGATATTATTTGTATCTTTTTCAAATGTGCAATTCATTTCTGGGGTAAAAATTCTTCCTGTTTGTTGTTCAATTGTACAGTTGCCCTTTTAAGTTTCATCCCTTCATTAGTTAATACTAATCAATGTTGTTATTTCATGTTATAAACTAATACCTAAAGTACAAAATGATCTCAGTTACAGTAGTCTGTGACTCTGGGGAATAATCATAATCACTGTGAGGTAGAAATGTCAAAACGCATTGTTTTACCATGATGTTCCTGAACAAAAGGTAACTGTTAAGACTGAATGGTAAGTATCAATATTATTATCATCCTTCTTTTCATTTTTCTTTCTACAATGATTCGTTATTCAGTTCATATTTCATTTCTATGCAATTCCCATTCTTTGCCTCCTCTAACATTTAGTGCTACTTACAAAAAAGTGCATGCCAAGTTTTCCCTTGATGTGAAAGACATCAAATAAGCAAACCATTAATTTTAGAAACTGTTACCTTAGTTGGCATATTATTTTAAGTAATTTAAAAGACTTTTGCTTATTTATAGAATACATGCTCTTTAATTGTTGCTTTCCTTGTCCTGCACTGCCAAACATGTTCATATAAGTAAACACAATGTTGTGCCAATGGCTATAATCGCCATTTAAAAATAATCATTTATTGAATTGATGTATATTTGGTTTGCGGTAACACCATGTGATTATATCTACTTTGCTATATACAGTAGATTGTTCTGTGAGAACTTGTCTTGCTATTATTCTACTACCGCGGAGTAGATTTTCGGAATTCGAGAGACAATGTAGTTCTGAAAAGAATGTTCCTGCTTTTTAAGTACTACCTGGGGGTAGGAAATCGGCCGGGACTACTACTCCTTTTTTCGCTTAGTGGATTGAGGGGACTTCTTGGATAACTTCACTACCACGGAGTGAGTTTGGTCTCAAACTCACTAGAGAGTGAGTATGAGAACAAACTTACTCCGCGGTAGTGAAGTTATCCAAGAAGTCCCCTCAATCCACTAAGCAAAAAAAGTAGTAGTAGTCCCTGTTGATTTCCTACCCCCCAGGTAGTACTTTAAAAGCAGGACAGTTCTCTTCAGAACTACGTTGTTTCCCGAATTCCGAAAATTTACTCCGCGGTAGTAGAATAATAGCAAGACAAGTTCTCACAGAACAATCTTCTGTATATAACAAAGTAGATATAATCACATGGTGTTATTGCAAACCAATTATACATTGATACCTCACCATGCAATGCCTCAAATCCTATAACATACAATTACAATGAGGAACGCCTACATACTTGTTGCACCAAGACCTGCCGATACCTTACTACATGTGTTTTGATTTTTATTCGCAGATCCATTACAGACATGCCATACCGATTTTGTGTTGGGGGCTGTGACAATGACTCTAGGTATCTAGAGAGGATAATAAAGCGCGGTCATGTGGAGACTCTAAAATTTCACCATTCCCACAAGGAGAAACAGAGAGAGAAATTTGGCAGCAGAACATCAGCAAAGGGAGAAAATTCTTCAAACCAACAAACTTCATGAGAGCGTGTTCAAATCACTTTAAAGGTGCACACCGGCTTCGTTGGGCTATTTGGGCTACAAAATAGGCTAACATATGAGTTCAAAGGTCTTTCAGGAATGGAGAAGAACGGTTCCTAAAAGAAATCATCAAAATTTGCCGTTTTCGAGCATTTTTCAAAAAACAATTTATCCCAACCAAAAAAGTGGTTCGGATAAATCATGTGATCTTCGGAGTTAGTTTTACTTCCACCCGTATAAAAGTAAATTACTGAACCAAATTTAAATCTTTTCTTTTTACAATTATTCATGACTATTTGACAAAAAAAGACTTATGTAAGTATTCAGATTATTGATACAATTTGTAAATAATGATGAAAAATCGAACGGAATATTCGCATTCAGAGAGTCCGTGCAACCGAAGTGTGTCTTACTGCGCACCAGCATGGGAGCTAGTGGAACGTAAACCTTGGGGCATATCCCGTACAGCCGGTGCCGTGTCTTGTGGGGCCAGAGAGACAAACCCCCGGGCATGAACTCCCCAGCTTGCCGGTCGGTCTAGCCGTAAGCGTGGGAGCTTGTCGGAGGGGTAGGGAGCCAGACCAACAATTACCTTTTTTTACGAGGGTTTTAGTCCGTACCCCTAGCTATTATCCCCTAACTTTTGTAACGTGTTGCCTGCGCTATGCACACGAGCGACGACGACGGGGAATGTTTATCCCATACAGCTGATCTATTTACTTCTATGATAGCTGCATAATGTCCACTCCCCCCAATCGCCACAACAAAAAAACGGTGGCGGTGGCCGCCCAGTGAAGTCATCGCCCGAAAGACAGGAGAATGCCTTCGCTAAAGCTGCCAGGATTTGCAATCCGTTTGCAGCGAAAGCGGGAGGCTCGCTTAGCACATGACTGTTATTGGCCAAGCCAATTTGAAAAGATGGTCCAAGATTAGGGACACTACCATTAGTTTTTAGCCTGCAGCAGGCTGGTCACGATGAGAACATGAAGGATGTGGTTTTTGCCATAATTTTGATGGACAGGTTTGTGTCATAGAACTGTATTGTGAATATGCCTGCGTATGTTTTAATTCATGAAGACTCACATTTTGACAATATTTATGGTCCATCATGTCTGTGATGTCCACATTATGCCAAGCTTATTCTCTCCCTTTCTATATTTGAACACGACCCGACAACACAGATCAGTCCTGGACCTAACTGGCATTCGTCCAAGTAATTTTTTACAACAAAGGGCCTACTTGCGATATAATGAAGAAACGTTCTCTATTGCAAGTAAGTTCGTCCAGTTCGTCGTACACAGAATACACTCTCCGTTTATGTCTGATTTTTATTTACACGTGAATTTGTGCTGGATGGATATGAAGTCTGGATCCTCATGCCTCGTCATTGTAATAATTCATACATAAACAGAGCACCAGTCTACTTACAACATTGCGCAACATTGTCACGTAAATTTGACAGTTGCAACGGCTGGAAAAGCGTATAAGCTGACCTTTGACCGTGTTTTGTTTTTTTAATATTTTTTGTTAATTACGTGATATTTTGATGATTTTTTTTAAGAACAACCATTTAAAAATTATTCTCTGTCATTCCACATCACTAAATTAGGTAAACAGTAAGTCAGTGTGTCCCTTTAAGTATGGAAGACCAACAAATGCAGAACCTCATCCAACATTATATTTGGTACCAAGTGACAAGAAAGGGAAAAGTCCACGTAAACGCAAACATAGGAGACGCCAGAGTCAACCACCCCAGCAAAAGGAAGAGGAGCCCCAACAGTTGACCCATGTGCCCAATGAACCTGAACTTCCAAGTGCCCAACATAAGTCTTCTATTAAGTACAGCCTTCGAATAAATGATACAAGACAGTAATGTCAGGTTGTTTACAGGGCTAAGAAGTTCAAGTGTTTTTGGGGTGCCCGGAGAGAGCGAGCCATAGAGCCAATATATATAGCTCTATGGAGCGAACACATACGGCCACACTTTTTTGGTTTTTTTATTGATTTTGTATCTGTATAATGTAATTTGTGTGTAATACAACACTATATTTTTTTATTTTCTGTGAAATTAAAGGCTTGTTGTTTTCTTCTCCTTTGTTCCTGGTATTTTATCAAAGTTTATTTATTGTAAGGTAATATTTGATTGAAGGTAACTTGTTTTTATTTTTATTTCATTTATTTTTAAATCCTTAGTCTATAAATTTATTGTAATGTAATTATTTGATTGAAGGAATTTTTTTTTCTTTTTTTTTTACTTTATTTTCAAACTATCCTTTATTTCTTAGTGGACTAACGCGGTTGCACGGCTGGCGGCATATGACTTTGGCGGCGTCGGCGTGTCATTAAACGGCATCAATATCCCATTCATCACCATAGTGTAACTTTCCATTTATTTCATTCCAAAGGTGCGAAGTGTCCATTGTGCCCAGGGTACGAAGTGACTTTGGACACTTTGTATTTTGTAAAAAGTACGAAGTGTCCAAGGTACGAAGTGACCTGACACTGGCAACATGCACTGAATGCATACACCATGCATGTACACCGCTAGCTGCGCGCACGCCGAGTCTGCCATCTAGTCAGCAAGGGAATCCTCACTGATTTCACCAAAACTGCCCACTCAATTTTCCGACCAAAAATGTATTTTGTTGCCTGCTTCCAGACGAAAATTTTGTGTAAGTTTCATTGCTGAACTCCATCAGGTTTTTGAGAAAAGGTCAAAACAAATCACGAGCTTACCTCTGCGCCATAGAGTCATGCGATAACAAGGTCAATGTTTGTCATCCATACCCATGATGCTTTGCAAATGTCGAAAAGGTTTATTGTGTTCACAAACCCTTTTCTGTCCTCCAAATCGATAATTTTTTCTTTTGCCAACTAAAAATGCAGTCGTTACGATCTGCGTTTTACTACTAGGTGTCATCAAGTACTGTTTCCTAAAAAGGATCGCGTGTTGACTGATGCCCTGACTTGCATCACAGTTAGGTACAACTTGTTGAGTGCATGCTGGTAGTGATATTGGTGAACTGCAAAAACATTACGTGTTTCAGTACTCAGTGTTTATGCTATCTTTAGCTCCCCTCCGGACCGAGCAACCACTCTACGATTCCTCCTCCCTCAGCCCAGCACACACGAGTTACTACTTAGTTACTATAACAAAATTAAAAGAATATTTACCAATTTTCCTTGTGCTTAATAATAAGTAACTTCAACTGCAACCTTGGCCGCAATCCGGACACTTGTAAAACTGGAGTAAGGTGGCTAGAGCGCCCTCAGTGGTGGGAATTGGGACAGCCTTAATCTTCTCAGAGAATTTAAAGCCTCTGGTCAAATTTGGTAAAAAGGAAAAACATAAATGTTCACAGATTTACACGAACCTTACATGGTATAAAGATAATGATAATAGAAATGTTTCCATGGAATAGTTCTTCAAAAAGTTTCATCATTTTTAATTAATAAATGAAATAAGTTCCAATATTGAGACGAAAACTCTGCCAATAGAAATGTGTACAAAAGTGCTAAATGCATTTTTACCATATTCTCGCAAATGAAACAACGAAATGAGCTTACAAATTCACAGGTTGGTTTTATTTTAATCAAATTAAAAAAACAAATCATTTGTATAGGTGCCGAGATTGCCGAGATTGAACTAAATTAACTTTGAGGGGATTATACCAGTTGAGCATAAGTTCGCAATATCTGTTGTTCAAGAACTTCATACATAATAATCATCAATTAATGCTTATACAAAAGGTACCTCTTTACTGGACAACTGCACAGTTTGTGTTAAAGACGACCAAGTCATCAATCTCAATTTCCACAGAATTTCCATAAGATGATACTGATTTTTCGCCCTATAATTGCCCTGTAAGGGCTACTGGCGGCGTCATTTTTACCTCAAAATTATCAGTATTTTCCCCCAAAACGCTCATATCCTGGGTCAAACCCCTGTTGGTAACGACCCTACTGTAAAGTACCACACGATTACGTAATTATTTTTAAAAATTGCTTCACTCATAAACGCTCAAAAAAAACTTTGTGATTTCACCTTCATTCTACTGTGACGAGTGCGATGCGTACCCCACCTTATTTTTGTATAAGTTACGTAATCATCTGTTTATTATATAAATCGCATGGCTAGCGCCCTCTGGCAGCTTCCCTTCTTGTCTTATTATGTTCTGGGTTGAAGACCCTCATGACGTGTCACTATTTGCTGTCTTCACCGAACAGGTAAAGATATACTTTGTTTATTTATTAATGCTTAATATTTCATAGTTATTTCTTAGATCAATTAGTCTTTAGTAAAGGCAATAATATCCTTAAGTTGCATTTGGTCTAGATTATGGTCTACTAGCTTTGATGGATATTTTGGTAAGACGAAACAGCGTTAGTAATCCACTGACTAGCGACATTTATATTTTAGATATTTTCCTTGTAATCGTTACCTTTAAGTAATGATTGTGCCAGTGAGGAAATTGTTAGTTTGTTTAATCACTGCTTTTAAGATTGGAAATGACTTATGTTTGTTAGATTTCATCATTCGTTTTCCTAAAATCAAGATGTCTACCGCGTCTTGAGTTTTGGCGCCAACCACGGCTATTGTTTATTACATTATTTTAGTGTTAACTATTTTTAATATATTAGTTGTTATTTTGTAAGATTATTTTGTTCTGGGTTGAAGACCCTCATGACGTGTCACTGTTTGCTGTCTCCACCCAACAGATTCCCTTAAACCAGCTGAAGAAAAAGAGAAAATTATTAGTATTTTCCCCCAAAACGCTCATATCCTGGGTCAAACCCCTGTTGGTAACGACCCTACTGTAAACTACCACACAATTACGTATTTTTTTTAAATAAATTACTTCACTCATAATTATACGCTAAAAAAAAATTGTGATTTCCAACTTCATTCTACTGTGACGAGTGCGATGCGTACCCCACCTTATTTGTGTATAAGTTACGTAATCATCTGTTTATTATATAAATCGCATGGCTAACGCCCTCTGGCAGCTTCCCTTCTTGTCTTATTCTGTTCTAGGTTGAAGACCCTCATGACGTGTCACTGTTTGCTGTCTTAACCCAACAGGTAAAGATATACTTTGTTGCTTAATATTTCATAGTTATTTCTTAGATCAATTAGTATTTAGTAAAGGCAATAATATCCTTAAGTTGCATTTTGTCTAGATTATGGTCAACTAGCTTTGATGGATATTTTGGTAAGACAAAACAGCGTTAACAATCCACTGACTAGCGACATTTATATTTTAGATATTTTCCTTGTAATTGTTACCATTAAGTAATGATTGTGCCAGTGAGGAAATTGTTAGTTTGTTTAATCACTGCTTTTAAGATTGGAAATGACTTATGTTTGTTAGATTTCACCATTCGTTTTCCTAAAATCAAGATGTCTGCCGCGTCTTGAGTTTTGGCGCCAACCGCGGCTATTGTTCATTACATTATTTTAGTGTTAACTATTTTTAATATATTAATTGTTATTTTGTAAGATTATTCTGTTCTAGGTTGAAGACCCTCATGACGTGTCACTGTCTGCTGTCTTCACCCAACAGATTCAATAAACCAGCTAAAGAAACAGAGAACTTGCCATTTAGCCCGTTGAGCGGCTCCTATTACTTGTGTAAAGACATATTCTTAGTGGCAGAGGAATGGTGATTTTCTGCATACTCTGACCGCAAAACCCAGCAATAAAAAGGCCCTGATGGAGCCTCAAAGTACAACTAGTTTTTTAAATTTACCAGTGATTGAAACACATAGAATAAATAAATGGGAAACCAAGTGCTTGTGAATCTAATAATATTGTCTCCCTAAAATGCGAAGGTATATATGATCTATTAAATAAAGTCGATAGCTACAAACACAATATTTCAGCTGGATCATTTTGGCCTTCCAGATGAACCCAAGTTAGAAAAAGAAAATGCTAATGAAAAGGGGTGTAGTGCCGATAAACAGATTTGATAATGAAAACTTATAAACAATCAATCCGAGAAAGCTCCAAAAGCAACCCAAAATACATGTTACTGTGAAGAAACAGGTCATTTGCTTGTCTCGAGGGTGATTTATATGAATGAGAATGGCATAATCTTGTTTTTTGTGTGTGAAACAGCTCAATAAACAATTATGGTCTTTTGTGTTTTATTTCCTGCCTCAGAGTACAACTAGTTTATTATATTTACCATTGATTGAAACATATAGAATAAATAAATGTGACCTGCTCTATCGAAATGAGGAATGTCTCAACAATTTTGATTTTGAGTTATGCATACCATGTTAACAAGTAACTCACTAGCTTTCCAGCAACACCATTATTATTTCCGTAGCTTATTCCAAACCGAAGTTATCTGGCAATGAAGAAAGTCAACAAGACAAGACCACTTCCATTTTTTAACGACGAGTTTATTCAGATAATCGTTTTTCCTTTATAGCTAGATGAGCGCGCGACGCGAACAGCCCACACACACGAGAGACGATTCTCGACATAGCTCATGAATAATTCATCCTGTAATAAAAGCCGGGAGGAACTAACTTCAGCCCGTGGAACCAAACAACGGCGATTCGGCCCCCCCGCTCACACGTTGATGGAGCAAGTCACGCGGTGATTGCGTGTTCCATACTGTACACAACACACACGTTCAATGTGTGTACGATCATTGTAACCAGCCCTTGGTTACAATACTATGTTCGTGTAAATTCATGGAAGTTTACGTCGGAGTAGGTCTACACCACCATGGGTTAGACGCGGTTTTCGTGAGGCATGCAAGCCACATTTCACTTGGTAATACCTTTTATTAACTTGGTAACTATTATTATGTCAGCGTGCTTGAATGGATGAATAATTCAATTAAAACATTCCTGAAGAAGAAACCGTTTGTTGTTCAAGCCTAAACGGCCTCGGCCTAAATGGGTTGGCCTTTTTAGTTTTAAAATGGGGGGGGGGGGGGGTGTCATGTTTTTAACATGTAGTGAACCAGAACATCTACATGTATGTCTACTGTATGTGTGTATGTGTACTAACAGTTACATGCCCATCTATAGGAAACAGAAACACCCCGTCTTATGAAAACATTCAACGAAAGAGATTCTTGGAAGTTATTTCAATGTGGTCTGCCTTTTTATGCAATGATGTTATCAGTACAATCATAGAGCAAGAAATCACAAGCCCCGCCCCACCCCTTAAAAAAATCTTATTGAGTTTGTTTCCCCTTGGGTTAAAACTACAATCATGCCCCTACTTCTTGTAGATGACCCTTCAACTTGTACATTGCCTTCACTGCTTACAAACAAGATACAATAAAAAAAGACTCACTGAAGTACATAATAAAATAACTTACATGTACAAATTAATTATTCATTTCTTTATTTCCGTTTGTTGTTATAATAACTATTCAATACAAATCATTCATTTTTATCCAATTATTTATAATTGTTTTTGTTAACATGGTTTTCCCAACAAGGGAACTTAGTTGGCAAACTCACAAATGGATAAAACATCAAGCTGGCATTAATACACCATAAAAATGTCTTACAGTATTGCAGTCTAACAGAAACAAACTTAAAAGAAGAGATTTTGTTTCCATAGGGGTGGCTCAAAGAAATGTAAGGAGTAAAGTTCTGGGCCCAATTTCAAAAAGTTCAGGCAAAAAATACTACTTGACATTTTTTTGTTTTGCTTAGCGAAGATTGAGTGAGGCTCTATGCAAACTTAATGCAATTTAGGCTGGTGACCTGTTTCTACTAAGCAATACTGTTCTGTGCTTAGCAAGTTTTGTGCTTACAGGCTTCATGAAATTGGGCCCAGGTGATCTACCTCTACAAGCCTGGCTGATGGAGGTATTGAACAAGATTCATTAAGTGATCATGCCCCCATTACAGGAGGAATGGTCCTGTACTAAAGGTGGAATAGCATTCACCAAAATAATACAAAAATCTACTCGATGATATATCGACATGTCATTTTAATCTCAATCAACTAATCAACTAATTAGTTCTTTACAAGAAAGTAGTTGTATAAATCATAATGGTACTCACCGGGTACTCTATAAACTTATTCATACCCATCCCAGTACATGTATCAAAGTATAATTTCATTTTAAAGTCATTAGTAAAGCTATGCAAAAATTATAAATAAAATTGCAGCTTTACAATAATATTACATAAACAACAATGAATGTGAAAAATAAACAAATTTTAACCCTATTGAGATCTCATTTCTGTATAGTCATCACCATGCACCCGGACATTGCTAATTTTGTTGTTTTATGGCCTGATATTTGCAGGAAAAGATTCAAGAAAATCAATAAGAAACAGAAATACATGGTTTGGTTTTAGAATGCATTCTTTGTTAACATGGGAAACATTGGAAAACATCAATTTGGTCCCACAAGTTTTCTTTGACCCTCTTGTTTGAGCAAAAGTTGGTCAAATGTTGTGGCGTTTGTTTGCCCAAGACGCTTGCGGCCGCTTTGATCTCTAAAGGGTTAATAATTAAGTAATTTCAAGCAATAGCTGGTACTCTTTGGCAAAGTGTTTTGTTTTTACAAACTATTTCTTAAAACCAGTTTTCTCCCACACCAGAAGAGCTATCCCAAGGAAAGGCGAAAACCTCAGAAAAAGAGAAAAAAACTGAGGATAAAATTCCCTTACCGGCCCCATTGTTTTATGGCGACCAAGTTTTCAACTCTAAGGATAGCTCCTTCCTTTCGTGGAAGAATTTTAGCAAAAGAAACTAGTTTGTGTAAACTTTTAAGTTAATGATTGGCCAAAAAAACTCCAAAAAACAAATTTGCCAAGAGTTTTGGATATCACTGAAATTATGCTACATAATTAAGCTTTCCCTTCTACTTTGTTACTCTGAGTTCATAAAATTGCAGAGTTCATGAGATTGAAAATCATGTTTAAGAGCAATTTGCTGAAGGACACAAGTGGTGGGACTGAGATTCGAACACACATTCTGATGACTGATCCACCAGAACTTGAATTCGATGCACTAGACCCCTTGGCTGAAATACAACATAAGTTAATAAAAGGTGGTCAAAATTAATTGAATCTTTACAAGGTGCAGTATCAACAACAATGGTACCAGGGACTCTATAAACTAATTACCGTATACACACTACACACTTGGAGAAATAAGAAGGTGGTCGAGCAGCTAATTAATTAAAACTTTACCAGAAAGGAGCAGTATCAACAACAATGATACTTACCGGGGACTCTAAAAACTTACTCATATAATACACACTAGGTCTTTCTCTGCTGAAAGCTACTTAAAGTGAAAAAGCTGATGCAAATTACAAACCTGGATTAGTCTTAAGAATATTGATGGTGCACTTTGAAAATTAAATTAGTTATTTTAGTCGTTGTACTTTCTGCACTGGGACGTCGACGTTCTCTTCGGTAGCGCGGATATTGGGCTTGGGGACTGTTGGCCTAGGGCATGTTCTATCTGCTCCCTCCTCACTGCAGAACTCTCTAATTTTGTCGTACAAATACCACTGTCGTTTCGCGTCCAGTCCGGGTGGTGTAGTCTCCTCTGGAAGTTCAGCAGGCGGTAGCGTGTCAGGTGTGCGAAGGAGGTTGTATTGCTTTTCTTCCTCGGATGGTCTCTTCGAAGCATATACAACCCCAGGCTCCTCAGATGAAAACCTTCAGAATTAAATAACAAAAAAAATTGTTGGAGTGTTGTAAGTGTTTAAATTTTGTTATTACAAATTTAAACACTTGCCTGTGTGTGTGCCTGTGGGTCACATGCATGAGTGGGTAGCTACATTTGTAACACTTGGCATGGGGGTAGAAACTGGAGTCTTATCTGTATTTAGCTGGGCATTGGAATGTGATATAGTGGTAGTTGTGTCCATGAGATTATAAAGTTAAGGTTCTCCTTTAGTGTTTATATTAGGGCAGTGAAGTTGGCCATCAGTTTTGAAGTAATGTTTCTCCTACAGTCTCTCAGTATTGGCCATACTAATTTAATGCATTGTGATTGGGAAACTAATAGTGTTACTTTTATTTGTTTGTGTTTAAGACTGTTCTCACTGGAGTCCCATTCAGCATAACAGATTGCATTTGCCGAGTACTTAAGACTGTACTCTTTATATAAATGGAGCAGGTGTTCCTTTTTGAGAAGATCTTAGTCCATTTTTATTGTTATCGCTTTATTCAGTGTGCCATTCACAGACAGAAATGGGTCAGCAGAGTATTAAGGAATAAAATAAGGGGGAAAAACCTACCGGAAATGCTGCAGACTCTTGATGCCGACGAGTGGCTTGAAGTACCCCCCAAGAAAGGTCTGCCAGTCATAAGATGGGACGAAGACTTCCTGCGACTCGCTGCCAACTAGTTGGGCCATGTTCAAACCGGTTGCTGTGCTGTGGATGGTCAAGCGCGCTATATCTTCGAGGGATGACACTGGGGTGCGACGGTATTTCTGCTTAAGAAGGCCAAAACACCAATCCGGACTAAATTTGGTGTGACCAGCCACCATGAAGTTGAGTGAAATGTCCTTGTGAAGTCCATGTAGAGTCCTCCAGATGAGATAAAAAAGCATGTACCTATTTTTATTCTGTCCTGAGCAGTTGTCGCAGTGCAGACTGAGATGCTGTTCGCCAAGTCCATGATGTTTGAAGAAGTGATGCAAGTAGCTGATTACGGCGTTGCTCCCTTTCGTTGACGTCATCCCTTCATCGATGAGGTAGTTGACCTGTTGAGGAATTCCCTCGCAGCAGACTCCGAAGATGCCGCATTTTCTTGGTGTCATGAAGTACATGGGCCCGGGCTGGAGAGGATTTGATGGATAGTGAACCTGTTGGGCAAAATCAAAAGAATAGTGCATAGTGCACTTCCTAGAGCACGGCGGGTTATTTTGACCTAATTGCATGTTTCCATCTGCGATGACGACTTTGGCGTCAGCAACCTGCTTCTTGTATGATGTGCGCTCTTCTTTGACGTGTTGAAGGTGGGCCTCCTGCCTCTGCAATGTAGCGGTCTTCCTTTCTTCTTCGCAGTTGATAGTCCTGTTGATGAGGTTGTTGTTCTTCTGGCATTCCCAGCAGAGGTCGGTCATTGGTCGACAACATACGATCTGTGGACATAGTTGTTTCCAAAGCTTCCTGAAGGTGGTGAGTGCTGCTACTCTGAAGCCTAAACAGTAAGAAACAAACCATCGTCTTAGCAGATACTCCATGGAATATTAAAATAACAACAACGATTCAAAATAGAGATGTGCTTCAAAACCCAGTCTTCTCCATTAACAAAGGCAAGTCAAATAAATTTTTTAAAAGAATACTCTTCTCTTCACAAAAGTATGAAATCAACAATTATTTGCTTGAATTCGTGTTTTTCAAAACAGAATGACAAAATTCATCGTGCAGAACTTCAACTACAAATATTCTGAAATGAAGTTGTTGTTTTTTTTCAAATTTGTTGGCTGTTCACATTACTACCCCTCCCCCCCCCCCCCCGAACATGGGTAAAATCACTCCGAATCTACCAGAACGAAACCCATAAATAATTTTTTTTTAAATATCTCTGCTGAAGCTTGATTTTGTAATCTTGTCAATGTTTTTGCACCTTTGGGTTATTGCAGGCAATTTATTTAGTTGCGCCCCATTATTGTTTTTCCTAAAAATAACCCTGGCATTTAAATGGATTTATTAAATTTTATTTAAATCTTTCCCCGAAGCCTGACAGTATGACGACTATTAGTGAACACACTTATTATTCGTTTATATAAATTGTTTTGCCTACCCGTTGTTTCCATAGCTGGCTTGTAGTAGTCCCTCCAGATGCTGGACTTCGAGTTGGTTGATGGCAGAAGACGAAGATCAGATCTCTTGAAGCCAGAAACACGACCAGGAAGACGAAGTGCATGTTCCTCAGCAAAATTGTCGATGAATTGAAAAACTCGTGATGTATCCTCGTAGCTTAAAACTCTCCTACTCTCTACTCGACCACCAGACTTCTTACGCCTTGGAGTAAGCCCTTGCTCTCGGTACCATTGTTGCACTGCACTTACCTTATTCTTGCTTATGCTAAAAAAAAGTGTATAATAAGACAATTCTTAGGTTTTTTGTAGTTGCTTTTTTTCATCAATTCCAAAATACTTCACAAAAGTGTCACCTCATATTAGTAGAGCAAATTCTTTCTTGGAAAATATCACAACATTATATACTCACGCATGAAGGAAACGGAAGGTCTTTGAGCAAACCCTCTTACTTCTGACGGTGTGGAGACTTCGGGTCCTCGTGCGCTCTTTAACATGCTTGTACTCGTAGGATACTGTTTCACTCATGTTCATTGAAGTATGGAAGATCCCCAGCAGTATCAGATCTTTTTCTCCTGAACAAACATGAGCCAATAAGCTATTCAATATGTAGCTTTATGATACTTTAAAGAAGTTACATGATGAAGATTATAGAAGAAAAAAAAAGAAGCAAACTATTTTAATAATTAAATAGACACTGGACTTAAGTAAACTGATTTAGGATAGGCCTACTCATATTCGTAAATTGCTTACAAACTATCATCTACGAGTACAAGGTTGTTTTGTTATCGTCTCTGTCACCTCTAGTGCTTGTGGCGGCATTAAGCACGCTCCTCTAGTTTGTATGTATTAGTTGAAAATAGCGTTGTAAACCCATAAATCTAAGTAGTATAGAATAATCATTTAAAAGTTTGACCAAGATAAGCTTTTTATTTTATTGGCCCAATGACCAGGGCCCAATTTCATGGCTCTGCGTACAGTAAGCAAAGAATCGGCGCTTGCGGAAGCAGAGAATTCTGTGCTGACGTCAAGCATATTTCACGGGTTAACGGGAAATTTTGGCTTGTGTGCGTGCGTACTCCACATTACTAATACTAGCCTAGGCATTCTACGCTTACACAGCTAGCGCTTGCCTGTAAACAGAGAATCGTGATCGTAAGCGCAGAATTCGGCTGTAAGCTGAGCCATGAAATTGGGCCCTGGGCACTAATGTTAAGCACATTGATACATTATTGTAAAATGTGCCATATTAAACTAGTAGTACTTATAAATTATTATTTTTAAATTTTTTATTATTATTGTCCATAACATAAGTAAGAATAGACCAACACTGAGATTGAGAATAGTTCTGACGAGTCATTATTATTAACACTGTTTTCCCTTCCCAGTGTAGTAGTCTACTATCCCCTAAACAGTAACATGGATTTCCTGAACTAGAACTCAAGTTTCTACAATTCAACCATGTCCACCCCATCCACCCCATCCAAGATTTTATTAACTTTGCTTGGTTTTACTGTACCTTCTGTCAATCCCTGAATGTCTAAGCGAATGTTGAATACTTCCTCGTCGGTGAATTGCTGGATACACGGTCTTCCTTCAAAAGTAGAACAGTCACAGCTGAAGTCCTGGGCTCTCTGTTGCTCCACAGCGGGATCCTCGGCGACTGCTTCCCCCAGTAGGTGCTGCACACGTTGAAGCTCGTCTGCAATGGGTGGGTCGTCGTCGTCGTCCCCATCAACATCATCATCCGCGTCTTGGTCTGAAAAAAAATCGACACTCGCTTCCAAAGCTCTGGGTAATCCTAGAAAACCCGGAGCTTCGGCTTCCTCTTCCTCACTCTCAGCACTGTCATCGTCGGAATTTTCACCGCCATCACCTACGAAATAATCCTCCACTAGCTGTGCAAGGGCAGCTTCATCCGAACGAGAGAGGCCAACGATGTTGGCATCACGAATGGAGTTCAGCGCTCTCTCCATGTCTTTACTTCGCCCGTCAGCCATGCTTAGTTTAGTGAAACTTTGAACTCAAAATTAGAACAGTTAAACTCTTTAATAAACTACAAATTCACAACAGGTAAGAAAGGTAACAACAATTTAAAAATGCAAACGTGAAAATTTTTCCTTTTGCTCACTAAGTATCGACTGACAAGCGTTGCAAATTCACGAAATCACTCAGCTAATTCACACGAGGTCGGTATAGGCTACACGTGAGATCGCGGGGAGCGGCCCGGAGGCCGGCTACAATCCTTCCAAAAGCGGCCGAAAGTTTTGGGACGTCATCGGGTAAACATCGAAACTGCGCACGCTCGTCGAATGGTTTTACACCTCTCATCCAATCAGTGATCTCCATTTTTGATAGCTGGAAAGCCCGCCTAATTTAAATAACCAATTTTCAGCCGCAAATTACAACTTTTTTCGGCCTCCTGACTATAGTATCATACAAAAAAAAGGACAGTTCAGGTCATGACCTTTCGATTGGTACCAAACTCAGCCGTTCAACGTAAACGGAAGTGATCTTACTTTGCAGTAGAAAAAGCACATTATTTTCACGATTTTGAAGGTAGCTGAGATCGTCTGGAGGGAAAATTACTGCGGAGAAACATGCTCATGAAAACTGCTTTTTTATGGATTTATTCATCTTTTCAAATAAAGGTAAGACCACGACAAGAAAGATCAAGATTTGATTTATCTAATACCACAAAAATTGCGGAATCGGTTTTTGTAGTGTTTTCTCATGTTTTGAGATGTCAATATATTTTGTATGGCTCATTACACAGAACGTCATTTTTTAGACATTCCTCATTTCGATAGAGCAGGTCACAAATGGGAAACCAAGTTTTGTGAATGTAACCATGATAAACTTGCATAATACATGACATAAATTTGGCTAATGGGTTGGGGGAGGGCAAGCCCATCAAAAGGGGCGCCGCACAGTTGCATTCATATTGAAATATAGTCAACAGAGGGGGATGTTGTATACAAATGGCAATGTATCTCTACTGTGTTGACAGCAACTTTTCGTGGGGGGGGGGGGGGGTAAATCGTGAACTCGGTGAATAACTCAACAGTCGTGGGGAGCCCTCTATTGGCAGAAATGCACAAATTATGGGCGAACTATCCTGGGCCCAACAACTTAGGAAAATATTGATCTAGCGCCCTCTGTTTGCAACTTGCCCTAAGTAACCGACGATAAATTTTGACGTCTTTTCTAGATTGGAATGTACAGAGGGCGCTACAACTGAGTTAATGATAGTCTTGTTTCCAGACGTTTAGTTTGTAACATGAGATCAGTATATAGAGGGCGGCATAACCAGGAGTTAATATTGCTGAATAACTCGACAGTCGTGGGGAGCCCTCTGTAGGCAGAAATGCACAGAAATTATGGGGGCACTACTAGCCTGGGCGCGACTTGTGACTTATTGATCTAGCGCCCTCTGTTGGCAACTTGTCCTAAGTAACCGATGCAAAGCAGTGCCCTCTATTGGCTTCTTTGACAATTTTTAAGGAAATGCACTTCTTGAAACAAGACTAATATTAACTCCTGGTTATGCCGCCCTCTATATACTGATCTCATAATGTTACAACCTAAACGTCTGGAAACAAGACTATCATTAACTCGGTTATAGCGCCCTCTGTACATTCCAATCTAGAAAAGACGTCAAAATTCATCGTCAGTTACTTAGGGCAAGTTGCCAACAAAGGGCGCTAGATCATTATTTTCCAAAGTTGTTGGGCCCAGGATAGTGCGCCCATAATTTGTGCATTTCCGCCAACAGAGGGCTCCCCACGACTATTGAGTTATTCACCAAGTTCACGATTTAACCCCCACCCCCGAAAAGTTGCTGTCAACACAGTCCAGATACATTGCCATTTGTATACAACACCCCCTCTGTTGACTATATTTCAATATGAATGCTACTGAGTGGCGCCCCTTTTGATGGGCTTGCCCTCCCCCAATCCATTAGCCAAATTCATGTCATGTATTATGCAAGTTTATCATGGTTACCTTTGAGCGCAACATACAGTTACATTCACAAAACTTGGTTTCCCATTTATTTATTCTATATTTTTCAATCAATTGTAAATATAATAAACTAGTTGTACTCTGAGGCAGGAAATAAAACACAAGAGACCATAAATGTTTATTAAGCTGTTTCACACACAAACAACAAGATTATGCCATTCTCATTCATATAAATCACCCTCGAGACAAGCAAATGACCTGTTTCTTCACAGTAACATGTATTTCGGGTTGCTTTTGGAGCTTTCTCGGATTGATAGTTCATACATTTTCATTATCAAATCTGTTTATCGGCACTACAACCTTTTTCATTAGCCTTTTCTTTTTCTAACTTGGGTTCATGTGGAAGGCCAAAATGATCCAGCTGAAATATTGTGTTTGTAGCTGTTGACCTTTTTTTAATAGATCATATATACCTTCGCATTTTAGGGAGACACTATTATAAGAACAAAGCAACACAAAAGTTTGTAGATTCCCCACCGTTTATGTACAAACGGGTCATTTTGAAATGAGTATAGCATGATCTTAAAAATTAAAAATACCTCATACTGAGCATTCAGGCATGCAAAGCAGTTTGTCAAAATAAAAGGATAAGGTTCGAGGTACAGCAAGACTTTGTGCTGTGTTTTAGTTTTCAGTGACATTAGGGCCTACAGCTGATAATCCCCCCCCCCAAAAAAAGAAGTCAGCTCATGACCAGAAAATTTGCATGCCTGTATATTAAAATTAATACACTATTTGAAATTATTGCATATTCAGGCATGCATACAGCAACCGCATTTTTCAAAAAAGAACTTGCCAGGCCACAGCAAGACTTGTATTGTTTTTTGTTTTTTTTCAGTGGCAGTATATCCAGAGATGGGAAACCAAAAATGGGCAAGTTAGCTGGTAACCCTCAAAACTTGCATGCCTGTATATTATTTATGCATAGTTACAAACTATTGTTTATGGGTCATTCCACCAAGTTGGGACACAGTTTGTGACATTTGTACGACGTCTGCATGATTTTAGTCCTGCCCCATTTCTGCTTTATTTAATCACTGACGATCACAACAAACGTTTTGCCTGGTACATTTTGTACCTCGTAGTTAGTGCATACAGTGAATTTGAACAATTATGTATTTGAGTGTTGAAAAATTTGACAAATAAAATTCTGGATGTAACACGGACACAGTGTCCATGTTACATCCAAATGACACATTTTACATAATAATTTCCATTAAAATAATTTTATACTTCAACAAACATTTTCACATACAAAGGAGAATGTTACATGAAATAATTGAGTCAAATAAATGATTTCTTTCCCTAATGGACAAATGTTGCACAAAAATCACACTGTGTCCCAACTTAGTGGAATGACCCATATTCAGGCATGCACACAACTGCATTTCGTCGTAAATTAAAGAGGAAAGTGCCAGGCACACAGGAAAGCTTTGCACGGTTTTTCGATTTTTAGTGGCGGTATTGCTAGCTCATCAGCCGAGACACCAACAAATGAGGACTCAGCTGCTGACCTGAAAACTTGCATGCCTTGCAAAATTAGCAGTTATTGTATACTTAGCCATGCACGCATCCGCATTTTAAGTTGTTAAAGCACAGGAAAAGTGCCAGGCATAACAATACTTTTTACTGTGTTTTTCAAATATCAGTGGCAATAAGTACATACAGCTCAGAAATCCGAAAAAATTAGGAAATCAGCTGATAACACAAAAAGTTGCATGGCTGTATATTAATACATTGTAAATTGAATTAACTTAAATAAATTATAATGTATAAGTGCACCATTGCAAGCAGTTTAATTCATTTGGTTCTACATTTCTCCAATGCCATCCTGATTAGGTTTGTCTAAAGCAGGGCCACCACGTGCAGGTCCCAGGATACCAGCCCCACGACGCTTTCCTTATCATTGGGGCCATCGTACTCCTTTCGAAGCGTCCGGTCCGCCACCCTGAGAACCAGGGCAGTCCCCTCAACATACTAACGCGGTCCCTGGCCCCACGGCCTAGACCAGGGACTACTCCCGTTCGGCCAACCATGATTGTGTAAACACCAACCATCTCAAGAGACGTTTGATGCAACTTTAAGATCAACCACCAGCTGTTACCCTGGCCGGAAGTGGAACCCCACAAGCCACGTGCAAGTGTCCAGGTCCCTTTTCGCAGATGTTCGGAATTCCCGTGATTACGCCGCACATTCCGAATTAATCGAATCTCCGCACCACCAATAGACGCTTTTCGTATCATTGGGGCCATCGTACTCCTTTCGAAGCGTCCGGTCCGCCACCCTGAGAACCAGGGCAGTCCCCTCAACGTACTAACGCCGTCCCTGGCCCCACGGCCTAGATCAGGGACTACTCCCGTTCGGCCAACCATGATTGTGTAAACACCAACCATCTCAAGAGACGTTTGATGCAACTTTAAGATCAACCACCAGCTGTTACCCTGGCCGGAAGTGGAACCCCACAAGCCACGTGCAAGTGTCCAGGTCCCTTTTCGCAGATGTTCGGAATTCCCGTGATTACGCCGCACATTCCGAATTAATCGAATCTCCGCACCACCAATAGACGCTTTTCGTATCATTGGGGCCATCGTACTCCTTTCGAAGCTTCCGGTCCGCCACCCCGAGAACCAGGGCAGTCCCCTCAACGTACTAACGCCGTCCCTGGCCCCACGGCCTAGATCAGGGACTACTCCCGTTCGGCCAACCATGATTGTGTAAACACCAACCATCTCAAGAGACGTTTGATGCAACTTTAAGATCAACCACCAGCTGTTACCCTGGCCGGAAGTGGAACCCCACAAGCCACGTGCAAGTGTCCAGGTCCCTTTTCGCAGATGTTCGGAATTCCCGTGATTACGCCGCACATTCCGAATTAATCGAATCTCCGCACCACCAATAGACGCTTTTCGTATCATTGGGGCCATCGTACTCCTTTCGAAGCGTCCGGTCCGCCACCCCGAGAACCAGGGCAGTCCCCTCAACGTACTAACGCCGTCCCTGGCCCCACAGCCTAGACCAGGGACTACTCCCGTTCGGCCAACCATGATTGTGTAAACACCAACCATCTCAAGAGACGTTTGATGCAACTTTAAGATCAACCACCAGCTGTTACCCTGGCCGGAAGTGGAACCCCACAAGCCACGTGCAAGTGTCCAGGTCCCTTTTCGCAGATGTTCAGAATTCCCGTGATTACGCCGCACATTCCGAATTAATCGAATCTCCGCACCACCAATAGACGCTTTTCGTATCATTGGGGCCATCGTACTCCTTTCGAAGCGTCCGGTCCGCCACCCCGAGAACCAGGGCAGTCCCCTCAACGTACTAACGCCGTCCCTGGCCCCACGGCCTAGATCAGGGACTACTCCCGTTTAGCCGACCATGATTGTGATAACACCAACCATCTCAAGAGACACTTGATGCAACTTTAAGATCAACCACCAGCTGTTACCCTGGCCGGAAGTGGAACCCCACAAGCCACGTGCAAGTGTCCAGGTCCCTTTTCGCAGATGTTCGGAATTCCCGTGATTACGCCGCACATTCCAAAATTAATCGAATCCGTCCGCACCACCAATCGAATTCGTCCGCACAACCAATCAAATCTCCGCACTACCAACAATCTAACTTTGTATTCAAAGCATATTGCCAAAATCTCCAATTTGATGCAAAATTTGCATTTGTACACTTGCTTGCAATGGTGCAGTTATTTACAACAGTGTAATGTTAAATGTATAGTGCTGCAAAAACAGCCCACTATACGACGATTACAACAACAAAAACACAAGAATTTACAAACTTTGCCTCAGCCTTGAACATCTACGTGTTGGTAAGAAGACATTCAGCCGATGATATGCACTTGTAGCTCAAACATCTACATTTTGGATGGGTAGATCTCATCGGAGAAAAGCAAGCCTTTCTACCAGGGAAAGAAATGGAAGTTAAAAAAAGGGGGGTCAAAAAAAACCATGTTTACACATAATAATTCCTTTGAATTCAACAGATAAATACTAAAATAATAGAAGCAGAGAATATATCATATTTTTAAGATTAAGAGGTGTAAAACCAGTTTTATTCTCCTCGAAAGAGATAAAGTTATGAGGTCCTTTTGGGAAACAATTATTCAAAAGGGCAGGTATATTTTGTAAAGTTACGATGAGTGCTTTTTAAAGCATTAAATAACTTTGTGATTGATAACTCTCTTTTGAATGTGCAATATTTTCTTTTTTTCTTGCAGAATCACACGATCAAGTTATTTTTACACAGTACAACAAATACCAAAACAAAGTGTGTCTTTTTCTTTAAGATTTGGGCATAAAGATCAATAGTTATATCAAGGGCAAACCTAACATTTTAAACAGGAATGACTTGAATTTCTTTTCTTTTCATAAGACTCAACTTGTACATCACAAAGAGTTTAAAACCAAGTTATTTTAAACTTCAAATTTTGTGCATCAATCTATTGTGTGACGTTTAATTCTTGCTTCCTGTTAAGACAATTTTAAGTTTTATTTCAGACAACCTTATTAACCAGTTGAAATCGAAAGACGGGAATACACACAAGTGTTTGCCCTGCCTGGAAATGAAGTTCGGCTTGGGACGCCTTTATGTAATTTCAGACCAATGGAGCAAAGGTTGCCCGGTCATTCAATTTCGGAGCATGCATAAACCATACCCATGCCGTGTAACGCTTCGTTTCACTCACAAAATGACAAAAAAATATTGTGACTTTACTTGTATTCGGTGGCCATTCAGATGCAAATTTTGTGCAATCCCTGATTATAGACCTTTTACTTTTTATTCCAAGAAGGGGATTACATGGCATCAAGAGGCTTCCACTACTGCTCAGTCATTGCATTTCGGCTCAATGGAGGTAAGTCAGAGTGAGTCGGCAGTTGAGCCATGGTTCGGTGTTTAAGTGGCACTCCTATGCTGTAGGTATAGCTAATGTTTTGCAATTCATGCAGCATGAATTTAACGTTTTCTCGGTCGAGCAACAAAACAGACCATCCAATGAAGATAATTTTTTTCTTTGCATTGTCAAGTCAGTGTTTCTGTGTGCCAGTGGTACCCTCAAAGAAAAAATACTCTGGCAGTTCAGCCAAAAGAATCCCCTCAGGGGGATGGGAAAAGATTAATTAAAAGTCCTGGCAGCAACTGGTTAATAACTCTTTAGGATTTTACCTTTTACTGGAGAGTGCAGCTGCTTTATTTTGGACATGTACTTGTTGGCGGGTGGATATCTTTGGAGACGGTAAGGCTTCCTCTATGCAAATTAAAACATTCAGTTTGTGATAAATTAATTTACCTCGAATGAAATGTGATTTTCTTTAAAGTTATCAATACAAGTTTTAAAAACAATTTCACTAATTCAATACAGATAAAACTGATTAGCCAAGTTGCTCAAAATTTTAAACAGGAGTACTTCTTAACCAGTTGAAAACGGTGGATGTGAATTAACACAAATGTTCCCCCTGCATGGAAACAGAAGCCATATAAAGATGCCATTATGTAATTTCGGACAACCGGACCACCGCTCATTCAACTGCGGAGCATGCACAGATCACACACACACACACACACACACACTGCCTAATACTTCGTTTCACCCACACAAGGACAAAAAAAAAGGTCTTGAATTTATTTGCATTTTGTGGTAAATGAGAGGCCATTTTTGTGTAAGCCCCGATTATAGACCTTTGTCTTTTTGTTCCAAGAAGGGGGTTACAAGGCATCGAAAGGCTTCCACCATTGTTCATTCATTGTATTTCGGCTTAATGGAGGCTAGTCACGAGAGGGGCCGGCAATCAAGCCATGGTTCCATGTTTAGTGCCACTCCTATGCCGTATGTAACAGCCGATGTTTTGCAATTCACACTGCATGAATTTGACATTTTCTTGGTCGAGAAACAAAACAGACGATCCAATAAAGAGAATCTTTGTTCTCTTGGCATTATCAAGTCAGAGTTTCTTTTTGCCAGCGATACCCTCAAAGAAAAAAGGTTCTGGCAATTCTGCCTAAAGAAGCCCGCCAGGGGATTAAGACAAAAAAGCAAAGAATCACGGCGGCAACTGGTTAAAAGATGATTTAGTACAATTTTTTTTAAATACTAACCTTATGTGTGCAAACCTGATGTGGTATTTTACTGACCAGTTTTACCTGGAGGATGCATCCACATTGGCTTGCTAAGTTTGACTAGGTAGTTTACCCAGGGCAAAAAGTGGCCGGTTACACTACCCATTAGACTGAAAAGGTCAAAGTGGTCAAGTTACCCATTCGCAGGGTTAGTTTACCCCCAAAAAGTCTAATGCCAATAGAGCTTAAGAGTAAATAATTGACAATGGGATTTAAAACCCCCTTTTGTTCAAAGAGTTGTGTGTCAAACTTATGAAGGTGAGAACAAATTCTTGGAAATTGTTCGGACAATCGTTTGTGTGACAAGCTATTGTGCTTAAAGAAAAAAAAGAAGATTAAATATGAATATCTGTTGTAGTGTTGCTACCCTATCTCTGGTAGGACTGTGTTTGGTAATAAGTTTACCTGTTTGTAGTAAAGTCAGGTTTTAAGCCAGACTGCATGATGATAGTTGGGTCTCCGACATCTACTGTCTGACTAGTAGATTTCTTTTGAGACGGGCATACCTGTACATGTAAACAAAAACATAATTGTCAAATACATACAAGATGATATACTATTTAAACTGAAAGAATTGTACTCAAAGTGGTGTTCCAAAAACATGTTTTTAAATGTGATATGTAACAATACTATTGTAAAAGATATACATTTGTTTAAAAAAACTGTTGGACTGTATTTTGTAGTTTTGTTCCTATGAGAGGTTCAGGGGGGAGGGGGGGGGGGGGGGGGGTGGGGGCGCATTGCTTTTCAGTTCAGGGGGGGGGCCCAGGGTCCATGTATCTGTTTTTTCATTGGGAGGGGTTGGCACCCCTCTTAACTCAATCCAACTTACAGTGCCAGCTGTGCCAACACGATGGTCAAGCTAACACAAAAACTGGGGTTTTCATTGAAAACACTACTTCAACCAGTTGATGCTGGATGTCGTGTATACGGGAGCCAGCAAACAGATGCCGTTTAATTATGCCATTGTGTAAAATCCTGGTACTAAAACAAAGGTAGCTTAGACATTCCACTACTGAGCATGCACAGAGTATGCAAAAAGAGGAAACATGGTCTTAATATTTCAACGATTTTCGACCATTCATACATAATTGTGTAATCTGATTCCAGACCATTGTCCTTTTGTTCCAAGAAGAGGATTACGAGACATTGAGAGGCTTCCACCATTGTTTATTTACTGTATTTCTGCTCAATGGAGGTAAATCAGAGTGAACCAGGGATCCAGTTCCAATCCTATACCCAAGGTATGGCAATTCACGGTACATTGATTCAACAATTTTTCGATAGACAAAAAAAACAATCCACAAGCTATAGAGAATCTTTGTTCCCTTGGCTTTGCAAGGTGAAGGTTTCTTTGTGCCAGTGGTACTCACAAAGAAAAATGATTCTAGCAGTTTCAAGAAAATAATACTGTCAGGCTGGACGGGAAAAAATGTAAGATTTCTGGGGGCAACTGGTTAAAGTACATAATTTTATTTAACAAAGTTCAACTAGCATTGGATGGATATGATATTCGGAGTCAAACACTTTATCAATATTATAAAGTAATTTTTTGATGTACCAGTGAAATCACCAGCAGAGGAGGACTCCCCCTTCACCCTAAATCCCTACCCCCTTGCCTCCCCATATAGGATTAAAAAATGCACTAATGGTTGGTGTAATACATCAAAAGCCATCCCCTACCCCAAACTTTTCCTTGACTCACTTGAACCCCCCTCCCCCTTATCCACTGAAAATGACTCATAACACCGTAGGAAAAGACAAATGTTTTTGTTTTCTACAGTAAATCTATCTTACATTGGCCACGCATCTGGGATAGGCTTCGCCTGCATGGCTGCTGAGTGTTTATATGGCATGGAAGTACAATCTTTGTACAGTGCTGCAAATACAGCCCACTATACCGAAGACAATAGGGGAAAAGAAAGAGAATGGTAATTTGCTTACTTATTCTATCCACCTTGGACATCTGCACAAGTATCGGGTCGGTAGACGTTGAGCTGATGGTGCACTGTACATGTATGCCTCATATGTCTACTTAGTGGATCGGTAGACAACATGAAAGAATGGCATGCCTTTCTGTTGGCAGACAAACAATATAGAAATTCAGATCTTGATGAAAATTTACTGAACATTTTCAGCTTTTTACGGGCTGTAATTTAACCAGTAGCCACTGTATGACATGTAAACATGTGAATGTTTCCCCTGCCTAGAAACGGAAACCGTGTAAAGACACCCTTGTGTAATTTTGGAATACTGGAGCAAAGGTTGCCCCCTGACATTCCACTGCTGAGCATGCACAGACTATACACACGCTGTTTAACGCTTCGTTTCACCATAAAAAGAATCCCTGATTCCAGACCTTTGTCCTTTTGTTCAAAGAAAAGGATTACAAGACTTTGAGAGGCTTCCACCACTGTTCAATCATTGTATTTTGGCTCCATGGAGGTAGGTCAGAGTGAGCCGGGAATCAAGCAATGGTTCTGGGTTTAGTACTACTCATATGCCGTAGGTAATGGCCGAGGTTTTGCATAACAGCTGACATTTTCTCGGTCGAGAAGACAAACCGAACGATCCAATAAAGAGAATCTTTTTCTCTTGGCATTGTCAAGTCAGGGTTTCTGTGTGCCAGCTGTACTCAATTCCGCGAAAAGAATCCCACCGGGGGAGGGGGGGGGGGCTGGAAAAAAAATAAAATAAAAAAATCCCGGCGGCAACTGGTTAAGAGAAAGCATTCATCAAAAATCTAAATGTTATGAGGGAATTGAGACTTGTAAAATATAAAGCACATTTTTGAAAGATGACCTTGAACCCAACAAACTAATAGACGTGTGTAAGAGGCCTGTAAAATTAGAAGAGATTCACAATACCTTGCATCAATAAAAACATATTAGGCCAGTTACTATCCATTAAAAGACAAGACTTGCTGATACAGATTTAATGATTTAATGAAGTAAAAAAGCAAGCCCATGTAAAAGCTAATCTCATTTGCAACTGATCTAGAAATGTTTTTAGGGAACTTTTGACAAGAATAGCTTATAACTTATTACAAGCAATATGAATCTCTGCATTTTTTGGGCAGATCTCTTATTCAAAACAACCGCTTGCCAATAAATTTACCTGGTTGTAGTGAAGGCAGGTTTTAAGCCAGACTGCATGATGATAGTTGGGTCTCAGACATCTACTTGTTGACTGGTAGATTTCTTTTGACGTAAACAAAAACCAAAAACAGTATTGTTAGATACATACAAGATCATAATACAATTTAACTTAAACTGAATGAATTTTACTGAAAGTAGTGTTCCAAAAACGTGTTTTAAATGTGACATGTGAAAATACTTTTGTAAAAGAATACATCTGTTTTAAGAAACTGTTGGACAGTAATTTGGAGTTTTGTTCCTATCAGCATAATGGGATTTTTTTTTATTGGTGGGGGGGGGGGCCTTTGATTTTGTGGGGGGGGGGGGGGGCAGGGACCATGTTTTTTAATGAATTACATGTATCTGTTTTTTTTTTCTTTGGGGGTAACTGCTTGTCAACAAATTTACCTGTTTGTAGTGAAGGCAGGTATTAAGCCAGATGGCATGATGATATTTTGGTTTCAGACATCTACCTGTTGACTTGTAGATTTCTCTTTAGACTGGCATGCCTGTAGACGTGAACAAAAACAAGCCCAATAGCATTAGTGTTAGATACTACTAAGATGGTACTTTTCAAACTAATGAATTTTACTCAAAGTAATGCTCAAAAGCCATGTTTTAAACCTGATGTCTTTTAACCAGTTAATGCTGAATGATGTGTATACAAACCAACCGTACAAGAAAACGGATGAAGTGAATGTCTCCCGGACATTCCATTCCACATCGTGCACAGCGCATGCACTTATTGTGCACACCTCATTCCATAAACACAAAAAGGACAGATGGTGCTGAATGTTTTGCCCATTTTCACCCATAATTGGGATTATTGAGTAATAGGCTCTGAGAAGAGGATTATGAGATATCGAGAGAATTCAATCAGTGATCATTTATTGTATTTCAGCTCAATGGAGGCAAGCCCAAAGTGAACTGAGTATCCAGCCTTCAGCCATATGTAGCTCATGGCCAAAGTTTGGAACTAACTGTGCCTGTAAAGTGTATATGGTAATTTTTCATAAAAAATTAATACAATCCCAGTGCTTCAAAGACAATCTTTGCTCTCTTGGCATTGTTTAGTCAAGGTTTCTTTGTGCCAGCGATACTCTAAAAAAAAAAAAAAAAAATTCTGGTAATTCTGAGAAAATAATTCCGTTTCAGCTGAACCCTCAAACTCTTTCGTTTCACTCTGGCAATCGCGGGACTAAATTTGTTCAACAGTTTTAGCTACAGGTTCTCCACATTTCCTCCTGCATTTCCGCATTTTAACTCGAAAGAGCGCACTACTTTGTTCATTTTAGTCGGTTAAAAAACCGCTCCGAGTCATTCTGATCATTTGGTGTGAATTGTTCAATCCGACATCAGCATTTAGCAGGCCACGGTCGTAAAACACAACAACAAACAGTGTGTCCACGTGAGAATACCATCGACTGATCATATGGTATAAATGTAAGTTTTAAAATTACTTAAAGTATTCAGCACATACATTTCTAAGTATGAAAAAACCGAGATTTTTATGAATGTTCGATGAAATGCAAGCGCAAAAGATGGCAGGATTCTTTAGCAGAGATCAGTGCAGTACACAACAATTTTGTTGGTCTTTCTCTTGTCTTGGCATATCATGTGTAGGCCTACTGTTTAGTGTACTGTGTATGGTATAAGTCACTGTATTTAGTGAATAGCATGGAGGTAATACTGTACTCAATTACTATATAATACCCCAACCCTCTTGAGCTAGATAAGAAACTCAAAATATTTAGGCGGAATAAAAAAAAAATGAACGAATGAATGAATGTTGTGTGTGTCGCCTTAATTCAGAAAAAATTACAACACTATATATACTATGAGCATTTAGTACAGGAAAGGACACCCTCGCACTTAAGTCAAAACAGCTACATCGCTCGTTTGATGCTGCATAGCATCTATCATTGTTTTTTGAAAATAGTAATCGACTAACTCAAAACTCCCAAGTCAAACTTCAAAGAACGTGAGCAATATTCAACAAATTGTATGGTTCAGCAAGCTTGCACTCCCCTCTTTTCTAATATTATTAAGGTTTAAGTATCATTCTCTTGTTCATTCATTTTATTAATTTTTCAATAGAGAGTATATTGCATAAACATTTTCCTACAGTAAATTTGCTTCTGTATATATCACTATGAGACTCATGACGTCAGACACACAAGGTCTAAGATAAACTAACTTCTAAAACAGAAAATGAAAACAACCAGCTTTCGTTAAACAAAACCCAGCGGCGAAACCAGGTAAAATTTTAGGGGGCAAAAAGGGGTTAAAAAAAATTTCTAGGAGGGCACTACTGACAAACTAAACATGTTCACTTAACCTAAACAAGCCTCTTTTCAGCGCTCTTGTTATGCTGTTAACTCATTAAATATAAGATAAACTGACGTGGAGGTTGTAAATAGAAAAATAGTTTAAAAAAAACATTGAAGTTACTACTAAAAAGTACTAGGACTCATAAAAGCTTTTAAAAAGTTCACATTTCAAATGGGGGTCACGGACATCAATTGTTGGGCCGTGCCCGCCCCCCTTAGTTGTGCCACTGACGAAACCCCGCAAGTTTTAATAGGCCGATGTCGTCTGCCACCGAAACTAAGCCAACACATAGTTTTAAACTTGGCGCCTTGTGCCGGAAACACACCCAAATTTCTTCAAATTTTGCGAATGAAAATTAATTTAACTACTCCCATTATTTCAATCATGCTCAACTCACCATCATACTTATTTTGTTTTCGTAGTTTACCCTCAGAACAGTGGCAGAAACCAGAATTTGTTGGAGAAAACGGCATGAAGACTGGACGCATCGTCCATTTTTTCTTGGGCACGGCATGCTGTTGCATGCACAACAGCATGCAAAGCCGTCCGGTACAACCGCACTGCACGGTGGTCACGCGAGCAAGCGACCTGGGCTTTCTTATTTGCATAACAAAGCCCTAACTCTTCCATATTTGGCAATGAAATGGGCCAAAAGCTCAAGGGATGAAACTATTAGAGGGGATCATTTAGAGACATCCAACACGGCGGCATTCTGATTTTGATTTTCTGAAGGGAACGATATACCTTAAAGAGAATCGAAGACACCAACGATAGAGTTTTGTCTTAAGGTATTGAGAAACTAAGGTTAACTAATACTACCTATCCTATAATTAACGCATCTTACAAGCTTTTGAAAAGTATGGTACGTTGTTTTTCTACAGGGTGAGGAGAATTTAAAAGTCGATCAATTAAAGCAAGGGACCTTGTCAACATTAATCCAGGACAACCAGCGGGGAAAACAGTGCGATTAGAGTTTAGAATCCGCTGTAGATCCGCCTTACCTTAGAAACCGTAGGAGATGTTTGTAATGCATGGCTTTGTTCAGAGACCATTGGTTTTTACAAACCATTTTTTATATCATCCAGTTATTACACAATTGATGGGAAAACTTGAAGTCCTTGAAGGGGATTAGGACAATTATGTTCCATCACATTTTTTCTCAAAAAGTGAAAATATTTCAGTTTAGACTGGCCAATAAATGTAATATACAATGAAGAACAGCCTGTGATCTCAAAAGCTATTTTCTATTACTAATTTCAAATCAAAACATAATTTTCTAAAGAGGCATTAGCACAGACCTGTGCGTTCCACTCTGGCAAACAATGCAAACGTTTGCCAACTTACGCGCACGTAAGCAGGAACGCGTTGGCACAAAAGTTGTTTGCAACGTTTGAGAAAAGTCGGCAAACAATCAAGATGTTTGCCAACTTGGTTATTCCTTGCTCTTTTATTTTATTACTTTAGGCATGAAAAATTGGAAAAGGGTATAAAGTGGTGTTTTCCCTCAAAGCTAAATCAAATTGTGCTTCATTGTGGACAACTTTAACTTGTCACCTCTAACTTTTTCATGACTTTGTGCTCGACGTTTTGGAGAATATTTTGATGAAATTGTTTTAGACTTTCTTTGAGAATATTTTCAAGAAATTTTTAAAGTAAGCTAATGCCTGAGAGAATTTTAAGAAAGAAGTGACCATGTACTTTGAGGATTAACAGGTCTGATTTCAATGCCTCTTTGAATTTTTTATTGGGGTAACTGGTAGGGGGTGTACACTTGCAATATAGGGGGCACAGGGGGCATAGATTTTTCAGTTGGGGGATTTGCTTTTCGGGGGGGTGGGGGCAAGTACCATGTATTATAGGTATCTACATTGTTTTTATGGGGGTACCTGGAGGGGCACTGGAATTTTGAGAGGGCACGTGCTTGCTAGGGGGGTGATATGATCGCCTTCTGTTAACGTGTACTCCATCCATCCATGTCATGCTGTATGGTTTACACTACATTATATGACGTTATTACTAATTTGAGGTACACTCTTTCCTCTCATTCTTGTCTGTGAAGTGACACATGTATGTTGTACAAAAGCTCTTATTATCCATTTGGTAAATATTAAATAATATAAATAAGGGCAGTGTACATTTTGCTGGCACCGGCTTTCTCTTTTAGGTTGCTATTGTTATGAAGCTGAAGTTGCACTGAACATGTGCAGTGACTGTATTTTGGGACTTCGAAATAATATTAATAATTTACAGTTATATAATACTTTGCATTCGTCTTAAATTTTGTGTTGTCTTTTATGCATATATAAACAAAATTATTTATAATTAACTACAATAAACAACTTGCAAACAAACAAAAAAGAGACAAACGAACATAATATGCCAACATTGAAATTAACTTTTTCACTAGGGGAGGGGGAAGGGGGCACAGGGGGTATTGCTTTTCAGTATTGTTTTACTGTTCCGTAAACAAAATGTGAAAACTGCACCGGAAACACAAATTTCCCTCGATTTCCGTCTTGGCATTACCTTTTTCTCGAAGCCTGAACGTTCAGGAACATTGTAAAACCAAAATTTGCTCAGATTTTTTTGCGACTTTTAAAGTTATGTAAAGTTTTTGTAGAAGGCGTTATAATACGCAATATGCCAAGTCTTAATATTCCCCCTGATACATTCACTATATAAGGCACGAACCATAAAGTGTAGACTGTAAGCATTAACACCCATTCAAACTCATCATTGATCAGTGTTTCCCATGACTCCATCTAAACAACCCAAATTGTGACTTGGAAGATTAAGCGCGATATGCCTGTCGTTGAAAGTTGAATAAACAAAGAGACCGTCTTGATCCAAGACTGTCTGTCTGTGCACATTGCCGCATTACACTAAATAGGGAGAAAAAAAGTGCATGGGGCTCATGAATATTTTGTATGCCCTCAAAATATTTAAAACTAGACAGATTTGAGAGCCAAAACAGGGTGTTGGATTATTAAAACATTGCAGAATTGTAACCTGCGCGTTGTTGACTTCCAACTTTGGGTATTTTGGATCACCTAAGGCCTACAAATAAAGGTCCTATTTGATAAGATGTGTAGGGATATTTTGTAGATTGATGCGCGGACTTTACCAAAGTGCGGGGTGTTTTATTTGAATAATTCGACGGGCACTGGGACAACGCAAAATAGAAAGATCAATTTTGTTCTCATCATTAGAGTAGACATCACTGAAGAGGGTTTGTGTGCGGGGATGGGGTCAATTCGCAATATTTGGCCAGATAGCAATATTTAGGTCAACTCTGACGTCATCAAGATGGCCGAAAAAGCTCGCTAGCTCCCGAAATAACGCGAGTTGGGACCTCCAGTTTGTTGGACACGTCTCAGCAGAGCCGCCCGCATCGACTGATTCCATGAAAAACACTTTTCAAAAGGGGTCAAAAAATTGAAATTTCTCACGGGGAGCTCCCTGTGAGCACTCGCCATTTTGGTCAAAAACTTTTTATGCGATTTTATGATAGAAATTGATAGAGTAGACATCACTGAAGAGGGTTTGTGTGTGGGGATGGGGTCAATTCGCAATATTTGGCCAGATAGCAATATTTAGGTCAACTCTGACGTCATCAAGATGGCCGAAAAAGCTCGCTAGCTCCCGAAATAACGCGAGTTGGGACCTCTAGTTTGTTGGACACGTCTCAGCAGAGCCGCCCGCATCGACTGATTCCATGAAAAACACTTTTCAAAAGGGGTCAAAAAATTGAAATTTCTCACAGGGAGCTCCCTGTGAGCACTCGCCATTTTGGTCAAAATTTTTTTATGCGATTTTATGATAGAAATTGATAGAGTAGTCATCACTGAAGAGGGTTTGTGTGTGGGGATGGGGTCAATTCGCAATATTTGGCCAGATAGCAATATTTAGGTCAACTCTGACGTCATCAAGATGGCCGAAAAAGCTCGCTAGCTCCCGAAATAACGCGAGTTGGGACCTCTAGTTTGTTGGACACGTCTCAGCAGAGCCGCCCGCATCGACTGATTCCATGAAAAACACTTTTCAAAAGGGGTCAAAAAATTGAAATTTCTCACGGGGAGCTCCCTGTGAGCACTCGCCATTTTGGTCAAAAACTTTTTATGCGATTTTATGATAGAAATTGATAGAGTAGACATCACTGAAGAGGGTTTGTGTGCGGGGATGGGGTCAATTCGCAATATTTGGCCAGATAGCAATATTTAGGTCAACTCTGACGTCATCAAGATGGCCGAAAAAGCTCGCTAGCTCCCGAAATAACGCGAGTTGGGACCTCTAGTTTGTTGGACACGTCTCAGCAGAGCCGCCCGCATCGACTGATTCCATGAAAAACACTTTTCAAAAGGGGTCAAAAAATTGAAATTTCTCACAGGGAGCTCCCTGTGAGCACTCGCCATTTTGGTCAAAAACTTTTTATGCGATGTTATGATAGAAATTGATAGAGTAGACATCACTGAAGAGGGTTTGTGTGCGGGGATGGGGTCAATTCGCAATATTTGGCCAGATAGCAATATTTAGGTCAACTCTGACGTCATCAAGATGGCCGAAAAAGCTCGCTAGCTCCCGAAATAACGCGAGTTGGGACCTCCAGTTTGTTGGACACGTCTCAGCAGAGCCGCCCGCATCGACTGATTCCATGAAAAACACTTTTCAAAAGGGGTCAAAAAATTGAAATTTCTCACGGGGAGCTCCCTGTGAGCACTCGCCATTTTGGTCAAAAACTTTTTATGCGATGTTATGATAGAAATTGATAGAGTAGACATCACTGAAGAGGGTTTGTGTGTGGGGATGGGGTCAATTCGCAATATTTGGCCAGATAGCAATATTTAGGTCAACTCTGACGTCATCAAGATGGCCGAAAAAGCTCGCTAGCTCCCGAAATAACGCGAGTTGGGACCTCTAGTTTGTTGGACACGTCTCAGCAGAGCCGCCCGCATCGACTGATTCCATGAAAAACACTTTTCAAAAGGGGTCAAAAAATTGAAATTTCTCACGGGGAGCTCCCTGTGAGCACTCGCCATTTTGGTCAAAAACTTTTTATGCGATTTTATGATAGAAATTGATAGAGTAGACATCACTGAAGAGGGTTTGTGTGTGGGGATGGGGTCAATTCGCAATATTTGGCCAGATAGCAATATTTAGGTCAACTCTGACGTCATCAAGATGGCCGAAAAAGCTCGCTAGCTCCCGAAATAACGCGAGTTGGGACCTCTAGTTTGTTGGACACGTCTCAGCAGAGCCGCCCGCATCGACTGATTCCATGAAAAACACTTTTCAAAAGGGGTCAAAAAATTGAAATTTCTCACAGGGAGCTCCCTGTGAGCACTCGCCATTTTGGTCAAAAAATTTTTATGCGATTTTATGATAGAAATTGATAGAGTAGTCATCACTGAAGAGGGTTTGTGTGTGGGGATGGGGTCAATTCGCAATATTTGGCCAGATAGCAATATTTAGGTCAACTCTGACGTCATCAAGATGGCCGAAAAAGCTCGCTAGCTCCCGAAATAACGCGAGTTGGGACCTCTAGTTTGTTGGACACGTCTCAGTAGAGCCGCCCGCATCGACTGATTCCATGAAAAACACTTTTCAAAAGGGGTCAAAAAATTGAAATTTCTCACAGGGAGCTCCCTGTGAGCACTCGCCATTTTGGTCAAAAACTTTTTATGCGATTTTATGATAGAAATTGATAGAGTAGACATCACTGAAGAGGGTTTGTGTGCGGGGATGGGGTCAATTCGCAATATTTGGCCAGATAGCAATATTTAGGTCAACTCTGACGTCATCAAGATGGCCGAAAAAGCTCGCTAGCTCCCGAAATAACGCGAGTTGGGACCTCCAGTTTGTTGGACACGTCTCAGCAGAGCCGCCCGCATCGACTGATTCCATGAAAAACACTTTTCAAAAGGGGTCAAAAAATTGAAATTTCTCACGGGGAGCTCCCTGTGAGCACTCGCCATTTTGGTCAAAAACTTTTTATGCGATGTTATGATAGAAATTGATAGAGTAGACATCACTGAAGAGGGTTTGTGTGTGGGGATGGGGTCAATTCGCAATATTTGGCCAGATAGCAATATTTAGGTCAACTCTGACGTCATCAAGATGGCCGAAAAAGCTCGCTAGCTCCCGAAATAACGCGAGTTGGGACCTCTAGTTTGTTGGACACGTCTCAGCAGAGCCGCCCGCATCGACTGATTCCATGAAAAACACTTTTCAAAAGGGGTCAAAAAATTGAAATTTCTCACGGGGAGCTCCCTGTGAGCACTCGCCATTTTGGTCAAAAACTTTTTATGCGATTTTATGATAGAAATTGATAGAGTAGACATCACTGAAGAGGGTTTGTGTGTGGGGATGGGGTCAATTCGCAATATTTGGCCAGATAGCAATATTTAGGTCAACTCTGACGTCATCAAGATGGCCGAAAAAGCTCGCTAGCTCCCGAAATAACGCGAGTTGGGACCTCTAGTTTGTTGGACACGTCTCAGCAGAGCCGCCCGCATCGACTGATTCCATGAAAAACACTTTTCAAAAGGGGTCAAAAAATTGAAATTTCTCACAGGGAGCTCCCTGTGAGCACTCGCCATTTTGGTCAAAAATTTTTTATGCGATTTTATGATAGAAATTGATAGAGTAGTCATCACTGAAGAGGGTTTGTGTGTGGGGATGGGGTCAATTCGCAATATTTGGCCAGATAGCAATATTTAGGTCAACTCTGACGTCATCAAGATGGCCGAAAAAGCTCGCTAGCTCCCGAAATAACGCGAGTTGGGACCTCTAGTTTGTTGGACACGTCTCAGCAGAGCCGCCCGCATCGACTGATTCCATGAAAAACACTTTTCAAAAGGGGTCAAAAAATTGAAATTTCTCACAGGGAGCTCCCTGTGAGCACTCGCCATTTTGGTCAAAAATTTTTTATGCGATTTTATGATAGAAATTGATAGAGTAGTCATCACTGAAGAGGGTTTGTTTGTGGGGATGGGGTCAATTCGCAATATTTGGCCAGATAGCAATATTTAGGTCAACTCTGACGTCATCAAGATGGCCGAAAAAGCTCGCTAGCTCCCGAAATAACGCGAGTTGGGACCTCTAGTTTGTTGGACACGTCTCAGCAGAGCCGCCCGCATCGACTGATTCCATGAAAAACACTTTTCAAAAGGGGTCAAAAAATTGAAATTTCTCACGGGGAGCTCCCTGTGAGCACTCGCCATTTTGGTCAAAAACTTTTTATGCGATGTTATGATAGAAATTGATAGAGTAGACATCACTGAAGAGGGTTTGTGTGCGGGGATGGGGTCAATTCGCAATATTTGGCCAGATAGCAATATTTAGGTCAACTCTGACGTCATCAAGATGGCCGAAAAAGCTCGCTAGCTCCCGAAATAACGCGAGTTGGGACCTCCAGTTTGTTGGACACGTCTCAGCAGAGCCGCCCGCATCGACTGATTCCATGAAAAACACTTTTCAAAAGGGGTCAAAAAATTGAAATTTCTCACGGGGAGCTCCCTGTGAGCACTCGCCATTTTGGTCAAAAACTTTTTATGCGATTTTATGATAGAAATTGATAGAGTAGACATCACTGAAGAGGGTTTGTGTGTGGGGATGGGGTCAATTCGCAATATTTGGCCAGATAGCAATATTTAGGTCAACTCTGACGTCATCAAGATGGCCGAAAAAGCTCGCTAGCTCCCGAAATAACGCGAGTTGGGACCTCTAGTTTGTTGGACACGTCTCAGCAGAGCCGCCCGCATCGACTGATTCCATGAAAAACACTTTTCAAAAGGGGTCAAAAAATTGAAATTTCTCACAGGGAGCTCCCTGTGAGCACTCGCCATTTTGGTCAAAAATTTTTTATGCGATTTTATGATAGAAATTGATAGAGTAGTCATCATTGAAGAGGGTTTGTGTGTGGGGATGGGGTCAATTCGCAATATTTGGCCAGATAGCAATATTTAGGTCAACTCTGACGTCATCAAGATGGCCGAAAAAGCTCGCTAGCTCCCGAAATAACGCGAGTTGGGACCTCTAGTTTGTTGGACACGTCTCAGCAGAGCCGCCCGCATCGACTGATTCCATGAAAAACACTTTTCAAAAGGGGTCAAAAAATTGAAATTTCTCACGGGGAGCTCCCTGTGAGCACTCGCCATTTTGGTCAAAAACTTTTTATGCGATTTTATGATAGAAATTGATAGAGTAGACATCACTGAAGAGGGTTTGTGTGCGGGGATGGGGTCAATTCGCAATATTTGGCCAGATAGCAATATTTAGGTCAACTCTGACGTCATCAAGATGGCCGAAAAAGCTCGCTAGCTCCCGAAATAACGCGAGTTGGGACCTCTAGTTTGTTGGACACGTCTCAGCAGAGCCGCCCGCATCGACTGATTCCATGAAAAACACTTTTCAAAAGGGGTCAAAAAATTGAAATTTCTCACAGGGAGCTCCCTGTGAGCACTCGCCATTTTGGTCAAAAATTTTTTATGCGATTTTATGATAGAAATTGATAGAGTAGTCATCACTGAAGAGGGTTTGTTTGTGGGGATGGGGTCAATTCGCAATATTTGGCCAGATAGCAATATTTAGGTCAACTCTGACGTCATCAAGATGGCCGAAAAAGCTCGCTAGCTCCCGAAATAACGCGAGTTGGGACCTCTAGTTTGTTGGACACGTCTCAGCAGAGCCGCCCGCATCGACTGATTCCATGAAAAACACTTTTCAAAAGGGGTCAAAAAATTGAAATTTCTCACGGGGAGCTCCCTGTGAGCACTCGCCATTTTGGTCAAAAACTTTTTATGCGATGTTATGATAGAAATTGATAGAGTAGACATCACTGAAGAGGGTTTGTGTGCGGGGATGGGGTCAATTCGCAATATTTGGCCAGATAGCAATATTTAGGTCAACTCTGACGTCATCAAGATGGCCGAAAAAGCTCGCTAGCTCCCGAAATAACGCGAGTTGGGACCTCTAGTTTGTTGGACACGTCTCAGCAGAGCCGCCCGCATCGACTGATTCCATGAAAAACACTTTTCAAAAGGGGTCAAAAAATTGAAATTTCTCACGGGGAGCTCCCTGTGAGCACTCGCCATTTTGGTCAAAAACTTTTTATGCGATTTTATGATAGAAATTGATAGAGTAGACATCACTGAAGAGGGTTTGTGTGTGGGGATGGGGTCAATTCGCAATATTTGGCCAGATAGCAATATTTAGGTCAACTCTGACGTCATCAAGATGGCCGAAAAAGCTCGCTAGCTCCCGAAATAACGCGAGTTGGGACCTCTAGTTTGTTGGACACGTCTCAGCAGAGCCGCCCGCATCGACTGATTCCATGAAAAACACTTTTCAAAAGGGGTCAAAAAATTGAAATTTCTCACAGGGAGCTCCCTGTGAGCACTCGCCATTTTGGTCAAAAATTTTTTATGCGATTTTATGATAGAAATTGATAGAGTAGACATCACTGAAGAGGGTTTGTGTGTGGGGATGGGGTCAATTCGCAATATTTGGCCAGATAGCAATATTTAGGTCAACTCTGACGTCATCAAGATGGCCGAAAAAGCTCGCTAGCTCCCGAAATAACGCGAGTTGGGACCTCTAGTTTGTTGGACACGTCTCAGCAGAGCCGCCCGCATCGACTGATTCCATGAAAAACACTTTTCAAAAGGGGTCAAAAAATTGAAATTTCTCACAGGGAGCTCCCTGTGAGCACTCGCCATTTTGGTCAAAAACTTTTTATGCGATTTTATGATAGAAATTGATAGAGTAGACATCACTGAAGAGGGTTTGTGTGTGGGGATGGGGTCAATTCGCAATATTTGGCCAGATAGCAATATTTAGGTCAACTCTGACGTCATCAAGATGGCCGAAAAAGCTCGCTAGCTCCCGAAATAACGCGAGTTGGGACCTCTAGTTTGTTGGACACGTCTCAGCAGAGCCGCCCGCATCGACTGATTCCATGAAAAACACTTTTCAAAAGGGGTCAAAAAATTGAAATTTCTCACAGGGAGCTCCCTGTGAGCACTCGCCATTTTGGTCAAAAACTTTTTATGCGATTTTATGATAGAAATTGATAGAGTAGACATCACTGAAGAGGGTTTGTGTGCGGGGATGGGGTCAATTCGCAATATTTGGCCAGATAGCAATATTTAGGTCAACTCTGACGTCATCAAGATGGCCGAAAAAGCTCGCTAGCTCCCGAAATAACGCGAATTGGGACCTCTAGTTTGTTGGACACGTCTCAGCAGAGCCGCCCGCATCGACTGATTCCATGAAAAACACTTTTCAAAAGGGGTCAAAAAATTGAAATTTCTCACGGGGAGCTCCCTGTGAGCACTCGCCATTTTGGTCAAAAACTTTTTATGCGATTTTATGATAGAAATTGATAGAGTAGACATCACTGAAGAGGGTTTGTGTGTGGGGATGGGGTCAATTCGCAATATTTGGCCAGATAGCAATATTTAGGTCAACTCTGACGTCATCAAGATGGCCGAAAAAGCTCGCCATTTTGGTCAAAATTTTTTTATGCGATTTTATGATAGTAATTGATAGAGTAGTCATCACTGAAGAGGGTTTGTGTGCGGGGATGGGGTCAATTCGCAATATTTGGCCAGATAGCAATATTTAGGTCAACTCTGACGTCATCAAGATGGCCGAAAAAGCTCGCTAGCTCCCGAAATAACGCGAATTGGGACCTCTAGTTTGTTGGACACGTCTCAGCAGAGCCGCCCGCATCGACTGATTCCATGAAAAACACTTTTCAAAAGGGGTCAAAAAATTGAAATTTCTCACGGGGAGCTCCCTGTGAGCACTCGCCATTTTGGTCAAAAACTTTTTATGCGATTTTATGATAGAAATTGATAGAGTAGACATCACTGAAGAGGGTTTGTGTGTGGGGATGGGGTCAATTCGCAATATTTGGCCAGATAGCAATATTTAGGTCAACTCTGACGTCATCAAGATGGCCGAAAAAGCTCGCTAGCTCCCGAAATAACGCGAGTTGGGACCTCTAGTTTGTTGGACACGTCTCAGCAGAGCCGCCCGCATCGACTGATTCCATGAAAAACACTTTTCAAAAGGGGTCAAAAAATTGAAATTTCTCACGGGGAGCTCCCTGTGAGCACTCGCCATTTTGGTCAAAAAATTTTTATGCGATTTTATGATAGAAATTGATAGAGTAGACATCACTGAAGAGGGTTTGTGTGTGGGGATGGGGTCAATTCGCAATATTTGGCCAGATAGCAATATTTAGGTCAACTCTGACGTCATTAAGATGGCCGAAAAAGCTCGCTAGCTCCCGAAATAACGCGAGTTGGGACCTCTAGTTTGTTGGACACGTCTCAGCAGAGCCGCCCGCATCGACTGATTCCATGAAAAACACTTTTCAAAAGGGGTCAAAAAATTGAAATTTCTCACGGGGAGCTCCCTGTGAGCACTCGCCATTTTGGTCAAAAACTTTTTATGCGATTTTATGATAGAAATTGATAGAGTAGACATCACTGAAGAGGGTTTGTGTGTGGGGATGGGGTCAATTCGCAATATTTGGCCAGATAGCAATATTTAGGTCAACTCTGACGTCATCAAGATGGCCGAAAAAGCTCGCTAGCTCCCGAAATAACGCGAGTTGGGACCTCTAGTTTGTTGGACACGTCTCAGCAGAGCCGCCCGCATCGACTGATTCCATGAAAAACACTTTTCAAAAGGGGTCAAAAAATTGTAATTTCTCACGGGGAGCTCCCTGTGAGCACTCGCCATTTTGGTCAAAAACTTTTTATGCGATTTTATGATAGAAATTGATAGAGTAGACATCACTGAAGAGGGTTTGTGTGCGGGGATGGGGTCAATTCGCAATATTTGGCCAGATAGCAATATTCAGGTCAACTCTGACGTCATCAAGATGGCCGAAAAAGCTCGCTAGCTCCCGAAATAACGCGAGTTGGGACCTCTAGTTTGTTGGACACGTCTCAGCAGAGCCGCCCGCATCGACTGATTCCATGAAAAACACTTTTCAAAAGGGGTCAAAAAATTGAAATTTCTCACAGGGAGCTCCCTGTGAGCACTCGCCATTTTGGTCAAAAAATTTTTATGCGATTTTATGATAGAAATTGATAGAGTAGACATCACTGAAGAGGGTTTGTGTGTGGGGATGGGGTCAATTCGCAATATTCGGCCAGATAGCAATATTTAGGTCAACTCTGACGTCATCAAGATGGCCGAAAAAGCTCGCTAGCTCCCGAAATAACGCGAGTTGGGACCTCTAGTTTGTTGGACACGTCTCAGCAGAGCCGCCCGCATCGACTGATTCCATGAAAAACACTTTTCAAAAGGGGTCAAAAAATTGAAATTTCTCACGGGGAGCTCCCTGTGAGCACTCGCCATTTTGGTCAAAAAAATTTTATGCGATTTTATGATAGAAATTGATAGAGTAGACATCACTGAAGAGGGTTTGTGTGTGGGGATGGGGTCAATTCGCAATATTTGGCCAGATAGCAATATTTAGGTCAACTCTGACGTCATCAAGATGGCCGAAAAAGCTCGCTAGCTCCCGAAATAACGCGAGTTGGGACCTCTAGTTTGTTGGACACGTCTCAGCAGAGCCGCCCGCATCGACTGATTCCATGAAAAACACTTTTCAAAAGGGGTCAAAAAATTGAAATTTCTCACAGGGAGCTCCCTGTGAGCACTCGCCATTTTGGTCAAAAATTTTTTATGCGATTTTATGATAGAAATTGATAGAGTAGACATCACTGAAGAGGGTTTGTGTGTGGGGATGGGGTCAATTCGCAATATTTGGCCAGATAGCAATATTTAGGTCAACTCTGACGTCATCAAGATGGCCGAAAAAGCTCGCTAGCTCCCGAAATAACGCGAGTTGGGACCTGTAGTTTGTTGGACACGTCTCAGCAGAGCCGCCCGCATCGACTGATTCCATGAAAAACACTTTTCAAAAGGGGTCAAAAAATTGAAATTTCTCACAGGGAGCTCCCTGTGAGCACTCGCCATTTTGGTCAAAAACTTTTTATGCGATTTTATGATAGAAATTGATAGAGTAGACATCACTGAAGAGGGTTTGTGTGTGGGGATGGGGTCAATTCGCAATATTTGGCCAGATAGCAATATTTAGGTCAACTCTGACGTCATCAAGATGGCCGAAAAAGCTCGCTAGCTCCCGAAATAACGCGAGTTGGGACCTCTAGTTTGTTGGACACGTCTCAGCAGAGCCGCCCGCATCGACTGATTCCATGAAAAACACTTTTCAAAAGGGGTCAAAAAATTGAAATTTCTCACAGGGAGCTCCCTGTGAGCACTCGCCATTTTGGTCAAAAACTTTTTATGCGATTTTATGATAGAAATTGATAGAGTAGACATCACTGAAGAGGGTTTGTGTGCGGGGATGGGGTCAATTCGCAATATTTGGCCAGATAGCAATATTTAGGTCAACTCTGACGTCATCAAGATGGCCGAAAAAGCTCGCTAGCTCCCGAAATAACGCGAATTGGGACCTCTAGTTTGTTGGACACGTCTCAGCAGAGCCGCCCGCATCGACTGATTCCATGAAAAACACTTTTCAAAAGGGGTCAAAAAATTGAAATTTCTCACGGGGAGCTCCCTGTGAGCACTCGCCATTTTGGTCAAAAACTTTTTATGCGATTTTATGATAGAAATTGATAGAGTAGACATCACTGAAGAGGGTTTGTGTGTGGGGATGGGGTCAATTCGCAATATTTGGCCAGATAGCAATATTTAGGTCAACTCTGACGTCATCAAGATGGCCGAAAAAGCTCGCCATTTTGGTCAAAAATTTTTTATGCGATTTTATGATAGTAATTGATAGAGTAGTCATCACTGAAGAGGGTTTGTGTGCGGGGATGGGGTCAATTCGCAATATTTGGCCAGATAGCAATATTTAGGTCAACTCTGACGTCATCAAGATGGCCGAAAAAGCTCGCTAGCTCCCGAAATAACGCGAATTGGGACCTCTAGTTTGTTGGACACGTCTCAGCAGAGCCGCCCGCATCGACTGATTCCATGAAAAACACTTTTCAAAAGGGGTCAAAAAATTGAAATTTCTCACAGGGAGATCCCTGTGAGCACTCGCCATTTTGGTCAAAAATTTTTTATGCGATTTTATGATAGTAATTGATAGAGTAGTCATCACTGAAGAGGGTTTGTGTGTGGGGATGGGGTCAATTCGCAATATTTGGCCAGATAGCAATATTTAGGTCAACTCTGACGTCATCAAGATGGCCGAAAAAGCTCGCTAGCTCCCGAAATAACGCGAGTTGGGACCTCTAGTTTGTTGGACACGTCTCAGCAGAGCCGCCCGCATCGACTGATTCCATGAAAAACACTTTTCAAAAGGGGTCAAAAAATTGAAATTTCTCACGGGGAGCTCCCTGTGAGCACTCGCCATTTTGGTCAAAAATTTTTTATGCGATTTTATGATAGAAATTGATAGAGTAGACATCACTGAAGAGGGTTTGTGTGTGGGGATGGGGTCAATTCGCAATATTTGGCCAGATAGCAATATTTAGGTCAACTCTGACGTCATCAAGATGGCCGAAAAAGCTCGCTAGCTCCCGAAATAACGCGAGTTGGGACCTCTAGTTTGTTGGACACGTCTCAGCAGAGCCGCCCGCATCGACTGATTCCATGAAAAACACTTTTCAAAAGGGGTCAAAAAATTGAAATTTCTCACAGGGAGCTCCCTGTGAGCACTCGCCATTTTGGTCAAAAAATTTTTATGCGATTTTATGATAGAAATTGATAGAGTAGACATCACTGAAGAGGGTTTGTGTGTGGGGATGGGGTCAATTCGCAATATTTGGCCAGATAGCAATATTTAGGTCAACTCTGACGTCATCAAGATGGCCGAAAAAGCTCGCTAGCTCCCGAAATAACGCGAATTGGGACCTCTAGTTTGTTGGACACGTCTCAGCAGAGCCGCCCGCATCGACTGATTCCATGAAAAACACTTTTCAAAAGGGGTCAAAAAATTGAAATTTCTCACAGGGAGCTCCCTGTGAGCACTCGCCATTTTGGTCAAAAAATTTTTATGCGATTTTATGATAGAAATTGATAGAGTAGACATCACTGAAGAGGGTTTGTGTGTGGGGATGGGGTCAATTCGCAATATTTGGCCAGATAGCAATATTTAGGTCAACTCTGACGTCATCAAGATGGCCGAAAAAGCTCGCTAGCTCCCGAAATAACGCGAGTTGGGACCTCTAGTTTGTTGGACACGTCTCAGCAGAGCCGCCCGCATCGACTGATTCCATGAAAAACACTTTTCAAAAGGGGTCAAAAAATTGAAATTTCTCACGGGGAGCTCCCTGTGAGCACTCGCCATTTTGGTCAAAAACTTTTTATGCGATTTTATGATAGAAATTGATAGAGTAGACATCACTGAAGAGGGTTTGTGTGTGGGGATGGGGTCAATTCGCAATATTTGGCCAGATAGCAATATTTAGGTCAACTCTGACGTCATCAAGATGGCCGAAAAAGCTCGCTAGCTCCCGAAATAACGCGAGTTGGGACCTCTAGTTTGTTGGACACGTCTCAGCAGAGCCGCCCGCATCGACTGATTCCATGAAAAACACTTTTCAAAAGGGGTCAAAAAATTGAAATTTCTCACAGGGAGCTCCCTGTGAGCACTCGCCATTTTGGTCAAAAAAATTTTATGCGATTTTATGATAGAAATTGATAGAGTAGACATCACTGAAGAGGGTTTGTGTGCGGGGATGGGGTCAATTCGCAATATTTGGCCAGATAGCAATATTTAGGTCAACTCTGACGTCATCAAGATGGCCGAAAAAGCTCGCTAGCTCCCGAAATAACGCGAATTGGGACCTCTAGTTTGTTGGACACGTCTCAGCAGAGCCGCCCGCATCGACTGATTCCATGAAAAACACTTTTCAAAAGGGGTCAAAAAATTGAAATTTCTCACGGGGAGCTCCCTGTGAGCACTCGCCATTTTGGTCAAAAACTTTTTATGCGATTTTATGATAGAAATTGATAGAGTAGACATCACTGAAGAGGGTTTGTGTGCGGGGATGGGGTCAATTCGCAATATTTGGCCAGATAGCAATATTTAGGTCAACTCTGACGTCATCAAGATGGCCGAAAAAGCTCGCTAGCTCCCGAAATAACGCGAGTTGGGACCTCTAGTTTGTTGGACACGTCTCAGCAGAGCCGCCCGCATCGACTGATTCCATGAAAAACACTTTTCAAAAGGGGTCAAAAAATTGAAATTTCTCACAGGGAGCTCCCTGTGAGCACTCGCCATTTTGGTCAAAAAATTTTTATGCGATTTTATGATAGAAATTGATAGAGTAGACATCACTGAAGAGGGTTTGTGTGTGGGGATGGGGTCAATTCGCAATATTTGGCCAGATAGCAATATTTAGGTCAACTCTGACGTCATCAAGATGGCCGAAAAAGCTCGCTAGCTCCCGAAATAACGCGAGTTGGGACCTCTAGTTTGTTGGACACGTCTCAGCAGAGCCGCCCGCATCGACTGATTCCATGAAAAACACTTTTCAAAAGGGGTCAAAAAATTGAAATTTCTCACAGGGAGCTCCCTGTGAGCACTCGCCATTTTGGTCAAAAACTTTTTATGCGATTTTATGATAGAAATTGATAGAGTAGACATCACTGAAGAGGGTTTGTGTGTGGGGATGGGGTCAATTCGCAATATTTGGCCAGATAGCAATATTTAGGTCAACTCTGACGTCATCAAGATGGCCGAAAAAGCTCGCTAGCTCCCGAAATAACGCGAGTTGGGACCTCTAGTTTGTTGGACACGTCTCAGCAGAGCCGCCCGCATCGACTGATTCCATGAAAAACACTTTTCAAAAGGGGTCAAAAAATTGAAATTTCTCACAGGGAGCTCCCTGTGAGCACTCGCCATTTTGGTCAAAAACTTTTTATGCGATTTTATGATAGAAATTGATAGAGTAGACATCACTGAAGAGGGTTTGTGTGCGGGGATGGGGTCAATTCGCAATATTTGGCCAGATAGCAATATTTAGGTCAACTCTGACGTCATCAAGATGGCCGAAAAAGCTCGCTAGCTCCCGAAATAACGCGAGTTGGGACCTCTAGTTTGTTGGACACGTCTCAGCAGAGCCGCCCGCATCGACTGATTCCATGAAAAACACTTTTCAAAAGGGGTCAAAAAATTGAAATTTCTCACAGGGAGCTCCCTGTGAGCACTCGCCATTTTGGTCAAAAACTTTTTATGCGATTTTATGATAGAAATTGATAGAGTAGACATCACTGAAGAGGGTTTGTGTGTGGGGATGGGGTCAATTCGCAATATTTGGCCAGATAGCAATATTTAGGTCAACTCTGACGTCATCAAGATGGCCGAAAAAGCTCGCTAGCTCCCGAAATAACGCGAGTTGGGACCTCTAGTTTGTTGGACACGTCTCAGCAGAGCCGCCCGCATCGACTGATTCCATGAAAAACACTTTTCAAAAGGGGTCAAAAAATTGAAATTTCTCACAGGGAGCTCCCTGTGAGCACTCGCCATTTTGGTCAAAAAATTTTTATGCGATTTTATGATAGAAATTGATAGAGTAGACATCACTGAAGAGGGTTTGTGTGCGGGGATGGGGTCAATTCGCAATATTTGGCCAGATAGCAATATTTAGGTCAACTCTGACGTCATCAAGATGGCCGAAAAAGCTCGCTAGCTCCCGAAATAACGCGAGTTGGGACCTCTAGTTTGTTGGACACGTCTCAGCAGAGCCGCCCGCATCGACTGATTCCATGAAAAACACTTTTCAAAAGGGGTCAAAAAATTGAAATTTCTCACAGGGAGCTCCCTGTGAGCACTCGCCATTTTGGTCAAAAACTTTTTATGCGATTTTATGATAGAAATTGATAGAGTAGACATCACTGAAGAGGGTTTGTGTGCGGGGATGGGGTCAATTCGCAATATTTGGCCAGATAGCAATATTTAGGTCAACTCTGACGTCATCAAGATGGCCGAAAAAGCTCGCTAGCTCCCGAAATAACGCGAATTGGGACCTCTAGTTTGTTGGACACGTCTCAGCAGAGCCGCCCGCATCGACTGATTCCATGAAAAACACTTTTCAAAAGGGGTCAAAAAATTGAAATTTCTCACAGGGAGCTGTGAGCACTCGCCATTTTGGTCAAAAATTTTTTATGCGATTTTATGATAGAAATTGATAGAGTAGACATCACTGAAGAGGGTTTGTGTGCGGGGATGGGGTCAATTCGCAATATTTGGCCAGATAGCAATATTTAGGTCAACTCTGACGTCATCAAGATGGCCGAAAAAGCTCGCTAGCTCCCGAAATAACGCGAGTTGGGACCTCTAGTTTGTTGGACACGTCTCAGCAGAGCCGCCCGCATCGACTGATTCCATGAAAAACACTTTTCAAAAGGGGTCAAAAAATTGAAATTTCTCACAGGGAGCTCCCTGTGAGCACTCGCCATTTTGGTCAAAAAATTTTTATGCGATTTTATGATAGAAATTGATAGAGTAGACATCACTGAAGAGGGTTTGTGTGCGGGGATGGGGTCAATTCGCAATATTTGGCCAGATAGCAATATTTAGGTCAACTCTGACGTCATCAAGATGGCCGAAAAAGCTCGCTAGCTCCCGAAATAACGCGAGTTGGGACCTCTAGTTTGTTGGACACGTCTCAGCAGAGCCGCCCGCATCGACTGATTCCATGAAAAACACTTTTCAAAAGGGGTCAAAAAATTGAAATTTCTCACGGGGAGCTGTGAGCACTCGCCATTTTGGTCAAAAAAATTTTATGCGATTTTATGATAGAAATTGATAGAGTAGACATCACTGAAGAGGGTTTGTGTGCGGGGATGGGGTCAATTCGCAATATTTGGCCAGATAGCAATATTTAGGTCAACTCTGACGTCATCAAGATGGCCGAAAAAGCTCGCTAGCTCCCGAAATAACGCGAGTTGGGACCTCTAGTTTGTTGGACACGTCTCAGCAGAGCCGCCCGCATCGACTGCTTCCATGAAAAACACTTTTCAAAAGGGGTCAAAAAATTGAAATTTCTCACAGGGAGCTCCCTGTGAGCACTCGCCATTTTGGTCAAAAAATTTTTATGCGATTTTATGATAGAAATTGATAGAGTAGACATCACTGAAGAGGGTTTGTGTGCGGGGATGGGGTCAATTCGCAATATTTGGCCAGATAGCAATATTTAGGTCAACTCTGACGTCATCAAGATGGCCGAAAAAGCTCGCTAGCTCCCGAAATAACGCGAGTTGGGACCTCTAGTTTGTTGGACACGTCTCAGCAGAGCCGCCCGCATCGACTGATTCCATGAAAAACACTTTTCAAAAGGGGTCAAAAAATTGAAATTTCTCACGGGGAGCTCCCTGTGAGCACTCGCCATTTTGGTCAAAAACTTTTTATGCGATTTTATGATAGAAATTGATAGAGTAGACATCACTGAAGAGGGTTTGTGTGTGGGGATGGGGTCAATTCGCAATATTTGGCCAGATAGCAATATTTAGGTCAACTCTGACGTCATCAAGATGGCCGAAAAAGCTCGCTAGCTCCCGAAATAACGCGAGTTGGGACCTCTAGTTTGTTGGACACGTCTCAGCAGAGCCGCCCGCATCGACTGATTCTATGAAAAACACTTTTCAAAAGGGGTCAAAAAATTGAAATTTCTCACGGGGAGCTCCCTGTGAGCACTCGCCATTTTGGTCAAAAACTTTTTATGCGATTTTATGATAGAAATTGATAGAGTAGACATCACTGAAGAGGGTTTGTGTGCGGGGATGGGGTCAATTCGCAATATTTGGCCAGATAGCAATATTTAGGTCAACTCTGACGTCATCAAGATGGCCGAAACAGCTCGCTAGCTCCCGAAATAACGCGAGTTGGGACCTCTAGTTTGTTGGACACGTCTCAGCAGAGCCGCCCGCATCGACTGATTCCATGAAAAACACTTTTCAAAAGGGGTCAAAAAATTGAAATTTCTCACAGGGAGCTCCCTGTGAGCACTCGCCATTTTGGTCAAAAAATTTTTATGCGATTTTATGATAGAAATTGATAGAGTAGACATAACTGAAGAGGGTTTGTGTGCGGGGATGGGGTCAATTCGCAATATTTGGCCAGATAGCAATATTTAGGTCAACTCTGACGTCATCAAGATGGCCGAAAAAGCTCGCTAGCTCCCGAAATAACGCGAGTTGGGACCTCTAGTTTGTTGGACACGTCTCAGCAGAGCCGCCCGCATCGACTGATTCCATGAAAAACACTTTTCAAAAGGGGTCAAAAAATTGAAATTTCTCACAGGGAGCTCCCTGTGAGCACTCGCCATTTTGGTCAAAAACTTTTTATGCGATTTTATGATAGAAATTGATAGAGTAGACATCACTGAAGAGGGTTTGTGTGCGGGGATGGGGTCAATTCGCAATATTTGGCCAGATAGCAATATTTAGGTCAACTCTGACGTCATCAAGATGGCCGAAAAAGCTCGCTAGCTCCCGAAATAACGCGAGTTGGGACCTCTAGTTTGTTGGACACGTCTCAGCAGAGCCGCCCGCATCGACTGATTCCATGAAAAACACTTTTCAAAAGGGGTCAAAAAATTGAAATTTCTCACGGGGAGCTCCCTGTGAGCACTCGCCATTTTGGTCAAAAACTTTTTATGCGATTTTATGATAGAAATTGATAGAGTAGACATCACTGAAGAGGGTTTGTGTGCGGGGATGGGGTCAATTCGCAATATTTGGCCAGATAGCAATATTTAGGTCAACTCTGACGTCATCAAGATGGCCGAAACAGCTCGCTAGCTCCCGAAATAACGCGAGTTGGGACCTCTAGTTTGTTGGACACGTCTCAGCAAAGCCGCCCGCATCGACTGATTCCATGAAAAACACTTTTCAAAAGGGGTCAAAAAATTGAAATTTCTCACAGGGAGCTCCCTGTGAGCACTCGCCATTTTGGTCAAAAAATTTTTATGCGATTTTATGATAGAAATTGATAGAGTAGACATCACTGAAGAGGGTTTGTGTGTGGGGATGGGGTCAATTCGCAATATTTGGCCAGATAGCAATATTAAGGTCAACTCTGACGTCATCAAGATGGCCGAAAAAGCTCGCTAGCTCCCGAAATAACGCGAGTTGGGACCTCTAGTTTGTTGGACACGTCTCAGCAGAGCCGCCCGCATCGACTGATTCCATGAAAAACACTTTTCAAAAGGGGTCAAAAAATTGAAATTTCTCACGGGGAGCTCCCTGTGAGCACTCGCCATTTTGGTCAAAAAATTTTTATGCGATTTTATGATAGAAATTGATAGAGTAGACATCACTGAAGAGGGTTTGTGTGCGGGGATGGGGTCAATTCGCAATATTTGGCCAGATAGCAATATTTAGGTCAACTCTGACGTCATCAAGATGGCCGAAAAAGCTCGCTAGCTCCCGAAATAACGCGAGTTGGGACCTCTAGTTTGTTGGACACGTCTCAGCAGAGCCGCCCGCATCGACTGATTCCATGAAAAACACTTTTCAAAAGGGGTCAAAAAATTGAAATTTCTCACAGGGAGCTGTGAGCACTCGCCATTTTGGTCAAAAATTTTTTAATGCGATTTTATGATAGAAATTGATAGAGTAGACATCACTGAAGAGGGTTTGTGTGTGGGGATGGGGTCAATTCGCAATATTTGGCCAGATAGCAATATTTAGGTCAACTCTGACGTCATCAAGATGGCCGAAAAAGCTCGCTAGCTCCCGAAATAACGCGAGTTGGGACCTCTAGTTTGTTGGACACGTCTCAGCAGAGCCGCCCGCATCGACTGATTCCATGAAAAACACTTTTCAAAAGGGGTCAAAAAATTGAAATTTCTCACAGGGAGCTCCCTGTGAGCACTCGCCATTTTGGTCAAAAAATTTTTATGCGATTTTATGATAGAAATTGATAGAGTAGACATCACTGAAGAGGGTTTGTGTGCGGGGATGGGGTCAATTCGCAATATTTGGCCAGATAGCAATATTTAGGTCAACTCTGACGTCATCAAGATGGCCGAAAAAGCTCGCTAGCTCCCGAAATAACGCGAGTTGGGACCTCTAGTTTGTTGGACACGTCTCAGCAGAGCCGCCCGCATCGACTGATTCCATGAAAAACACTTTTCAAAAGGGGTCAAAAAATTGAAATTTCTCACAGGGAGCTCCCTGTGAGCACTCGCCATTTTGGTCAAAAACTTTTTATGCGATTTTATGATAGAAATTGATAGAGTAGACATCACTGAAGAGGGTTTGTGTGTGGGGATGAGGTCAATTCGCAATATTTGGCCAGATAGCAATATTTAGGTCAACTCTGACGTCATCAAGATGGCCGAAAAAGCTCGCTAGCTCCCGAAATAACGCGAGTTGGGACCTCTAGTTTGTTGGACACGTCTCAGCAGAGCCGCCCGCATCGACTGATTCCATGAAAAACACTTTTCAAAAGGGGTCAAAAAATTGAAATTTCTCACGGGGAGCTCCCTGTGAGCACTCGCCATTTTGGTTAAAAGCTTTTTATGCGATTTTATGATAGAAATTGATAGAGTAGACATCACTGAAGAGGGTTTGTGTGCGGGGATGGGGTCAATTCGCAATATTTGGCCAGATAGCAATATTTAGGTCAACTCTGACGTCATCAAGATGGCCGAAAAAGCTCGCTAGCTCCCGAAATAACGCGAATTGGGACCTCTAGTTTGTTGGACACGTCTCAGCAGAGCCGCCCGCATCGACTGATTCCATGAAAAACACTTTTCAAAAGGGGTCAAAAAATTGAAATTTCTCACAGGGAGCTGTGAGCACTCGCCATTTTGGTCAAAAACTTTTTATGCGATTTTATGATAGAAATTGATAGAGTAGACATCACTGAAGAGGGTTTGTGTGTGGGGATGGGGTCAATTCGCAATATTTGGCCAGATAGCAATATTTAGGTCAACTCTGACGTCATCAAGATGGCCGAAAAAGCTCGCTAGCTCCCGAAATAACGCGAGTTGGGACCTCTAGTTTGTTGGACACGTCTCAGCAGAGCCGCCCGCATCGACTGATTCCATGAAAAACACTTTTCAAAAGGGGTCAAAAAATTGAAATTTCTCACAGGGAGCTCCCTGTGAGCACTCGCCATTTTGGTCAAAAACTTTTTATGCGATTTTATGATAGAAATTGATAGAGTAGACATCACTGAAGAGGGTTTGTGTGCGGGGATGGGGTCAATTCGCAATATTTGGCCAGATAGCAATATTTAGGTCAACTCTGACGTCATCAAGATGGCCGAAAAAGCTCGCTAGCTCCCGAAATAACGCGAGTTGGGACCTCTAGTTTGTTGGACACGTCTCAGCAGAGCCGCCTGCATCGACTGATTCCATGAAAAACACTTTTCAAAAGGGGTCAAAAAATTGAAATTTCTCACAGGGAGCTCCCTGTGAGCACTCGCCATTTTGGTCAAAAAATTTTTATGCGATTTTATGATAGAAATTGATAGAGTAGACATCACTGAAGAGGGTTTGTGTGTGGGGATGGGGTCAATTCGCAATATTTGGCCAGATAGCAATATTTAGGTCAACTCTGACGTCATCAAGATGGCCGAAAAAGCTCGCTAGCTCCCGAAATAACGCGAGTTGGGACCTCTAGTTTGTTGGACACGTCTCAGCAGAGCCGCCCGCATCGACTGATTCCATGAAAAACACTTTTCAAAAGGGGTCAACAAATTGAAATTTCTCACGGGGAGCTCCCTGTGAGCACTCGCCATTTTGGTCAAAAAATTTTTATGCGATTTTATGATAGAAATTGATAGAGTAGACATCACTGAAGAGGGTTTGTGTGTGGGGATGGGGTCAATTCGCAATGTTTGGCCAGATAGCAATATTTAGGTCAACTCTGACGTCATCAAGATGGCCGAAAAAGCTCGCTAGCTCCCGAAATAACGCGAGTTGGGACCTCTAGTTTGTTGGACACGTCTCAGCAGAGCCGCCCGCATCGACTGATTCCATGAAAAACACTTTTCAAAAGGGGTCAAAAAATTGAAATTTCTCACAGGGAGCTCCCTGTGAGCACTCGCCATTTTGGTCAAAAAATTTTTATGCGATTTTATGATAGAAATTGATAGAGTAGACATCACTGAAGAGGGTTTGTGTGTGGGGATGGGGTCAATTCGCAATATTTGGCCAGATAGCAATATTTAGGTCAACTCTGACGTCATCAAGATGGCCGAAAAAGCTCGCTAGCTCCCGAAATAACGCGAGTTGGGACCTCTAGTTTGTTGGACACGTCTCAGCAGAGCCGCCCGCATCGACTGATTCCATGAAAAACACTTTTCAAAAGGGGTCAAAAAATTGAAATTTCTCACAGGGAGCTCCCTGTGAGCACTCGCCATTTTGGTCAAAAATTTTTTATGCGATTTTATGATAGAAATTGATAGAGTAGACATCACTGAAGAGGGTTTGTGTGTGGGGATGGGGTCAATTCGCAATATTTGGCCAGATAGCAATATTTAGGTCAACTCTGACGTCATCAAGATGGCCGAAAAAGCTCGCTAGCTCCCGAAATAACGCGAGTTGGGACCTCTAGTTTGTTGGACACGTCTCAGCAGAGCCGCCCGCATCGACTGATTCCATGAAAAACACTTTTCAAAAGGGGTCAAAAAATTGAAATTTCTCACAGGGAGCTCCCTGTGAGCACTCGCCATTTTGGTCAAAAAATTTTTATGCGATTTTATGATAGAAATTGATAGAGTAGACATCACTAAAGAGGGTTTGTGTGTGGGGATGGGGTCAATTCGCAATATTTGGCCAGATAGCAATATTTAGGTCAACTCTGACGTCATCAAGATGGCCGAAAAAGCTCGCTAGCTCCCGAAATAACGCGAATTGGGACCTCTAGTTTGTTGGACACGTCTCAGCAGAGCCGCCCGCATCGACTGATTCCATGAAAAACACTTTTCAAAAGGGGTCAAAAAATTGAAATTTCTCACAGGGAGCTGTGAGCACTCGCCATTTTGGTCAAAAACTTTTTATGCGATTTTATGATAGAAATTGATAGAGTAGACATCACTGAAGAGGGTTTGTGTGTGGGGATGGGGTCAATTCGCAATATTTGGCCAGATAGCAATATTTAGGTCAACTCTGACGTCATCAAGATGGCCGAAAAAGCTCGCTAGCTCCCGAAATAACGCGAGTTGGGACCTCTAGTTTGTTGGACACGTCTCAGCAGAGCCGCCCGCATCGACTGATTCCATGAAAAACACTTTTCAAAAGGGGTCAAAAAATTGAAATTTCTCACAGGGAGCTCCCTGTGAGCACTCGCCATTTTGGTCAAAAACTTTTTATGCGATTTTATGATAGAAATTGATAGAGTAGACATCACTAAAGAGGGTTTGTGTGTGGGGATGGGGTCAATTCGCAATATTTGGCCAGATAGCAATATTTAGGTCAACTCTGACGTCAACAAGATGGCCGAAAAAGCTCGCTAGCTCCCGAAATAACGCGAGTTGGGACCTCTAGTTTGTTGGACACGTCTCAGCAGAGCCGCCCGCATCGACTGATTCCATGAAAAACACTTTTCAAAAGGGGTCAAAAAATTGAAATTTCTCACAGGGAGCTAGCTCCCTGTGAGCACTCGCCATTTTGGTCAAAAACTTTTTATGCGATTTTATGATAGAAATTGATAGAGTAGACATCACTGAAGAGGGTTTGTGTGCGGGGATGGGGTCAATTCGCAATATTTGGCCAGATAGCAATATTTAGGTCAACTCTGACGTCATCAAGATGGCCGAAAAAGCTCGCTAGCTCCCGAAATAACGCGAGTTGGGACCTCTAGTTTGTTGGACACGTCTCAGCAGAGCCGCCCGCATCGACTGATTCCATGAAAAACACTTTTCAAAAGGGGTCAAAAAATTGAAATTTCTCACGGGGAGCTCCCTGTGAGCACTCGCCATTTTGGTCAAAAATTTTTTATGCGATTTTATGATAGAAATTGATAGAGTAGACATCACTGAAGAGGGTTTGTGTGTGGGGATGGGGTCAATTCGCAATATTTGGCCAGATAGCAATATTTAGGTCAACTCTGACGTCATCAAGATGGCCGAAAAAGCTCGCTAGCTCCCGAAATAACGCGAATTGGGACCTCTAGTTTGTTGGACACGTCTCAGCAGAGCCGCCCGCATCGACTGATTCCATGAAAAACACTTTTCAAAAGGGGTCAAAAAATTGAAATTTCTCACAGGGAGCTCCCTGTGAGCACTCGCCATTTTGGTCAAAAAAATTTTATGCGATTTTATGATAGAAATTGATAGAGTAGACATCACTGAAGAGGGTTTGTGTGTGGGGATGGGGTCAATTCGCAATATTTGGCCAGATAGCAATATTAAGGTCAACACTGACGTCATCAAGATGGCCGAAAAAGCTCGCTAGCTCCCGAAATAACGCGAGTTGGGACCTCTAGTTTGTTGGACACGTCTCAGCAGAGCCGCCCGCATCGACTGATTCCATGAAAAACACTTTTCAAAAGGGGTCAAAAAATTGAAATTTCTCACGGGGAGCTCCCTGTGAGCACTCGCCATTTTGGTCAAAAATTTTTTATGCGATTTTATGATAGAAATTGATAGAGTAGACATCACTGAAGAGGGTTTGTGTGTGGGGATGGGGTCAATTCGCAATATTTGGCCAGATAGCAATATTTAGGTCAACTCTGACGTCATCAAGATGGCCGAAAAAGCTCGCTAGCTCCCGAAATAACGCGAGTTGGGACCTCTAGTTTGTTGGACACGTCTCAGCAGAGCCGCCCGCATCGACTGATTCCATGAAAAACACTTTTCAAAAGGGGTCAAAAAATTGAAATTTCTCACAGGGAGCTCCCTGTGAGCACTCGCCATTTTGGTCAAAAAATTTTTATGCGATTTTATGATAGAAATTGATAGAGTAGACATCACTAAAGAGGGTTTGTGTGTGGGGATGGGGTCAATTCGCAATATTTGGCCAGATAGCAATATTTAGGTCAACTCTGACGTCATCAAGATGGCCGAAAAAGCTCGCTAGCTCCCGAAATAACGCGAGTTGGGACCTCTAGTTTGTTGGACACGTCTCAGCAGAGCCGCCCGCATCGACTGATTCCATGAAAAACACTTTTCAAAAGGGGTCAAAAAATTGAAATTTCTCACGGGGAGCTCCCTGTGAGCACTCGCCATTTTGGTCAAAAACTTTTTATGCGATTTTATGATAGAAATTGATAGAGTAGACATCACTGAAGAGGGTTTGTGTGCGGGGATGGGGTCAATTCGCAATATTTGGCCAGATAGCAATATTTAGGTCAACTCTGACGTCATCAAGATGGCCGAAAAAGCTCGCTAGCTCCCGAAATAACGCGAGTTGGGACCTCTAGTTTGTTGGACACGTCTCAGCAGAGCCGCCCGCATCGACTGATTCCATGAAAAACACTTTTCAAAAGGGGTCAAAAAATTGAAATTTCTCACAGGGAGCTCCCTGTGAGCACTCGCCATTTTGGTCAAAAACTTTTTATGCGATTTTATGATAGAAATTGATAGAGTAGACATCACTGAAGAGGGTTTGTGTGTGGGGATGAGGTCAATTCGCAATATTTGGCCAGATAGCAATATTTAGGTCAACTCTGACGTCATCAAGATGGCCGAAAAAGCTCGCTAGCTCCCGAAATAACGCGAGTTGGGACCTCTAGTTTGTTGGACACGTCTCAGCAGAGCCGCCCGCATCGACTGATTCCATGAAAAACACTTTTCAAAAGGGGTCAAAAAATTGAAATTTCTCACGGGGAGCTCCCTGTGAGCACTCGCCATTTTGGTTAAAAGCTTTTTATGCGATTTTATGATAGAAATTGATAGAGTAGACATCACTGAAGAGGGTTTGTGTGTGGGGATGGGGTCAATTCGCAATATTTGGCCAGATAGCAATATTTAGGTCAACTCTGACGTCATCAAGATGGCCGAAAAAGCTCGCTAGCTCCCGAAATAACGCGAATTGGGACCTCTAGTTTGTTGGACACGTCTCAGCAGAGCCGCCCGCATCGACTGATTCCATGAAAAACACTTTTCAAAAGGGGTCAAAAAATTGAAATTTCTCACAGGGAGCTCCCTGTGAGCACTCGCCATTTTGGTCAAAAAAATTTTATGCGATTTTATGATAGAAATTGATAGAGTAGACATCACTGAAGAGGGTTTGTGTGTGGGGATGGGGTCAATTCGCAATATTTGGCCAGATAGCAATATTAAGGTCAACTCTGACGTCATCAAGATGGCCGAAAAAGCTCGCTAGCTCCCGAAATAACGCGAGTTGGGACCTCTAGTTTGTTGGACACGTCTCAGCAGAGCCGCCCGCATCGACTGATTCCATGAAAAACACTTTTCAAAAGGGGTCAAAAAATTGAAATTTCTCACGGGGAGCTCCCTGTGAGCACTCGCCATTTTGGTCAAAAACTTTTTATGCGATTTTATGATAGAAATTGATAGAGTAGACATCACTGAAGAGGGTTTGTGTGCGGGGATGGGGTCAATTCGCAATATTTGGCCAGATAGCAATATTTAGGTCAACTCTGACGTCATCAAGATGGCCGAAAAAGCTCGCTAGCTCCCGAAATAACGCGAGTTGGGACCTCTAGTTTGTTGGACACGTCTCAGCAGAGCCGCCCGCATCGACTGATTCCATGAAAAACACTTTTCAAAAGGGGTCAAAAAATTGAAATTTCTCACGGGGAGCTCCCTGTGAGCACTCGCCATTTTGGTCAAAAATTTTTTAATGCGATTTTATGATAGAAATTGATAGAGTAGACATCACTGAAGAGGGTTTGTGTGTGGGGATGGGGTCAATTCGCAATATTTGGCCAGATAGCAATATTTAGGTCAACTCTGACGTCATCAAGATGGCCGAAAAAGCTCGCTAGCTCCCGAAATAACGCGAGTTGGGACCTCTAGTTTGTTGGACACGTCTCAGCAGAGCCGCCCGCATCGACTGATTCCATGAAAAACACTTTTCAAAAGGGGTCAAAAAATTGAAATTTCTCACAGGGAGCTCCCTGTGAGCACTCGCCATTTTGGTCAAAAAATTTTTATGCGATTTTATGATAGAAATTGATAGAGTAGACATCACTGAAGAGGGTTTGTGTGCGGGGATGGGGTCAATTCGCAATATTTGGCCAGATAGCAATATTTAGGTCAACTCTGACGTCATCAAGATGGCCGAAAAAGCTCGCTAGCTCCCGAAATAACGCGAGTTGGGACCTCTAGTTTGTTGGACACGTCTCAGCAGAGCCGCCCGCATCGACTGATTCCATGAAAAACACTTTTCAAAAGGGGTCAAAAAATTGAAATTTCTCACAGGGAGCTCCCTGTGAGCACTCGCCATTTTGGTCAAAAACTTTTTATGCGATTTTATGATAGAAATTGATAGAGTAGACATCACTGAAGAGGGTTTGTGTGTGGGGATGAGGTCAATTCGCAATATTTGGCCAGATAGCAATATTTAGGTCAACTCTGACGTCATCAAGATGGCCGAAAAAGCTCGCTAGCTCCCGAAATAACGCGAGTTGGGACCTCTAGTTTGTTGGACACGTCTCAGCAGAGCCGCCCGCATCGACTGATTCCATGAAAAACACTTTTCAAAAGGGGTCAAAAAATTGAAATTTCTCACGGGGAGCTCCCTGTGAGCACTCGCCATTTTGGTTAAAAGCTTTTTATGCGATTTTATGATAGAAATTGATAGAGTAGACATCACTGAAGAGGGTTTGTGTGCGGGGATGGGGTCAATTCGCAATATTTGGCCAGATAGCAATATTTAGGTCAACTCTGACGTCATCAAGATGGCCGAAAAAGCTCGCTAGCTCCCGAAATAACGCGAATTGGGACCTCTAGTTTGTTGGACACGTCTCAGCAGAGCCGCCCGCATCGACTGATTCCATGAAAAACACTTTTCAAAAGGGGTCAAAAAATTGAAATTTCTCACAGGGAGCTGTGAGCACTCGCCATTTTGGTCAAAAACTTTTTATGCGATTTTATGATAGAAATTGATAGAGTAGACATCACTGAAGAGGGTTTGTGTGTGGGGATGGGGTCAATTCGCAATATTTGGCCAGATAGCAATATTTAGGTCAACTCTGACGTCATCAAGATGGCCGAAAAAGCTCGCTAGCTCCCGAAATAACGCGAGTTGGGACCTCTAGTTTGTTGGACACGTCTCAGCAGAGCCGCCCGCATCGACTGATTCCATGAAAAACACTTTTCAAAAGGGGTCAAAAAATTGAAATTTCTCACAGGGAGCTCCCTGTGAGCACTCGCCATTTTGGTCAAAAATTTTTTATGCGATTTTATGATAGAAATTGATAGAGTAGACATCACTGAAGAGGGTTTGTGTGCGGGGATGGGGTCAATTCGCAATATTTGGCCAGATAGCAATATTTAGGTCAACTCTGACGTCATCAAGATGGCCGAAAAAGCTCGCTAGCTCCCGAAATAACGCGAGTTGGGACCTCTAGTTTGTTGGACACGTCTCAGCAGAGCCGCCCGCATCGACTGATTCCATGAAAAACACTTTTCAAAAGGGGTCAAAAAATTGAAATTTCTCACAGGGAGCTCCCTGTGAGCACTCGCCATTTTGGTCAAAAACTTTTTATGCGATTTTATGATAGAAATTGATAGAGTAGACATCACTGAAGAGGGTTTGTGTGCGGGGATGGGGTCAATTCGCAATATTTGGCCAGATAGCAATATTTAGGTCAACTCTGACGTCATCAAGATGGCCGAAAAAGCTCGCTAGCTCCCGAAATAACGCGAGTTGGGACCTCTAGTTTGTTGGACACGTCTCAGCAGAGCCGCCCGCATCGACTGATTCCATGAAAAACACTTTTCAAAAGGGGTCAAAAAATTGAAATTTCTCACAGGGAGCTCCCTGTGAGCACTCGCCATTTTGGTCAAAAAATTTTTATGCGATTTTATGATAGAAATTGATAGAGTAGACATCACTGAAGAGGGTTTGTGTGTGGGGATGGGGTCAATTCGCAATATTTGGCCAGATAGCAATATTTAGGTCAACTCTGACGTCATCAAGATGGCCGAAAAAGCTCGCTAGCTCCCGAAATAACGCGAGTTGGGACCTCTAGTTTGTTGGACACGTCTCAGCAGAGCCGCCCGCATCGACTGATTCCATGAAAAACACTTTTCAAAAGGGGTCAACAAATTGAAATTTCTCACGGGGAGCTCCCTGTGAGCACTCGCCATTTTGGTCAAAAACTTTTTATGCGATTTTATGATAGAAATTGATAGAGTAGACATCACTGAAGAGGGTTTGTGTGCGGGGATGGGGTCAATTCGCAATATTTGGCCAGATAGCAATATTTAGGTCAACTCTGACGTCATCAAGATGGCCGAAAAAGCTCGCTAGCTCCCGAAATAACGCGAGTTGGGACCTCTAGTTTGTTGGACACGTCTCAGCAGAGCCGCCCGCATCGACTGATTCCATGAAAAACACTTTTCAAAAGGGGTCAAAAAATTGAAATTTCTCACAGGGAGCTCCCTGTGAGCACTCGCCATTTTGGTCAAAAAATTTTTATGCGATTTTATGATAGAAATTGATAGAGTAGAAATCACTGAAGAGGGTTTGTGTGTGGGGATGGGGTCAATTCGCAATGTTTGGCCAGATAGCAATATTTAGGTCAACTCTGACGTCATCAAGATGGCCGAAAAAGCTCGCTAGCTCCCGAAATAACGCGAGTTGGGACCTCTAGTTTGTTGGACACGTCTCAGCAGAGCCGCCCGCATCGACTGATTCCATGAAAAACACTTTTCAAAAGGGGTCAAAAAATTGAAATTTCTCACAGGGAGCTCCCTGTGAGCACTCGCCATTTTGGTCAAAAAAATTTTATGCGATTTTATGATAGAAATTGATAGAGTAGACATCACTGAAGAGGGTTTGTTTGTGGGGATGGGGTCAATTCGCAATATTTGGCCAGATAGCAATATTTAGGTCAACTCTGACGTCATCAAGATGGCCGAAAAAGCTCGCTAGCTCCCGAAATAACGCGAGTTGGGACCTCTAGTTTGTTGGACACGTCTCAGCAGAGCCGCCCGCATCGACTGATTCCATGAAAAACACTTTTCAAAAGGGGTCAAAAAATTGAAATTTCTCACGGGGAGCTCCCTGTGAGCACTCGCCATTTTGGTCAAAAAATTTTTATGCGATTTTATGATAGAAATTGATAGAGTAGACATCACTGAAGAGGGTTTGTGTGTGGGGATGGGGTCAATTCGCAATATTTGGCCAGATAGCAATATTTAGGTCAACTCTGACGTCATCAAGATGGCCGAAAAAGCTCGCTAGCTCCCGAAATAACGCGAGTTGGGACCTCTAGTTTGTTGGACACGTCTCAGCAGAGCCGCCCGCATCGACTGATTCCATGAAAAACACTTTTCAAAAGGGGTCAAAAAATTGAAATTTCTCACAGGGAGCTCCCTGTGAGCACTCGCCATTTTGGTCAAAAACTTTTTATGCGATTTTATGATAGAAATTGATAGAGTAGACATCACTGAAGAGGGTTTGTGTGCGGGGATGGGGTCAATTCGCAATATTTGGCCAGATAGCAATATTTAGGTCAACTCTGACGTCATCAAGATGGCCGAAAAAGCTCGCTAGCTCCCGAAATAACGCGAGTTGGGACCTCTAGTTTGTTGGACACGTCTCAGCAGAGCCGCCCGCATCGACTGATTCCATGAAAAACACTTTTCAAAAGGGGTCAAAAAATTGAAATTTCTCACAGGGAGCTCCCTGTGAGCACTCGCCATTTTGGTCAAAAACTTTTTATGCGATTTTATGATAGAAATTGATAGAGTAGACATCACTGAAGAGGGTTTGTGTGTGGGGATGGGGTCAATTCGCAATATTTGGCCAGATAGCAATATTTAGGTCAACTCTGACGTCATCAAGATGGCCGAAAAAGCTCGCTAGCTCCCGAAATAACGCGAGTTGGGACCTCTAGTTTGTTGGACACGTCTCAGCAGAGCCGCCCGCATCGACTGATTCCATGAAAAACACTTTTCAAAAGGGGTCAAAAAATTGAAATTTCTCACAGGGAGCTCCCTGTGAGCACTCGCCATTTTGGTCAAAAACTTTTTATGCGATTTTATGATAGAAATTGATAGAGTAGACATCACTGAAGAGGGTTTGTGTGCGGGGATGGGGTCAATTCGCAATATTTGGCCAGATAGCAATATTTAGGTCAACTCTGACGTCATCAAGATGGCCGAAAAAGCTCGCTAGCTCCCGAAATAACGCGAGTTGGGACCTCTAGTTTGTTGGACACGTCTCAGCAGAGCCGCCCGCATCGACTGATTCCATGAAAAACACTTTTCAAAAGGGGTCAAAAAATTGAAATTTCTCACAGGGAGCTCCCTGTGAGCACTCGCCATTTTGGTCAAAAATTTTTTATGCGATTTTATGATAGAAATTGATAGAGTAGACATCACTGAAGAGGGTTTGTGTGTGGGGATGGGGTCAATTCGCAATATTTGGCCAGATAGCAATATTTAGGTCAACTCTGACGTCATCAAGATGGCCGAAAAAGCTCGCTAGCTCCCGAAATAACGCGAGTTGGGACCTCTAGTTTGTTGGACACGTCTCAGCAGAGCCGCCCGCATCGACTGATTCCATGAAAAACACTTTTCAAAAGGGGTCAAAAAATTGAAATTTCTCACAGGGAGCTCCCTGTGAGCACTCGCCATTTTGGTCAAAAACTTTTTATGCGATTTTATGATAGAAATTGATAGAGTAGACATCACTGAAGAGGGTTTGTGTGCGGGGATGGGGTCAATTCGCAATATTTGGCCAGATAGCAATATTTAGGTCAACTCTGACGTCATCAAGATGGCCGAAAAAGCTCGCTAGCTCCCGAAATAACGCGAGTTGGGACCTCTAGTTTGTTGGACACGTCTCAGCAGAGCCGCCCGCATCGACTGATTCCATGAAAAACACTTTTCAAAAGGGGTCAAAAAATTGAAATTTCTCACAGGGAGCTCCCTGTGAGCACTCGCCATTTTGGTCAAAAAATTTTTATGCGATTTTATGATAGAAATTGATAGAGTAGACATCACTGAAGAGGGTTTGTGTGTGGGGATGGGGTCAATTCGCAATATTTGGCCAGATAGCAATATTTAGGTCAACTCTGACGTCATCAAGATGGCCGAAAAAGCTCGCTAGCTCCTGAAATAACGCGAGTTGGGACCTCTAGTTTGTTGGACACGTCTCAGCAGAGCCGCCCGCATCGACTGATTCCATGAAAAACACTTTTCAAAAGGGGTCAAAAAATTGAAATTTCTCACAGGGAGCTCCCTGTGAGCACTCGCCATTTTGGTCAAAAACTTTTTATGCGATTTTATGATAGAAATTGATAGAGTAGACATCACTGAAGAGGGTTTGTGTGCGGGGATGGGGTCAATTCGCAATATTTGGCCAGATAGCAATATTTAGGTCAACTCTGACGTCATCAAGATGGCCGAAAAAGCTCGCTAGCTCCCGAAATAACGCGAGTTGGGACCTCTAGTTTGTTGGACACGTCTCAGCAGAGCCGCCCGCATCGACTGATTCCATGAAAAACACTTTTCAAAAGGGGTCAAAAAATTGAAATTTCTCACAGGGAGCTCCCTGTGAGCACTCGCCATTTTGGTCAAAAATTTTTTATGCGATTTTATGATAGAAATTGATAGAGTAGACATCACTGAAGAGGGTTTGTGTGTGGGGATGGGGTCAATTCGCAATATTTGGCCAGATAGCAATATTTAGGTCAACTCTGACGTCATCAAGATGGCCGAAAAAGCTCGCTAGCTCCCGAAATAACGCGAGTTGGGACCTCTAGTTTGTTGGACACGTCTCAGCAGAGCCGCCCGCATCGACTGATTCCATGAAAAACACTTTTCAAAAGGGGTCAAAAAATTGAAATTTCTCACGGGGAGCTCCCTGTGAGCACTCGCCATTTTGGTCAAAAACTTTTTATGCGATTTTATGATAGAAATTGATAGAGTAGACATCACTGAAGAGGGTTTGTGTGTGGGGATGGGGTCAATTCGCAATATTTGGCCAGATAGCAATATTTAGGTCAACTCTGACGTCATCAAGATGGCCGAAAAAGCTCGCTAGCTCCCGAAATAACGCGAGTTGGGACCTCTAGTTTGTTGGACACGTCTCAGCAGAGCCGCCCGCATCGACTGATTCCATGAAAAACACTTTTCAAAAGGGGTCAAAAAATTGAAATTTCTCACAGGGAGCTCCCTGTGAGCACTCGCCATTTTGGTCAAAAAATTTTTATGCGATTTTATGATAGAAATTGATAGAGTAGACATCACTGAAGAGGGTTTGTGTGTGGGGATGGGGTCAATTCGCAATATTTGGCCAGATAGCAATATTTAGGTCAACTCTGACGTCATCAAGATGGCCGAAAAAGCTCGCTAGCTCCCGAAATAACGCGAGTTGGGACCTCTAGTTTGTTGGACACGTCTCAGCAGAGCCGCCCGCATCGACTGATTCCATGAAAAACACTTTTCAAAAGGGGTCAAAAAATTGAAATTTCTCACGGGGAGCTCCCTGTGAGCACTCGCCATTTTGGTCAAAAACTTTTTATGCGATTTTATGATAGAAATTGATAGAGTAGACATCACTGAAGAGGGTTTGTGTGTGGGGATGGGGTCAATTCGCAATATTTGGCCAGATAGCAATATTTAGGTCAACTCTGACGTCATCAAGATGGCCGAAAAAGCTCGCTAGCTCCCGAAATAACGCGAGTTGGGACCTCTAGTTTGTTGGACACGTCTCAGCAGAGCCGCCCGCATCGACTGATTCCATGAAAAACACTTTTCAAAAGGGGTCAAAAAATTGAAATTTCTCACAGGGAGCTCCCTGTGAGCACTCGCCATTTTGGTCAAAAAAATTTTTATGCGATTTTATGATAGAAATTGATAGAGTAGACATCACTGAAGAGGGTTTGTGTGTGGGGATGGGGTCAATTCGCAATATTTGGCCAGATAGCAATATTTAGGTCAACTCTGACGTCATCAAGATGGCCGAAAAAGCTCGCTAGCTCCCGAAATAACGCGAGTTGGGACCTCTAGTTTGTTGGACACGTCTCAGCAGAGCCGCCCGCATCGACTGATTCCATGAAAAACACTTTTCAAAAGGGGTCAAAAAATTGAAATTTCTCACAGGGAGCTCCCTGTGAGCACTCGCCATTTTGGTCAAAAAAATTTTTATGCGATTTTATGATAGAAATTGATAGAGTAGACATCACTGAAGAGGGTTTGTGTGTGGGGATGGGGTCAATTCGCAATATTTGGCCAGATAGCAATATTTAGGTCAACTCTGACGTCATCAAGATGGCCGAAAAAGCTCGCTAGCTCCCGAAATAACGCGAGTTGGGACCTCTAGTTTGTTGGACACGTCTCCAAAGAGCCGCCCGCATCGACTGATTCCATGAAAAACACTTTTCAAAAGGGGTCAACAAATTGAAATTTCTCACGGGGAGCTCCCTGTGAGCACTCGCCATTTTGGTCAAAAACTTTTTATGCGATTTTATGATAGAAATTGATAGAGTAGACATCACTGAAGAGGGTTTGTGTGCGGGGATGGGGTCAATTCGCAATATTTGGCCAGATAGCAATATTTAGGTCAACTCTGACGTCATCAAGATGGCCGAAAAAGCTCGCTAGCTCCCGAAATAACGCGAGTTGGGACCTCTAGTTTGTTGGACACGTCTCAGCAGAGCCGCCCGCATCGACTGATTCCATGAAAAACACTTTTCAAAAGGGGTCAAAAAATTGAAATTTCTCACAGGGAGCTCCCTGTGAGCACTCGCCATTTTGGTCAAAAAATTTTTATGCGATTTTATGATAGAAATTGATAGAGTAGACATCACTGAAGAGGGTTTGTGTGTGGGGATGGGGTCAATTCGCAATGTTTGGCCAGATAGCAATATTTAGGTCAACTCTGACGTCATCAAGATGGCCGAAAAAGCTCGCTAGCTCCCGAAATAACGCGAGTTGGGACCTCTAGTTTGTTGGACACGTCTCAGCAGAGCCGCCCGCATCGACTGATTCCATGAAAAACACTTTTCAAAAGGGGTCAAAAAATTGAAATTTCTCACAGGGAGCTCCCTGTGAGCACTCGCCATTTTGGTCAAAAATTTTTTATGCGATTTTATGATAGAAATTGATAGAGTAGACATCACTGAAGAGGGTTTGTGTGTGGGGATGGGGTCAATTCGCAATATTTGGCCAGATAGCAATATTTAGGTCAACTCTGACGTCATCAAGATGGCCGGAAAAGCTCGCTAGCTCCCGAAATAACGCGAGTTGGGACCTCTAGTTTGTTGGACACGTCTCAGCAGAGCCGCCCGCATCGACTGATTCCATGAAAAACACTTTTCAAAAGGGGTCAAAAAATTGAAATTTCTCACAGGGAGCTCCCTGTGAGCACTCGCCATTTTGGTCAAAAAAATTTTATGCGATTTTATGATAGAAATTGATAGAGTAGACATCACTGAAGAGGGTATGTTTGTGGGGATGGGGTCAATTCGCAATATTTGGCCAGATAGCAATATTTAGGTCAACTCTGACGTCATCAAGATGGCCGAAAAAGCTCGCTAGCTCCCGAAATAACGCGAGTTGGGACCTCTAGTTTGTTGGACACGTCTCAGCAGAGCCGCCCGCATCGACTGATTCCATGAAAAACACTTTTCAAAAGGGGTCAAAAAATTGAAATTTCTCACGGGGAGCTCCCTGTGAGCACTCGCCATTTTGGTCAAAAAATTTTTATGCGATTTTATGATAGAAATTGATAGAGTAGACATCACTGAAGAGGGTTTGTGTGTGGGGATGGGGTCAATTCGCAATATTTGGCCAGATAGCAATATTTAGGTCAACTCTGACGTCATCAAGATGGCCGAAAAAGCTCGCTAGCTCCCGAAATAACGCGAGTTGGGACCTCTAGTTTGTTGGACACGTCTCAGCAGAGCCGCCCGCATCGACTGATTCCATGAAAAACACTTTTCAAAAGGGGTCAAAAAATTGAAATTTCTCACAGGGAGCTCCCTGTGAGCACTCGCCATTTTGGTCAAAAACTTTTTATGCGATTTTATGATAGAAATTGATAGAGTAGACATCACTGAAGAGGGTTTGTGTGCGGGGATGGGGTCAATTCGCAATATTTGGCCAGATAGCAATATTTAGGTCAACTCTGACGTCATCAAGATGGCCGAAAAAGCTCGCTAGCTCCCGAAATAACGCGAGTTGGGACCTCTAGTTTGTTGGACACGTCTCAGCAGAGCCGCCCGCATCGACTGATTCCATGAAAAACACTTTTCAAAAGGGGTCAAAAAATTGAAATTTCTCACAGGGAGCTCCCTGTGAGCACTCGCCATTTTGGTCAAAAACTTTTTATGCGATTTTATGATAGAAATTGATAGAGTAGACATCACTGAAGAGGGTTTGTGTGTGGGGATGGGGTCAATTCGCAATATTTGGCCAGATAGCAATATTTAGGTCAACTCTGACGTCATCAAGATGGCCGAAAAAGCTCGCTAGCTCCCGAAATAACGCGAGTTGGGACCTCTAGTTTGTTGGACACGTCTCAGCAGAGCCGCCCGCATCGACTGATTCCATGAAAAACACTTTTCAAAAGGGGTCAAAAAATTGAAATTTCTCACAGGGAGCTCCCTGTGAGCACTCGCCATTTTGGTCAAAAATTTTTTATGCGATTTTATGATAGAAATTGATAGAGTAGACATCACTGAAGAGGGTTTGTGTGTGGGGATGGGGTCAATTCGCAATATTTGGCCAGATAGCAATATTTAGGTCAACTCTGACGTCATCAAGATGGCCGAAAAAGCTCGCTAGCTCCCGAAATAACGCGAGTTGGGACCTCTAGTTTGTTGGACACGTCTCAGCAGAGCCGCCCGCATCGACTGATTCCATGAAAAACACTTTTCAAAAGGGGTCAAAAAATTGAAATTTCTCACAGGGAGCTCCCTGTGAGCACTCGCCATTTTGGTCAAAAACTTTTTATGCGATTTTATGATAGAAATTGATAGAGTAGACATCACTGAAGAGGGTTTGTGTGCGGGGATGGGGTCAATTCGCAATATTTGGCCAGATATCAATATTTAGGTCAACTCTGACGTCATCAAGATGGCCGAAAAAGCTCGCTAGCTCCCGAAATAACGCGAGTTGGGACCTCTAGTTTGTTGGACACGTCTCAGCAGAGCCGCCCGCATCGACTGATTCCATGAAAAACACTTTTCAAAAGGGGTCAAAAAATTGAAATTTCTCACAGGGAGCTCCCTGTGAGCACTCGCCATTTTGGTCAAAAAATATTTATGCCATTTTATGATAGAAATTGATAGAGTAGACATCACTGAAGAGGGTTTGTGTGTGGGGATGGGGTCAATTCGCAATATTTGGCCAGATAGCAATATTTAGGTCAACTCTGACGTCATCAAGATGGCCGAAAAAGCTCGCTAGCTCCCGAAATAACGCGAGTTGGGACCTCTAGTTTGTTGGACACGTCTCAGCAGAGCCGCCCGCATCGACTGATTCCATGAAAAACACTTTTCAAAAGGGGTCAAAAAATTGAAATTTCTCACAGGGAGCTCCCTGTGAGCACTCGCCATTTTGGTCAAAAACTTTTTATGCGATTTTATGATAGAAATTGATAGAGTAGACATCACTGAAGAGGGTTTGTGTGCGGGGATGGGGTCAATTCGCAATATTTGGCCAGATAGCAATATTTAGGTCAACTCTGACGTCATCAAGATGGCCGAAAAAGCTCGCTAGCTCCCGAAATAACGCGAGTTGGGACCTCTAGTTTGTTGGACACGTCTCAGCAGAGCCGCCCGCATCGACTGATTCCATGAAAAACACTTTTCAAAAGGGGTCAAAAAATTGAAATTTCTCACAGGGAGCTCCCTGTGAGCACTCGCCATTTTGGTCAAAAATTTTTTATGCGATTTTATGATAGAAATTGATAGAGTAGACATCACTGAAGAGGGTTTGTGTGTGGGGATGGGGTCAATTCGCAATATTTGGCCAGATAGCAATATTTAGGTCAACTCTGACGTCATCAAGATGGCCGAAAAAGCTCGCTAGCTCCCGAAATAACGCGAGTTGGGACCTCTAGTTTGTTGGACACGTCTCAGCAGAGCCGCCCGCATCGACTGATTCCATGAAAAACACTTTTCAAAAGGGGTCAAAAAATTGAAATTTCTCACAGGGAGCTCCCTGTGAGCACTCGCCATTTTGGTCAAAAACTTTTTATGCGATTTTATGATAGAAATTGATAGAGTAGACATCACTGAAGAGGGTTTGTGTGTGGGGATGGGGTCAATTCGCAATATTTGGCCAGATAGCAATATTTAGGTCAACTCTGACGTCATCAAGATGGCCGAAAAAGCTCGCTAGCTCCCGAAATAACGCGAGTTGGGACCTCTAGTTTGTTGGACACGTCTCAGCAGAGCCGCCCGCATCGACTGATTCCATGAAAAACACTTTTCAAAAGGGGTCAAAAAATTGAAATTTCTCACGGGGAGCTCCCTGTGAGCACTCGCCATTTTGGTCAAAAACTTTTTATGCGATTTTATGATAGAAATTGATAGAGTAGACATCACTGAAGAGGGTTTGTGTGTGGGGATGGGGTCAATTCGCAATATTTGGCCAGATAGCAATATTTAGGTCAACTCTGACGTCATCAAGATGGCCGAAAAAGCTCGCTAGCTCCCGAAATAACGCGAGTTGGGACCTCTAGTTTGTTGGACACGTCTCAGCAGAGCCGCCCGCATCGACTGATTCCATGAAAAACACTTTTCAAAAGGGGTCAAAAAATTGAAATTTCTCACAGGGAGCTCCCTGTGAGCACTCGCCATTTTGGTCAAAAACTTTTTATGCGATTTTATGATAGAAATTGATAGAGTAGACATCACTGAAGAGGGTTTGTGTGCGGGGATGGGGTCAATTCGCAATATTTGGCCAGATAGCAATATTTAGGTCAACTCTGACGTCATCAAGATGGCCGAAAAAGCTCGCTAGCTCCCGAAATAACGCGAGTTGGGACCTCTAGTTTGTTGGACACGTCTCAGCAGAGCCGCCCGCATCGACTGATTCCATGAAAAACACTTTTCAAAAGGGGTCAAAAAATTGAAATTTCTCACAGGGAGCTCCCTGTGAGCACTCGCCATTTTGGTCAAAAAATTTTTATGCGATTTTATGATAGAAATTGATAGAGTAGACATCACTGAAGAGGGTTTGTGTGTGGGGATGGGGTCAATTCGCAATATTTGGCCAGATAGCAATATTTAGGTCAACTCTGACGTCATCAAGATGGCCGAAAAAGCTCGCTAGCTCCCGAAATAACGCGAGTTGGGACCTCTAGTTTGTTGGACACGTCTCAGCAGAGCCGCCCGCATCGACTGATTCCATGAAAAACACTTTTCAAAAGGGGTCAAAAAATTGAAATTTCTCACGGGGAGCTCCCTGTGAGCACTCGCCATTTTGGTCAAAAACTTTTTATGCGATTTTATGATAGAAATTGATAGAGTAGACATCACTGAAGAGGGTTTGTGTGTGGGGATGGGGTCAATTCGCAATATTTGGCCAGATAGCAATATTTAGGTCAACTCTGACGTCATCAAGATGGCCGAAAAAGCTCGCTAGCTCCCGAAATAACGCGAGTTGGGACCTCTAGTTTGTTGGACACGTCTCAGCAGAGCCGCCCGCATCGACTGATTCCATGAAAAACACTTTTCAAAAGGGGTCAAAAAATTGAAATTTCTCACAGGGAGCTCCCTGTGAGCACTCGCCATTTTGGTCAAAAAAATTTTATGCGATTTTATGATAGAAATTGATAGAGTAGACATCACTGAAGAGGGTTTGTGTGTGGGGATGGGGTCAATTCGCAATATTTGGCCAGATAGCAATATTTAGGTCAACTCTGACGTCATCAAGATGGCCGAAAAAGCTCGCTAGCTCCCGAAATAACGCGAGTTGGGACCTCTAGTTTGTTGGACACGTCTCAGCAGAGCCGCCCGCATCGACTGATTCCATGAAAAACACTTTTCAAAAGGGGTCAAAAAATTGAAATTTCTCACGGGGAGCTCCCTGTGAGCACTCGCCATTTTGGTCAAAAACTTTTTATGCGATTTTATGATAGAAATTGATAGAGTAGACATCACTGAAGAGGGTTTGTGTGTGGGGATGGGGTCAATTCGCAATATTTGGCCAGATAGCAATATTTAGGTCAACTCTGACGTCATCAAGATGGCCGAAAAAGCTCGCTAGCTCCCGAAATAACGCGAGTTGGGACCTCTAGTTTGTTGGACACGTCTCAGCAGAGCCGCCCGCATCGACTGATTCCATGAAAAACACTTTTCAAAAGGGGTCAAAAAATTGAAATTTCTCACAGGGAGCTCCCTGTGAGCACTCGCCATTTTGGTCAAAAAAAATTTTATGCGATTTTATGATAGAAATTGATAGAGTAGACATCACTCAAGAGGGTTTGTGTGTGGGGATGGGGTCAATTCGCAATATTTGGCCAGATAGCAATATTTAGGTCAACTCTGACGTCATCAAGATGGCCGAAAAAGCTCGCTAGCTCCCGAAATAACGCGAGTTGGGACCTCTAGTTTGTTGGACACGTCTCAGCAGAGCCGCCCGCATCGACTGATTCCATGAAAAACACTTTTCAAAAGGGGTCAAAAAATTGAAATTTCTCACAGGGAGCTCCCTGTGAGCACTCGCCATTTTGGTCAAAAAAAATTTTATGCGATTTTATGATAGAAATTGATAGAGTAGACATCACTGAAGAGGGTTTGTGTGTGGGGATGGGGTCAATTCGCAATATTTGGCCAGATAGCAATATTTAGGTCAACTCTGACGTCATCAAGATGGCCGAAAAAGCTCGCTAGCTCCCGAAATAACGCGAGTTGGGACCTCTAGTTTGTTGGACACGTCTCAGCAGAGCCGCCCGCATCGACTGATTCCATGAAAAACACTTTTCAAAAGGGGTCAAAAAATTGAAATTTCTCACGGGGAGCTCCCTGTGAGCACTCGCCATTTTGGTCAAAAAATTTTTATGCGATTTTATGATAGAAATTGATAGAGTAGACATCACTGAAGAGGGTTTGTGTGTGGGGATGGGGTCAATTCGCAGTATTTGGCCAGATAGCAATATTTAGGTCAACTCTGACGTCATCAAGATGGCCGAAAAAGCTCGCTAGCTCCCGAAATAACGCGAGTTGGGACCTCTAGTTTGTTGGACACGTCTCAGCAGAGCCGCCCGCATCGACTGATTCCATGAAAAACACTTTTCAAAAGGGGTCAAAAAATTGAAATTTCTCACAGGGAGCTCCCTGTGAGCACTCGCCATTTTGGTCAAAAATTTTTTATGCGATTTTATGATAGAAATTGATAGAGTAGACATCACTGAAGAGGGTTTGTGTGTGGGGATGGGGTCAATTCGCAATATTTGGCCAGATAGCAATATTTAGGTCAACTCTGACGTCATCAAGATGGCCGAAAAAGCTCGCTAGCTCCCGAAATAACGCGAGTTGGGACCTCTAGTTTGTTGGACACGTCTCAGCAGAGCCGCCCGCATCGACTGATTCCATGAAAAACACTTTTCAAAAGGGGTCAAAAAATTGAAATTTCTCACAGGGAGCTCCCTGTGAGCACTCGCCATTTTGGTCAAAAAATTTTTTATGCGATTTTATGATAGAAATTGATAGAGTAGACATCACTGAAGAGGGTTTGTGTGTGGGGATGGGGTCAATTCGCAATATTTGGCCAGATAGCAATATTTAGGTCAACTCTGACGTCATCAAGATGGCCGAAAAAGCTCGCTAGCTCCCGAAATAACGCGAGTTGGGACCTCTAGTTTGTTGGACACGTCTCAGCAGAGCCGCCCGCATCGACTGATTCCATGAAAAACACTTTTCAAAAGGGGTCAAAAAATTGAAATTTCTCACAGGGAGCTCCCTGTGAGCACTCGCCATTTTGGTCAAAAAATTTTTATGCGTTTTTATGATAGAAATTGATAGAGTAGACATCACTGAAGAGGGTTTGTGTGTGGGGATGGGGTCAATTCGCAATATTTGGCCAGATAGCAATATTTAGGTCAACTCTGACGTCATCAAGATGGCCGAAAAAGCTCGCTAGCTCCCGAAATAACGCGAATTGGGACCTCTAGTTTGTTGGACACGTCTCGGGAGAGCCGGCCGCATCCACTGATTCCATGAAAAGCACTTTTCAAAAGGGGTCAAAAATTACAAATTTCTCACAGGGAGCTCCCTGTGAGCACTCGCCATTTTGGTCAAAAAATTTTTATGCGATTTTATGATGGAAAATGATAGAGTAGATATCACTGAAGAAGGTTTGTGTGTGGGGAAGGGGTCAATTCGCAATATTTGGCCAAATAGCAATATTTAGGTCAACTCTGACGTCATCAAGATGGCCGAAAAAGCTCGCTAGCTCCCGAAATAACGCGAATTGGGACCTCTAGTTTGTTGGACACGTCTCAGCAGAGCCGCCCGCATCGACTGATTCCATGAAAAACACTTTTCAAAAGGGGTCAAAAAATTGAAATTTCTCACAGGGAGCTCCCTGTGAGCACTCGCCATTTTGGTCAAAAATTTTTTATGCGATTTTATGATAGAAATTGATAGAGTATACATCACTGAAGAGGGTTTGTGTGTGGGGATGGGGTCAATTCGCAATATTTGGCCAGAAAGCAATATTTAGGTCAACTCTGACGTCATCAAGATGGCCGAAAAAGCTCGCTAGCTCCCGAAATAACGCGAATTGGGACCTCTAGTTTGTTGGACACGTCTCAGCAGAGCCGCCCGCATCGACTGATTCCATGAAAAACACTTTTCAAAAGGGGTCAAAAAATTGAAATTTCTCACAGGGAGCTCCCTGTGAGCACTCGCCATTTTGGTCAAACAATTTTTATGCGATTTTATGATAGAAAATGATAGAGTAGACATCACTGAAGAAGGTTTGTGTGTGGGGAAGGGGTCAATTCGCAATATTTGGCCAAATAGCAATATTTAGGTCAACTCTGACGTCATCAAGATGGCCGAAAAAGCTCGCTAGCTCCCGAAATAACGCGAATTGGGACCTCTAGTTTGTTGGACACGTCTCAGCAGAGCCGCCCGCATCGACTGATTCCATGAAAAACACTTTTCAAAAGGGGTCAAAAAATTGAAATTTCTCACAGGGAGCTCCCTGTGAGCACTCGCCATTTTGGTCAAAAATTTTTTATGCGATTTTATGATAGAAATTGATAGAGTATACATCACTGAAGAGGGTTTGTGTGTGGGGATGGGGTCAATTCGCAATATTTGGCCAGAAAGCAATATTTAGGTCAACTCTGACGTCATCAAGATGGCCGAAAAAGCTCGCTAGCTCCCGAAATAACGCGAATTGGGACCTCTAGTTTGTTGGACACGTCTCAGCAGAGCCGCCCGCATCGACTGATTCCATGAAAAACACTTTTCAAAAGGGGTCAAAAAATTGAAATTTCTCACAGGGAGCTCCCTGTGAGCACTCGCCATTTTGGTCAAACAATTTTTATGCGATTTTATGATAGAAAATGATAGAGTAGACATCACTGAAGAGGGTTTGTGTGTGGGGATGGGGTCAATTCGCAATATTTGGCCAGAAAGCAATATTTAGGTCAACTCTGACGTCATCAAGATGGCCGAAAAAGCTCGCTAGCTCCCGAAATAACGCGAGTTGGGACCTCTAGTTTGTTGGACACGTCTCAGCAGAGCCGCCCGCATCGACTGATTCCATGAAAAACACTTTTCAAAAGGGGTCAAAAAATTGAAATTTCTCACAGGGAGCTCCCTGTGAGCACTCGCAATTTTGGTCAAAATTTTTTTATGCGATTTTATGATAGAAATTGATAGAGTAGACATCACTGAAGAGGGTTTGTGTGTGGGGATGGGGTCAATTCGCAATATTTGGCCAGAAAGCAATATTTAGGTCAACTCTGACGTCATCAAGATGGCCGAAAAAGCTCGCTAGCTCCCGAGATAACGCGAGTTGGGACCTCTAGTTTGTTGGACACGTCTCAGCAGAGCCGCCCGCATCGACTGATTCCATGAAAAACACTTTTCAAAAGGGGTCAAAAAATTGAAATTTCTCACAGGGAGCTCCCTGTGAGCACTCGCCATTTTGGTCAAACAATTTTTATGCGATTTTATGATAGAAAATGATAGAGTAGACATCACTGAAGAGGGTTTGTGTGTGGGGATGGGGTCAATTCGCAATATTTGGCCAGATAGCAATATTTAGGTCAACTCTGACGTCATCAAGATGGCCGAAAAAGCTCGCTAGCTCCCGAAATAACGCGAGTTGGGACCTCTAGTTTGTTGGACACGTCTCGGAAGAGCCGCCCGCATCCACTGATTCCATGAAAAGCACTTTTCAAAATGGCTCAAAAATTAAAAATTCTCACAGGGAGCTCCCTGTGAGCACTCGCCATTTTGGTCAAAAAAATTTTATGCGATTTTATGATAGAAATTGATAGAGTAGACATCACTGAAGAGGGTTTGTGTGTGGGGATGGGGTCAATTCGCAATATTTGGCCAGATAGCAATATTTAGGTCAACTCTGACGTCATCAAGATGGCCGAAAAAGCTCGCTAGCTCCCGAAATAACGCGAGTTGGGACCTCTAGTTTGTTGGACACGTCTCGGGAGAGCCGCCCGCATCCACTGATTCCATGAAAAGCACTTTTCAAAAGGGGTCAAAAATTACAAGTTTCTCACAGGGAGCTCCCTGTGAGCACTCGCAATTTTGGTCAAAAAATTTTTATGCGATTTTATGATAGAAAATGATAGAGTAGATATAACTGAAGAAGGTTTGTGTGTGGGGAAGGGGTCAATTCGCAATATTTGGCCAAATAGCAATATTTAGGTCAACTCTGACGTCATCAAGATGGCCGAAAAAGCTCGCTAGCTCCCGAAATAACGCGAATTGGGACCTCTAGTTTGTTGGACACGTCTCGGGAGAGCCGCCCGCATCCACTGATTCCATGAAAAGCACTTTTCAAAAGGGGTCAAAAATTACAAATTTCTCACAGGGAGCTCCCTGTGAGCACTCGCAATTTTGGTCAAAAAATTTTTATGCGATTTTATGATAGAAAATGATAGAGTAGATATCACTGAAGAAGGTTTGTGTGTGGGGAAGGGGTCAATTCGCAATATTTGGCCAAATAGAAATATTTAGGTCAACTCTGACGTCATCAAGATGGCCGAAAAAGCTCGCTAGCTCCCGAAATAACGCGAGTTGGGACCTCTAGTTTGTTGGACACGTCTCAGCAGAGCCGCCCGCATCGACTGATTCCATGAAAAACACTTTTCAAAAGGGGTCAAAAAATTGAAATTTCTCACAGGGAGCTCCCTGTGAGCACTCGCCATTTTGGTCAAAAAATTTTTATGCGATTTTATGATAGAAATTGATAGAGTAGACATCACTGAAGAGGGTTTGTGTGTGGGGATGGGGTCAATTCGCAATATTTGGCCAGATAGCAATATTTAGGTCAACTCTGACGTCATCAAGATGGCCGAAAAAGCTCGCTAGCTCCCGAAATAACGCGAGTTGGGACCTCTAGTTTGTTGGACACGTCTCAGCAGAGCCGCCCGCATCGACTGATTCCATGAAAAACACTTTTCAAAAGGGGTCAAAAAATTGAAATTTCTCACAGGGAGCTCCCTGTGAGCACTCGCCATTTTGGTCAAAAATTTTTTATGCAATTTTATGATAGAAATTGATAGAGTAGACATCACTGAAGAGGGTTTGTGTGTGGGGATGGGGTCAATTCGCAATATTTGGCCAGAAAGCAATATTTAGGTCAACTCTGACGTCATCAAGATGGCCGAAAAAGCTCGCTAGCTCCCGAAATAACGCGAGTTGGGACCTCTAGTTTGTTGGACACGTCTCAGCAGAGCCGCCCGCATCGACTGATTCCATGAAAAACACTTTTCAAAAGGGGTCAAAAAATTGAAATTTCTCACAGGGAGCTCCCTGTGAGCACTCGCAATTTTGGTCAAAATTTTTTTATGCGATTTTATGATAGAAATTGATAGAGTAGACATCACTGAAGAGGGTTTGTGTGTGGGGATGGGGTCAATTCGCAATATTTGGCCAGAAAGCAATATTTAGGTCAACTCTGACGTCATCAAGATGGCCGAAAAAGCTCGCTAGCTCCCGAGATAACGCGAGTTGGGACCTCTAGTTTGTTGGACACGTCTCAGCAGAGCCGCCCGCATCGACTGATTCCATGAAAAACACTTTTCAAAAGGGGTCAAAAAATTGAAATTTCTCACAGGGAGCTCCCTGTGAGCACTCGCTATTTTGGTCAAACAATTTTTATGCGATTTTATGATAGAAAATGATAGAGTAGACATCACTGAAGAGGGTTTGTGTGTGGGGATGGGGTCAATTCGCAATATTTGGCCAGATAGCAATATTTAGGTCAACTCTGACGTCATCAAGATGGCCGAAAAAGCTCGCTAGCTCCCGAAATAACGCGAGTTGGGACCTCTAGTTTGTTGGACACGTCTCAGCAGAGCCGCCCGCATCGACTGATTCCATGAAAAACACTTTTCAAAAGGGGTCAAAAAATTGAAATTTCTCACAGGGAGCTCCCTGTGAGCACTCGCCATTTTGGTCAAAAATTTTTTATGCAATTTTATGATAGAAATTGATAGAGTAGACATCACTGAAGAGGGTTTGTGTGTGGGGATGGGGTCAATTCGCAATATTTGGCCAGAAAGCAATATTTAGGTCAACTCTGACGTCATCAAGATGGCCGAAAAAGCTCGCTAGCTCCCGAAATAACGGGAGTTGGGACCTCTAGTTTGTTGGACACGTCTCAGCAGAGCCGCCCGCATCGACTGATTCCATGAAAAACACTTTTCAAAAGGGGTCAAAAAATTGAAATTTCTCACAGGGAGCTCCCTGTGAGCACTCGCAATTTTGGTCAAAAAATTTTTATGCGATTTTATGATAGAAAATGATAGAGTAGATATCACTGAAGAAGGTTTGTGTGTGGGGAAGGGGTCAATTCGCAATATTTGGCCAAATAGAAATATTTAGGTCAACTCTGACGTCATCAAGATGGCCGAAAAAGCTCGCTAGCTCCCGAAATAACGCGAGTTGGGACCTCTAGTTTGTTGGACACGTCTCGGGAGAGCCGCCCGCATCCACTGATTCCATGAAAAGCACTTTTCATAAGGGGTCAAAAATTACAAATTTCTCACAGGAAGCCAAATAGCAATATTTAGGTCAACTCTGACGTCATCAAGATGGCCGAAAAAGCTCGCAAGCTCCCGAAATAACGCGAATTGGGACCTCTAGTTTGTTGGACACGTCTCAGCAGAGCCGCCCGCTTCCACTGATTCCATGAAAAGCACTTTTCAAAAGGGGTCAAAAATTATAAATTTCTCACAGGGAGCTCCCTGTGAGCACCCGCCATTTTGGTCAAAAAATTTTTATGCGATTTTATGATAGAAATTGATAGAGTAGATATCACTGAAGAGGGTTTGTGTGTGGGGAAGGGGTCAATTCGCAATATTTGGCCAAATAGCAATATTTAGGTCAACTCTGACGTCATCAAGATGGCCGAAAAAGCTGGCTAGCTCCCGAAATAACGCGAGTTGGGACCTCTAGTTTGTTGGACACGTCTCGGAAGAGCCGCCCGCATCCACTGATTCCATGAAAAGCACTTATCAAAATGGGTCAAAAATTTAATTATTCGACCTTTGACCATGTGCAGATTTAGACAAAAAAATGTTATTGTTAATGCAATTTTATAACAGAAATTGATACTACAGTAGATATCACGGTAGAGGGTTTGTGTATTGGGAAAGGGTCAATTTGATATTTGATAATTTGATAAGAGCAATATTTATATTTCAACCTAATTTAACGACTTTAATAGCTGAAGATGGCGGGTTAATCCATTAATGTATCCCGTTTTCGTTGAAAAACGATTGACTGTTTGCTTTTTTCACACACACACACAAAAATCAAAATTGTCAGAGATCGGGAACATTGATAAGGCTTGGTTGAAAAATCTTAAGTATTATTTCGGTCTGACAAAGAAGAATTTACAATTCTGAAACTATTCTAATGTTAAAAAAATGATAGATGTTCGCCCCTAATTACAGGCTTAAAATACAAAATCGAAGTTGGCTGCCAGATATGGCGGCAATTTTGGTTTAAAGTTGTGGGGCTATTTATCGTGATGAAAATTACCATATCCGGTGGAGGGGCAATCTTTATTGCTAGCGTGATTTTCGGGGGTCAAAAACTTAACATTTTGCAAGGATGGGGCGGGAGGGGGGTTACATGTCGACTCTTTCACCATTTCATAATTTAGGTTTTCAGTTTTGTGTCGGCAAAATTTTAAGCCAAGTGGGATTCTGTGGCGTCAGTTCAGCTGCCCGCTTCGCGTGGTAGCGTCAGTTCGACTCGGATATTTTGATAACAAATCTAAAATTTCAACCTGGGGGCGCGGAGGGGGGGGGGTTAGGTTGACTTTTTATAATTATGGGCCAACAATCAACATTTAAATTTCTGTCGAATTTTCAAATATCACTATTAATATTGATAGTTAAAATAATAATTATGGATTTGTATTGCGCGCGTCCCCGAAAATTATCAAATGCACATTATATAAAAGTATTTAAAAAAAGAACAAGCAACTCCAATTATGTTAGACATAATTATGCAAGACGTACTTAAATCATAATGATAGACAGAATCTTTTTACCTGCAATTAGCTGAAGTAGTCTTGCATCTGAAAATCAAACTTTGACGGCCATGCGGCATCTTTAGCCTGAAACCACGAGCAAGCCCAGATACTCCGAATGCTCTTCAAAAGCATCTTCAATGGGACTTTAGTACACGAAGCTGCCAGGGAGTAAAAACATCAGTTATCTATGGCCATATTTTACTTGTTGCAGCAAGACTTGTTGCAGCAAGACTTGTTGCAGCTTTTGGTGCTCGCGCTGGAGCTCACGCTGCGAACATGCGTAGTTGCTCGTTGCTCGTTGCTCGTTGCTCGTTGCTCGTTGTTTGATTCTTTGTTTATTTGTTGGGTTGTTTGTTTCTTTGTTTGCTTGTTAGGTCGTTCATTTGCTTGTTTGTTGGGTTGTTGGGTTGTTTGTTTGTTTATGTGTTGGGTTGGTTAATGTTTTGTTTGTTTGTTTGTTTGTTTGTTTGTTTTTTCTGTTTGTTGGGTTAATGGTTTGTTTGTTTGTTTGTTTATTTGTTTGTTTTGCTCGGGGGAAGAAAGCCGGACGGCCCAGAGAAAAACTCTCGTGGCACAGGACAGAACCAACGTACAACTCTACTATGGCCCTAGCCTAGAATCGAACCATGGCTCCAGTGGTGGTACGGGAGTTACAGTACAACGTGTCACTGTCTTTGCCATGGCTTATAAACAACTCTTATAAAAGATAGTATCTAATTCACATGAGTTGTAGCTATTGGTGCATGCCATGGTGTTTTTCAAAACTTACAAATTACTACTTTGTAGTAACGAATTATTTAATTTGTAATAATGCGTTATTAATTTGTAATAATGAATTACTAATTTGTAACAACGAATTAGTAATTCATAATAACCAATTACTAATTCATAATAACGAATTACTAATTAGCAATTAAAAAGTATTTAATTCGTAATAACGAATTACTTATTCGTAATAACGCTTTACTGATTCGTAATAACGGACTATTTTCTCACGGATAATATATGATTTCGTTGAACGACTGGGTTTTCGTAGGAAACAGCATGACAAAACATGTCAACACATTGATGTTTACGAGACAGTGTCCAAAGTATCGATTACCTACCATGACCTGCATTTGAGGCATTTACAGTACAGAAAATACTATTTAAAATAAAAGAGTAATGACCTCATCAATGAGAAACCGTTGGCAACCTTGTTGGATTTATGCAAATTACGACAGCCTAAATCAAGGGATAGTTCATACAAGTTCAAGTGTACGCTAAGTTGTTTATTTTTATAGCAATAAAATTGATATTGGAATATTGTTTGATTGGCACCATTTGAGTAAATTGCTCGCTCATGGACTAAACGGGACTTGCTAGATTATGGTTTCTAATTAGATTGGAGAGGTTGCAATAACGAGGGGCTGCGTGAGTGGTCTTTCATAGCATCAATGGCAGGAATGTTGTTATTTCATTAGTGTTTGGGTAGTTTACTTGTGGATTTTATATTACTGTTGTTTATTTCAATTTGAACACTATAGCTTTTGTTTCTTTGGGCTTTTTGTGCGAATAAGAGTGCCGTATGATATCAGACCTTCAATACTTAACACCAATTAGAATCCAATCTTATCCTGGTATTATCCTAGCGCAAGGACATTGCTCTCATGGTTTAATAAAGAACACTGATCATTGAACAGAAATATTTAGGTCAAACGGCCCTGTGGAATTTATGAAATAACACATAAGAAACGCTTGAAATTCAGTGAATTTGGGTGATTTCATTGCGTGGTACATACCATTACGAAACGACTCAGTTTCCTTGGTCGACTCGGACTCAAGGTACCGGGAAGTACAGCGCTTGCACCAGTTAGTAGCCCGGAGTGTGTGCCGTCTCCCTGCTGCAGTCTCCCCGCTGCCACCTCCCGGGCGACCGCACCCAAATTTCGTCTCGTAAAGTTACTCTCGGCATGCAGTCCTCGATGTGGCAGTGCAGGTCTGGGAAGCCCCGGTCTGTATGCCGTTTCTACATACTATAGCGTGTTAAGACAAGGCCAGAGTTGACCAATACCGTACTTTCCTTCTGTTCTCCTGTCACTTGGCGCTTGATGTGCTGCTGTGCCGCCACTGGCCACACTGTATCTTTCTGCTGTTGTTGCAGGTCTTGCCACGCTCACGTGTAACAATGACCAACAAGATGTTGCTGGCCATCTCCTCATGTTTCCGTTCAGTTTGTCAAGCAAGATGCTCTTTTTATTTTTCCAAACACATCATCGTTTGCCCTGCAATATTGTCTTATCGAGTATCACCGTGGTCCTATCATTTTTCAACCATAATTCGTTAAGTTTTCCTCTTTGCCGCCATGACACTAAAAACCGCTCTTTACACCACACGAACTCATGAAAAGCAATCAAGCGTGACCACTTATCAATGTATAAGAACTAGGCGCTCGTTCAGCAGTTCACAAAGCATGACAAAGAATAATGGGCTTCGTGACCAAGTGCAGCAAAATGGTATGCTGCAAAATACCTGGGAGTGCACTGTTCTCGAATTCAGAACACGAACATTTGGTGTGTTGCTCTGGTGTCACATAGCGCCCTCAATAGGCAAGTATTTACTACAAGAATTATTTGCCCATTGCCTTTTAAAGACACAAATTAATGTTGCTTTGAGTGGAACTTGTTGTACGGATCCCATTGACTACAAATACGGGTCACTGGTTTTGTTTATCTGGATTCTTGTGACTCGAAATAACGGTGTCTGCCAACCCGGGACATTGCTGTCTCTTGACTTTGTAGAGTAGGTCATCTTTACACCAAACCAGGATCAGTGCAATCAGCAGCGACACAAATGGCTCAAATTTTAGGGGGGGCACAAAAGGGGGCACCCTTTTTCTATGGATACTTCTGGACGATTCAAAATGTAGTTTGCAATAGCATTTCTGTTAAACGAGCCCCTTTTAACGCTTGTGTTATGTCAGTTACTATTATTACTCCGTTTCAAGATAATCTGACGAGGATGTAAACTTAATTGCTTTGTCTGTGTCTAAGTGAAAAAAATGGTTTTGTTTTTTTAGCACTGAAACTATTATAAAAAGCTGATAAAATATTACCATTTTACTCTCAAATTTTAATCTAAAAAGACCAGATTTCAAATGAGGGGGGTGCATCACAGGGGGGTGGGGGCTCACCTGGTGGCATGGACATCAAAATGATGGACTCCAAGTTCAAGTTCAGTTTTGTGAGGCACTCATTTTCAATAGTCGAGTCCTTATGAAAGCGGATGGGGGGGGGGAGAGGGGGTGGGAGCAAGTCTATGACCTCCCTTTAAAATGGTGTAAAATATCGTTTGATGGGTCTGTACATTCCAAAGAGGAATTTATGCGTCAGTAAAAAGGTCAAATTCAATGCCTTCTTCATTAAATATGATTGAAATTCAGGATTGGCAAACAAAATAATTCTTATTCGAAAATGTACAGACTCATAAATTCAATATGTGATGTCACTTTGACGTTTTTGGATTTTGACAAAATTTGCACTGGAAGGATGTGACACAAAATTTTAAACTGTTATAACTTAAGGTTAGAGACTTGTTTTACCCTTTCATGAAGACTTTATCCATTGGAAAATGAGTGCATCACAAAACTGAATTCGACTTTTGAGCCCCTCTATACTCTCGCTTTATATTTTCCATCGGGTTTCGCGACACATCAGGAAACAGTTAGTAATTCTTCAAGTTTCCCCCTATTCATTTGGCATATTAATTTTCACATTATCGATAAACTAGCTGTTCTGGAATTTGGGACACCATGCATAACCGCGTGTGCACCGTACATTGAAGCTTGTGTGTTGTATTATAACAATAAAAATGAACAAAATAAAGTTTATGTAAAACCCGGACTTTTGTTCTAAAAACATTAGGAGAAAACCTCAACCTCTCGGCAAAACATTTTCCAACATAGTATTTTTGGTTTGATCCCTATGATGATATTTTTGTGCCCGTCCTGAGTTCCATTTTCATTCATCTTCTATACGGCCTCCATGGTTTAGAGGTGACACCAATAATGTACAGTGTTTCAAAGAACAGTCTGAACTGTGCCAATTTAAGGTGTTATGTTTTGGATTTGCAGGTCAGGATGACCCCCGGATGGGTCAAGAACACAATGGACGAGCTGAAAACTATCGCTTCACAGGACCTTAAAATAAAAAGGCTTCAGTAGTGTCTATAGCATCATTTAAAGCAGAGAATTACACATTAATCGATAAATCAACTGTTACACCAGTGGTTTTTCAAACCTCTGTTCATTACAGGGAGGGTTGTACACAACACCATTTGTTTGCCCCAAATGATAATAATTATCTGAAATCAAAAGTCACATGTTACAATTTAAAACATCTATTTTGTTGATTCAAGTGATTTGGAAAACAAATGTCATGAAACTGATTGCTCATTTCACAGTGAAACCATGTTGGTTTTATTTCCTTCACAAATGATTCACTTTGTACACATTGAATTATAAATCCTTCAAAGCTTTCAAAATGTGTTCTGAAAACTGTTCTTTTATCATCAAGTTCAACATTCTCTCCCTGGTCTTCACATCTTAGCAACTGTTGGCCCCGCAGTATTAACAGAGATGACATAGAGGTTGTCTTCATTAGCAACCAATCCTGTCTGATTTATTTTGTAAAGTAGTTGTAATTGTCTAGCTGGCTTTTGTTCTGGAAAAGGTTTCTCAATGTTGATGTCTTCAAAAAGGCTTACCAGGTGGTTTATTTTCTCTGGACAAAAAAGTTGACTGAAAGTTATAATCCCTTTATGAAGTTCATATTGATGTAAACTTGTAGCACGTATGTCCTGAATGTTTACCAGAATATCATTGAGTGGTTAAATTCAAAGAAGTTGGTATCCTCAAAGACTTGTCCATTGAACTACATGTAGGTCCTATCTGATAAAAAAGTCACTTTGCTCACAGTAAAAGAGCACTTTTCATGTGCAGCTTGGTAGACTATGACATTACAGCAATGTAGTTACTCAAGGTGCTTGTTGGGCTTCCATATGTACAAGTTCCTGTGGTACAACTCCATCTGATGTGCTGCTTAGGTCTGCTATCAGGGAGGGTTATTTCCATTCAGGATCCTCAGCAGACGTCTGAATGCATACCCTTTGAAAAAAGAAGAAACAAACACTAAATAGATAATCACAAATATTACAAAATATTGACAATGTCATTTCAAAGTGGTTGCATGGAATCTTAGATCTTGGATCTACCACTCTGCAGTGACTTGAACTGTGGACCTAGTGACTTGACTGTTCAGTTAGGCTTAGGTTGACTTGCTTTGAATGGCCATTTTTGGATACAACCTGTGTGACTTGCACCAACACAAAATCATGAGCAAAGTATACAAATGAGGAGTTTCAAACACTGGTGGTTAATTTCTCTGATCACAATTTGTCCTAAAGAGAATTCTGCATCTCACTGTGCCTGAAGCAAGGTGCTCAACTTACTCCCCATTCTCTCAAAATTTGTGTAAAAGGTTTGTACACCAACTGCGCTGCAGCTGAGACCCACTCAGGGAGGAGGATAAATTTCCCTCATGTTTCTACCCTTGAGGTAATTTTACAACAGGTCCTTTCAATCAGTAAGCAGTTGGAACAGCCAATTTAATTTTCTCAAATATTGAACTTGCCTGCTTTTTAATAATTTCACTTCCTGTCCTCAGGTACCATTTTGCAAAGGGTCAATAGCATGTGACACTCAAAGGTTGTGCTGTTGCACTAGTACTAATAGAATTGACATTGAGTACTGGCATGTATTGATTGTGTACTGAGTAAATTAGTGCCCATGTAAGCTTGCATGCCAACACACGTATGGCTGTTAGCGCTGAATGTGCAATAGCTGATCAGTCTTAATCTACCCTTGCTATGCATTTATCATTCATTTAATACCAGGTAAACATGGCTATGTGACCAACTTTCAACCAAGGCACTGCATAAACTGCCTGGGGAATTTATGAACATTTGACCCGTTAAAACAAGCCGGTAGCCTCACAACTCAAGAAGTAATGGGTCCAAATAAAACAAGGTTTTACCAGCAGTTAGCTTCAGAAGTCTTGCATCCAAACATCAACATTTCTGACAATCCAGTGACATCTTCACCCTGAAAATGACGAATGTGCAATAGCGGACCGTTCTTAATCTGCTCCAGCTATGAATTTATCAGTCATTTAATACCAGGTAAACATGGTCATGTGACCACCTTCCAACCAAAAGGACTGCATAAACTGCCTGGGGAATTTATGAATGTTTGACCCCCCTCCAAACAAGCCAGCAGCCTCACAAGCCATAACTCCAGAAGTAATGGGTATAAACAAACAAAAAAGCAGTTAGCTCCAGCAGTCTTGCATCCAAACATCAAATTTCTGACAATCCAATGACATCTTCACCCTGAAAATGTTGAGTACGCAGTAATGCTCCAATTGCCCTTCAAATGCATGTTCAACAGAATGTTTTGCACACAGAGTTGTCAGAGAGGGAAAACAAGACTTTTAGAATGGCAGTATCTTCCAAAATGTTGTAAGGATCTGGACAAATGTGCCACTGTTGGAAAGTCTTACTCAAGGGCTCTCTGGCAATGTGTAGTCTAGGGTTGAGGGATAAACAGGGAGGATGCCATGGGCCAGAGAATGAGGCCACACCAAGGAGTTCAAATATTTACACGACTGTGTGTACGTAAACAATGGCGCTGCACTGAATCGAAAAAACAGACCTGCTCCGCACAAGTCAATAGCCTCCTGTTCATAAATCCAGAAATAATGGCAGTAGAAAAATTGATTTTACCTTCAGGTAGGTCCAGCAGTCCTGCATCCATAAATCAAACTTTCCCAGCCTTCAATCAGCATCTTCAGCCCTGAATCATTTAGTAAGCGGTGATGCTGCTGCTCCCAATGCCCTTCTAACACACGTTCAATGGGATATTTGTTCACAGAGCTGTAAGAGAGTGAAAATAAGAGTTAAGAACTGTCATATCCTCTTAATATTGTAAGGATTTGGTTAAGTGTGACAATGTCGGTAAGCCCTAAGCAAGGGCTCTCTGGCAACATTTCCAAGTGGGCAAAACATTTTAATTATGGCATTATGCAAACAATAACAAAGACTAACATCCGTTTTAGGAGGTTTGTTTTGGCCATGGCAAAACTACAATGATTGAGAAACATACTGAAGTAGACCCAGTAACTAGGGTGTTGTAGTCCCTTTTTTGGTGACTTGGATGGGCATACTATCACTCATGTGAACCAATGGGGGTATACACTGTAATGAAGGCAATTTTATATGACGGTGTGATACCCTATTAAAACAAATTGCCCCTGACGAAGATTCAACAAAGATATCAAAGAAGAAATAACAGGCACTTAATTGTACTTACAATCATTTCTTGTCCTCCAAATCGATGATTTTTGAAACCCAAAGTAAAACTAGGGCCCGCCATGCACCCTTTAAATTTGGGATTTGGATATTCGTCGACGACTGTTTTCTCATGTTAAAAGTTGTATTCACTACGCAGATTGCAAGTTCGCTGATGCTCTGAGATGAGTTACATTGTTTTTGTACAGTCAACATAGGATACCAGCCATGTAGTAGTGGCTGTTTAAAACATGCTCTCTCTGTATTCATTGTGGAAAGGGGGGGGGTCATTGACACTCCACAGCTGGTATCCTGCCTTGACTGTACAAAACAATACTCAACTCAGGGCATCAGTGATGATACAACCTTTTACACATGAGGAAACAGTTGTTGATGATAATGTAGTGTCACATGACCGTTCAGTAAGAAAGTGAACCTAATGGCTGGATGGTTTTGCTTTGAGCTTAAAAACATCGATTTGGAGGACATAAGAGGATTGCAGGCCTTGATCTTAACCGAGGCCACCGAGGCCAATGGCCTCATGCCCTGTCGAGTTGACCAGCATGCCCTTCAGAAAAATTGCACTGTCACTTCAAAAACTTGGCCAACATGAAATTGTTTGATTTCTCTGATTTGGCCAGCAAAGGCCTGCCCCCATGTTTCTTAAGATCCAGGCCTGGGATCCTAAGTAAAGTTCAACCACTTTTTTGACATATTGTTGCAATGTTTTTTTCAACCTTTCCAAATAGGTAAGGACAGAGTTTTACCTAAAATTAATAATGGAATTAGAGTGGCAGTCGGATACGACATTTTAGCCCAATTAAGTGCCTGTTATTTCATCTTTGATATCTTGAGAAGCCAGTAGGTGATTTTCAGCAATTATGTTGTCTTTGTTGTAGTTGTAATTTGGGCAATTTTTTGGAACAGGGTATCACACAGTCATAGTCAATCGATTTCATCACAGCGTACACCAACATGCTTCCCTGGGACCCTAGTAGTACGACCATTACTGTCAAAAAATTTTTAAAAGGGAGTACAGCATCCCATATACTAGGTCTAGTATTGAAGTTTAGACGGCTGGTACCGGGGGATAAGCCCTCTTGACTTGGTGGAGCAATAACGACTTTGAAGTTTTGGTCAAAAACTCAGGGTTATTTTAGGGGGGGTGGTAAAGGAAAATGTTTGGTTTTATGCCCTAACAGTTAAAGCCGAAAAATGACAGATATTTCCTGAACTAAGCCAGATAAGGGCTTGCAAAATAGAGCACTGGTACCAAGGGATTTTTCAGCTTGACTCAGTAGGGCGAAACAACTTTGAACTTTGGTTCAAAACTCAGGTTTTTTTTTAAGGGGGGGTAGGTAACATATTTTTTGTTTTGTTTTTTGGCTCTAAAAGTTTAGCCGAATAATAGATATTTCACAATCTAAGGCAGATCTGGACTTGTAAATTATAGCGCTGGTACAGTGAGATATATCCCCTCTTGACTTAGTAGAGTAAAAACAACTTTGAAATTTTGCTCCAAAACTCCAACTTTTTTTAGGGGGGTTAAGGAAGATTTGTGGTTTTTGGCCATAAAACGTTCAGCCAAAAAATTGTGTATATTTCCTGAACTAATGCAGATTCGGAATTGCCAATATCAGCCATAGTACCAGGGGATATGACCTCTTAACTTAGTAGAGTAAAAACAACTTTGAAATTTTGCTCCAAAACTCCAACATTTTTTTAAGGAGTTTTGCAAATTTTGTGGTTTTTGGCCCGAAAAAGTTGCAGCCGAAAAATGGTGGATTTTTCCCAAACTAAGGCAAATAGAGGTTTGCAAATTGCTTGCTGGTACCGGGGGATATGCCCTCTTGACATGGTGAGCGAAAATGACTTTGAAATTATGGTCCAAAACTATGGGTAATGGAAAATTTGTGGATATTTACTGAACCAAGGCAAATCCGGATATGCAAATAAGAGCGCTGGTACCAAGCGTTATGCCCTCTTGACTTAATAGAGCAAAAAACTACTTTTAAATTTTGGTCCAAACAATTTTTGAAGTGGGGTAATAGCAAATTTGTGGTTTTTTGGACCTAAAAGTTTTGGCCAAAAATGGTGGATGTTTCCCAAATTCAGGTAGATCTGGGCTTGCAAATTAGAGTGCTGGTACCGGGGGATATGCCCACTTGACTTGGTAGAGCGAAAATGACTTTGAATTTGTGGTCCAAAACTCCAATTTTTTTGAAGTGGGGTTGCAGCAAAATTTTGGGTTTTTTTGACCTAAAATTTTGGGTAGAAAAAAGGTGGATACTTCACGAACTAAGGCAGATCTGGACTTGCAATTTAAAGCGCTGGTACTGGGGTATATGCCCACTTGACTTGGTAGAACGAAAACGACTTTGAAATTTTGGTCAAAAACTCCAACTTTTTGAAGTGCGGTAGCAAAATTTGTGGTTTTTTGGACCTAAAAGTTTGGGCCTAAAAATGGTGGATACTTCCCGAATCAAGGCAGATTCGGCTAGCAAATAAGAGCACTGGTAGCGAGCAATATGCCCGCTTCACTTGGTAGAGGGAAAACAACTTTGAAAGTTTGGTCCCAAACTGCGATATTTTTTTGAAGTGGGGTTAGCAGCAAATTTTGGATTTTTTGGACCTAAACGTTTGGACCGAAAAATGCTGGATTCTTCCCGAAATAAGGCAGATTCGGCTAGCAAATAAGAGCGCTGGTACCAAGCAATATGTCCACTTGGCTTGGTAGAGGGAAAACAACTTTGAAATTTTGTTCCAAAACTCAAATTTTTAAAGAGCGGTAACAAAATTTGTGGTTTTTTGGACCTAAAAGTTTGGGCCGAAAAATGGTGGATACTTCCTGAATCAAGGTTGATTCAGCTAGCAAAAAAGAGCGCTGGTACCGAGCAATATGCCCGCTTCACTTGGTAGAGGGAAAACAACTTTGAAAGTTTGGCCCCAAACTGAAATTTTTTTTTGAGGTGGGGTAACAGCAAATTATGGATTTTTTGAACCTAAAAGTTTGGACCGAAAAATGCTGGATACTTCCCGAAATAAGGCAGATCTGGGCTTGCAAATTAGAGCGCTGGTACAGAGCGATATGTCCGCTTGACTTGGTAGAGCGAATACAACTTTGAAAGTTTGGACCAAACTCCAATTTTTGAAGAGCAGTAGCAAAATTTGTGGTTTTTTGGACCTAAAAGTTTGGGCCCAAAAATGATGGATACTTCCCGATTCAAGGCAGAATCGGTTAGCAATAAGAGCGCTGGTACCGAGCAATATGCCAGCTTCACCTGGTAGAGGGAAAACGACTTTGAAATTTTTGTCAAACTCAAGTTGTTTTGAGTGTGGTTACAGCAAAATTTGTGTTTTTTTGGAACTAAACGTTTGGGCTGAAAAATGGTGGATACTTCCAAAACTATAGCAGATCCCAGCTAGCAAATAATAGCGCTGGTACCGAGCGATATGCCTGCTTGACTAGGTAGAGCGAAAACGTTTTAGAAATGTTGGTCCAAAACTCCAATTTTGAGGTGGGGTAACAGCAAATTTTGGATTTTTTGGAGCTACAGGTTTGGGCTGAAAAAAGGTGGATACTTCCCGAAATAAGGCAGATCTGGGCTTGCAAATTAGAGCGCTGATACAGAGCGATATGTCCACTTGACTTGGTAGAGGGAAAACAACTTTGAAATGTTGGTCAAACTCAAATTGTTTTGAGTGTGGTTACAGCAAAATTTGTGTTTTTTTGAACCTAAACGTTTGGGCTGAAAAATGGTGGATACTTCCGGAACTAAGGCAGATCCCAGCTAGCAAATAAGAGCGCTGGTACCGAGCAATATGCCTGATTCACTTGGTAGAGGGAAAACAGCTTTGGAATTTTTGGTCCAAAACTCCAATTTTGAGGTGGGGTAACAGCAAAATTTTGATTTTTTGGACCTAAAGGTTTTGGCAGAAAAATGTTGGATACTTCCCGAACTCACACAGATCTGGGCTTGCAAGTTAGAGTGCTGGTACCGAGTGATATGCCCGCTTGACTTGGTAGAGCGAAAACAACTTTGAAAGTTTGGTCCAAAACTCCAACTTTTTTGAAGTGCGGTAGCAAAATTTTTTTTTTTTTATCTAAAAGTTTGGGCTGAAAAATGGTGGATACTTCCAGATTTAAGGCAGATCCCAGCTAGCAAATAAGAGCGCTGGTACCGAGCGATATGCCTGCTTTGACTTGGTAGAGCGAAAACGTTTTTGAAATTTTGGTCCAAAACTCCAATTTTGAGGTGGGGTAACAGCAAATTTTGGATTTTTTCGAGCTAAAGGTTTGGGCCGAAAAATGTTGCATACTTCCCGAACTAAGGCAGATCTGGGTTTGCAAATTAGAGCGCTGGTACAAAGGGATATGCCCGCTTCACTTGGTAGAGGGAAAACAACTTTGGAATTTTTGTCAAACTCAAATTGTTTTGAGTGTTGTTACAGCAAAATTTGTGGTTTTTTGGACCTAAACGTTTGGGCTGAAAAATGGTGGATACTTCCAGAAATAAGGCAGATCCCAGCTAGCAAATAAGAGTGCTGGTACCGAGCGATATGCCTGCTTGACTAGGTAGAGCAAAAACGTTTTTGAAATTTTGGTCCAAAACTCCAATTTTGAGGTGGGGTAACAGCAAAATTTTGATTTTTTGGACCTAAAGGTTTGGGCAGAAAAATGTTGGATACTTCCCGAACTAAGGCAGATCTGGGCTTGCAAGTTAGAGTGCTGGTACCGAGTGATATGCCCACTTGACTTGGTAGAGCGAAAACAACTTTGAAAGTTTGGTCCAAAATTCCAACTTTTTGAAGTGCGGTAGCAAAAATTGTTGTTTTTTTTTATCTAAAAGTTTTGGCCGAAAAATGGTGGATACTTCCCGAATCAAGGCAGATTCGGCTAGCAAATAAGAGCGCTGGTACCGAGCAATATGCCTGCTTCACTTGGTAGAGGGAAAACAACTTTGAAAGTTTGGTCCCAAACTGCAAATGTTTTTTTTGAGGTGGGGTAACAGCACAAGACAGCCATGGCTCTTCCGGATGCGTGTTTAGTTGGGTCCTGCTGATTGGTTGTAGTCAATGGATGTAGTCAATGGATATTTTGGTCAGTCTTTTGGTAAGTTTTTGTCGGTTTTTTGTGCGAAATATTTTCATGATTTTGTTTTAAGGGTTCCAGATGGCGTTGTCATACAATAAAGATCAAATTCATGTTTTTAGAATGTTTGTCATGATTTTTGAAAATGGAAAAAATGGACGAATCTGATCACATGTTTTGCAAAAACTGGTCAAATCTTCTAGTTACACGGATAATACCCGTCCTGGGTCGTAATCCTCCGGTCTCCGACCGTCGGGAGGATTGGGGGTTACAATTTTTGCAACTAGATATTTCGCTAACCACCGCAGATCTGGGCTTGCAAATTAGAGACCTGGTACAAGGGGATATGCCCTCTTGACTTTTATGAGCAAGAACAACTATGAATTTTTGGTCCAAAACTTTTTTTCGGAGGGGGGGTAATAGAAAATTTGTGTTTTTTGGCCCTTAAACTTTTAGCCCAAACAAGGTGGCTTGCAAATTAACTCCATAACTCCCATAAAGGTTGTGGAAAAAAAAGGTTTTTACCTGCAGTTAGGTCCAGTAGCCTTGCATCACAAAATCAAAATTCCTGGACATCTAACAACATCTTCAACCCAGAAATGACAAGGTAGCGATGATGCTGCAAATACCCTTTAAACACATCTGCAAGGGATTTTTGTACACAGGGCTGTCAAAGAGTGAAAACAAGAGTGTTAGAATGGCAACATCTTCCCTAATGTTGTCAGGATCTGGACAAGCATGACACTGGTGGAAAGTGTTATCCTTGGATGGGCAAACAGTGGAGTGATAAAAGGGAAGCAAGCAAAACGTAACTTCTGCTGTATAATCAATGTGTATATATTTCTGTCCCAAATTGTTCATGTGCTTTTACCCATAATGCACTTGTGGGTGTTATATTGAATAATGCACTTAGGCCATTACATCCCTCTCCAAGTTGAATTGAAACTAGCACATCTTAGTCCAAAGTGATAACACAATAAAAACGCAGCCCCTTGAAAGATTAAGAGGGTAATAACAAACAAAGTTCAATTACAAATCTCCAACGAACAAAGTTCCATTATAAATCTCAAATGAAAAAAGTTCTGTTTCAAAGTCAAGTTTTCTGTTTGTTTTTTTGACCAGCAGCGGCCTGCTCCTACTAACCTGCCCGGTGTGTTTCCAGCAGAGAGCCAGTGGTGGTTTATCGCTTGGATTGCGCACTCAATGTATGTAGCGACTGAGAGCATCGCAGGGGACCTGCTGCCACCTACCAAGGTAAGCCACTTAAAACTCCAGTCAGTGTGGCTGCTGAAGGCCATCACTTTCTAGTACAACTCTAGTTATCGTATAGTTGCGATAATCAAAACCCTCCATCTTCCAGACGGTCAATGACCGCAGGGTTACGACCCAAGACAGGTATTATCTGTGTAACTAGCAGTTTTGACCAGTTTTTGCCAAACTCATAATCAGATTCGTCCATTTTTTTACACTTACAAAAATCATGACAGACATTCTAAAAACGTGGAGTTGATCTTTGTTGTATGACATTGTATAAAACGAAATCATGAAAATATTTAGCATAAAAAAAAAAAAAAAACTTACCAAAAGACTGACAAAAATTCCCATTGACTACAACCATTGACTATAACCAATCAGCGTGACCCAACCAAACACACATAATAAACATAAATTAATAAACATAAATTTGTATAGCGCAGCTTTTATATGGATATATTCAGCTGCGCTGGTCGGAGCTCCTTTTTACTTAATTCTACATAATTATCTTAACTGAATAGATACGTTTTCAATTTAGATTTGAAGATAGTTATTGATGGAGAGCTTCTTATGTCAGAAGGCAGGCTGTTCCATAGTTTGGGGGCAGCAACTACAAATGCGCGATCACCAAGTGTGATTTTTGTCTTGCAAAAGGGGATCTGGAACAACAATTCATCAGTGGAACTTCGCAGGCTTCGACCATGTGATTGGGTTTTAAGTTTGAGTAATTCTGTTATGTATTGTGGAGCTTGACCGATTAATGATTTATATGTAATTAACAAAATTTTGAATGAAATTCTTTGACGTACTGGTAACCAGTGAAGCTCTCTCAGAAGGGGTGTAGTGGAACTGAACTTTGGCAAACGATAGACAAGTCTTGCACATGCATTTTGAACTTTTTGTAACTTAGAAATCAAAGTATCAGGCATTCCAAACAATAAAGCATTACAATAGTCAAGCTTACTTGTAATCAGAGCATGTACAACCAATTTCATACTTTCTTGATCGAAGTATTTGCGAATGCGCCTGAGGTTGTACAGAAGATAATATGTTGATTTGCAAACATTTTTGACTTGTGTTTCCATGTTCAGGTTTGTATCAAAAAATACTCCTAAATTCCTAGCGGTATCAGAAGATTTCACATCGGAGAATCCAATTTTTATACAGTCAATATTGATCTTAGAGATCTGCTGTGAGGTACCGATGAGCAAAATTTCACTCTTGCTATCGTTTAACTTTAGATTATTCTTAAGCATCCAACTGCGAATAAAAGCAATACATTGCTCCAGCATTGAAACACTCGTATCTGCAGTCGTAGAAGACGGTCTAAAAGATATATATAGTTGTGTGTCATCTGCATAGCAGTGACAAGAAACATGCATCCGGACGAGCCATGGCTGTCATGTGCGTATCGGCTTTTCCAGCTTGCAAACTCACAGCCTGTGTGTGTAAGCATCCATCCCGGACTGTGTGCGCAGCATGCAGGTACCTATGAACATCGTGCGTGCACAAACTACACAGCTCGTAGTACCGCCGTGTGGTGCTTCCGCACCCCCACACGGCCACACACACACACTGACTGTGTGTGCGTGTAGCATGCAAGTGTACACAATACATTGTACATGCACAATGTACATGTACAATGTCCAGGGATCGATGCTTACACACACAGGCGGTGAGTTTGCAAGCTGGAATGGCCGATACGCATATGACAGCCATGGCTCATCCGGATGCATGTTTGGTTGGGTCACGCTGATTGGTTGTAGTCAAGCAAGTGTGACGTTCAAAATCACTAGTTGGCCCCGCTATGGATTATGGATATATTCGGTCAGTCTTTTGGTAAGTTTTTATCGTTTTTTCTGCCAAATATTTTCATGATGTTGTTTTAAGGGTTCCCGATGACGTTGTCATACAAATAAGATCAACTCCATGTTTTTAGAATGTCTGTCAGGATTTTGGAAAGTGGAAAAAAAGGATGATTCTGATCACGAGTCTGGCAAAAATTGGTCAAAACTGCCCATTACAAGGATAATATCAGTCTTGTCTCATAAACCTCTGGTCTCCGACCGTCGGGAGGATGGAGGGTTACAATTATCGCAACTAGTTTTCGTACAGCTCCGTCAGGGTCACTGTCACTATGTCAGCTTTGACAGTTCAGAACCACATTAGATAGCATGGTTACATTTAGCCCCATACATTGTGCCAATACGCTGGACTACCTCCAGTTCTTGGCCAAACGAACCCAATTCTCCAAAACCAGACATCAATTTTCGAATCGAAACTTACTTTTTTGGCCAATGTTTCCCAAAATGATCGGTTGGTCTTTGCTGGAAGCATCTGGAGAACATTTCTGCAAGCCCCTCCCCCCATTGGTGCGATAACTCCTAGGCGTTTGGTGGAATGTTATGACAAATCTCCATGCTGGTATATTTTAGAAGCCCATGTCAATGACGTCATCATAGCCATGATGGGTGCTGTTGCACTGTACAGCGAGAGAGGGTCAGACTCCTGCGCTAGTCTTTATTCCAGCAGTCTTCTTGCGATGTTCACCTGAAAGTGGGGACATGAAAGTTTCGAGTAGCAGTAAACTTTCTTGGATGTGCTGACTGATTGCATGCATTACCCGAGAGAGATGAGTGAGTGACAACATGGAGGTACAAAATGGTCACACCGTCTGTTTGCGTTGGGCGACAAGATCAAAGTTTACGTAAATTCCATGGATATAAAGTGACAGCATGATACGGCATTTTAGCCTTTCTGTGTTTAAATGTAGGTACTGCAAAACAACGATGGGCTTCGAGATACAGCCATAGTAAAAATATGTCAGTGCCGCCGCTCAAAACCAGCACCGACCATGCCGACTTTCATCACAGTTCGATACACACAGAGTGAAGTACATATCTAGTCAGGTCGTTGTTTCGGCCTTGGTCGTGCGTGCTTCTAATGTGCAATCAACATAACTTACGTGTCTCAGTACTCAGTGTTTTCGCTGTTTTTAGCTCCCCTCCGGACCGAGCAACCACTCTACAATTCCTCCTCCGTCAGCCCAGCACACACAAGTTACAAATTAGTTACTATAATAACATTAAAATGATATTTACCATTTTTCCTTGTGCTTAATAATCAGTCATTTCAACAGCAACCTTGGCCGGCATGGTATACCTGGGCACTTATACAAATGGATAAAGAGCGCCCTCTGTAGTGGGAATAGGGGCAGCCTTAATCTTCTCAGAGAATTTAAAACCCCAGTTCAACACTTTTGTAAAAGGGAAAAACATAAATGTTCACAGATTTACATATACCTTACATGGTATCAATATAACGATGGTAGAAAAGTTTCCTTGAAATAGTTTTTAATAAATGAAATAAGTTCCAACACTAGTTTTTGTTTCGGTGAAATGAAAACTCTATAAAAATGCAAACAAAATTGCTCAATGCATTTTTACCGCTTTCTCGCAATTGAAACAATGCCGAATAAGTTAAACCAATTCACTGGTTGGTTTTATTACAAATATCTTGATTTGTGCAAAAATGTACAGTCAGTTTACCAGTGTTGAGCTGGAATTTTAACAATCAAATAAAAAATCACATGTTTTTATAGGTGCCGAGATCGAACTGAATTAACTTTGAGGGGATTGTACCAATTGAGCATTAGTTCGTAATGTCTGTTGTTCAAGAATTTCAGACATCATTGTCCCTCTTCACGGCCAACTAAATGTTCATACAAAGGTACCTCTACACTGGTCAAATACCTGCACAGTTTGTATAAAAGATGACCAAGTCTTAAATATGAAGCAAGATCTGAAAGTAAAATACAATTTCCACAGAATAATCGTCGTCCTGATCATCCATAAAGTGTGATCAATTATTATACCGACCCCTGTTAGTTCTAGATTAATACAGTTCACATGGGGTGTGATATTTTGTTTATCTGACGGTTATTTGGCGGCCACATTCTGCCGCAACAAAAAATCTGACAGCCGCCTCAAAACTTCATTATAAAACCAAGCGACAAAACACAATGTTTAGTAGCGGGAAGAAATAATAAATATAAGTTGTTGTAGCTTAAAGTTTTTTCTTTACCTTTGCCTATAAGGGCTACTGACAATGTCATATTTACCTCAAAAATCTCAGTATTTCCCCCAAGAAGCTAATATCCTGGGTCAAGTTAAATGAAAAGGCATCGGTGTAGGCTCTTTACTGAGTTATTTAAGAGCATAAAATTAAACCTTGGTAATGGACCCATAATTTGATAAAATGGATTTGATTTTTTCTTTCCTCAAGTGTTTGCCTTGTTTTCAGGCTTAAAAAAAGCAGGCATCTTCAGTAATGCCATCTTGTAGAATAATACCTATGACATCTTTCTTTGCAGAAAACTGCTGACCTTGCCACCCCTTAAAATTTTCAAATATTTCGACTGACCTCATCTTTAATTTCGATTTTATGAATGAAGCTGGCATCCTGACTGATGAGATTTCGTACGACTTGCCTATTGCATATTTCATAGTAAAAATAACCCGCACACATTTGCAATTTTGGGGTAACATTAATGTCATATTTCCCCCACATTGATATAATAGTTCCCTAGATGCAGCTTCTAATGATTCTCAGACAGCTCAAAGAAAAACAGTCAATGAAACATTGTTGTGATTTTTTTGCACAGTTAAACCACTGCATTTAATTCAACTCTTATTGCCAATTCCAACATGTGCAAAAGGCACTATAAAAGCATTAACTTGTATAAATGGTGTTGTTAATTAAAGACAAAACACAGGGCAGGATAGGGTTGGTTGAGAGTCATCGCTATAACTCATGTTTATCGTAAATGCTATTTTAGTAGATACGACCTTGTTGCACAGACATAACGATATATTGGTTTGATACACTAGGTTGAGCATGGGGGATCAACCGTGTTGAACAGACTGTACATGGAACTCAATAACTTCATCTATTTGTAAAATACAATGGATCATCATAAAAAGTGTATAATACGCACAACAGCTCTATGCATTATGCCAAGTATAATGACATTCTTTAGAATCCCTCAACTACATCTAAATAATCCCCTGATGCAACCAGATCATAAGGCCCAAACCATAAAGTAAAGACAGTAAGTATTAAAGACCATTCACAATCATCATCGATCAGTATTTCCCCTGGCTGTTGAGCTGAGAGATCTGGTAAGAATTCAAATTGATGCATCCTGCAAACTGACAAGAATGCAGCACTCACACAAATGCCTGATGATTCCATCTACACAATCCAAATTGTGACTTGTTGATGCATGGAGGTCAAGGAAAAAGCTCATAAATGAAACAACATTAACATTTTTGCCAATATTATTTCCTTTATGTCAAATCTGAGAGAGGTGGTCACTCAAAGGAGATGGATGGTCACTCAAATGAGCAAGTTGGGCTGCCTCACTCTTAGAAGTGCAGGCAGTGCTTTAACTAGGGTAAAATCATAGGGGGCACATGAGGGCATCATTTGTTTTCTAGGGGGCACTTTTGGCCAATTAAAACTGTTTAATAAACTAGCCCCTTTTCAGTGTTTTCTGATGTGTTAAAGTAAAACCAAATACATTCTGTGTGTAAATAATTCAAAATAGTTCTAAAAACACTGAAACTTTTACGTAAAAGCTCATAAAAATGCAACATTTTATTCCGCTAATTTTAATCTAAAAAGTCCAGGATTCAAATAGGGGGCACAGACATCAGTTGATGGTGCACATATCCCCCCCCCCGCCCTGGTCCGTGCTCCCCCTTAGTAAAGTCATTATTTGCAGGAGGGAAACACTACTCAATGATTTCAGTTGAATCGTTGATTTCCTAGAGTCAGGAGACATTTAATGCGATCAAACATCACAAAGATGACAGTGTATCGTGACTGGCCTCCACTGATTTGAGTCTCAATCTCTCTCAAGGAGCATGTTGCTCAGACAGCTAACAGCATCAATCTGGAGCTGGGTTATAAAGAATTGACATTATTTCATTATCTACATTGATCAGTTGCAAAAAATCACAAAAACAAAGTATAATCTTCAAAAAATGTAATTTCTTTCAAACTACAAGGAAATTCATTGATGAGTAGCATCCAAAAGGATTGGATTTGTTGTTAAGAATCTGCATGATTTTTTGAATAAGCTGTTTTATCTAAGCTTAATGCAATAATGTTAGATTCCATCCACACACTCCATTATGAAGTGGTCGCTAACAGATCGAGTAGACTCAGACAATAGACAAGATAGAATTCTAGATAAACAAGTAAACTGACCAGACACCATCTTGGAAAAATGACCGTGCTTTTGGGCAAAATGGGGTCATTTTTAGAGGGCTAGTGTACAACAAATGCACCAGGTTGCGAGTCAACAACCCCTGGGCCTAGACCATTTTTCAACAATTCATAAAAGCAGTGATCTTTGAATGGTGGATTTAGAGAGACAATTGTGGTTTTATATTTTATTAATGAAGCTCAACGCAAGGTCTTTTCTTGTTTATTTTGTGTAGTGCACCCAGCTACAGTTAGTATTATCTATGGTTCCTGGTTCAGGATTATAAACTATCACTTCTTTTCTTTACAAACAAATAAGGATCTTTTGCAAAAGGCAGGTTGTCAGGCTTGGGAAAAACCTAGAGGCCTGGTAATTTAAAAATATCCAGATTAGGATCTTTGTGAAACACAGAGTTTCCAAGTTCGGACTTCGAAAGTTCAAAAAAAAAAATAAAAAATAAAAAACCTTGAAGCCTTGTAATTCACGTGTGCTGTTTCAAAAGAAGGTGGATGAGGATCAGGTTTTCTTCTTTTCAGGCTCAGAAAAACCTGAAAGCCTAGAATGGAGAGAGAGTGGGCCACCCTACTTTGAAACTGGCAGGGGGAAAAACTTTTCAATGTTTTCGGTTAGAATCAGCGATTTCCTAGAGTCACGAGACGATTAATGTGACGGAGATGAAAAAGTGTAGCGTGACTGACCTGGACTAATTTGAGTCTCCATATTTTCTGGATGTCTCAATGAGCATGTCACTCAAACAGCTAACAACATCCATCTGGAGCTGGGTTATAAAGAATAATGTATACATTATTTCATTATTTGAAATGTAATCATTACCTGAAACTACTGACAGTGACATTGTAAATTTGAAAAATCTTCCAAACTACAAGTAAACCCACTCATATGATCCACAAATATGCAAGTTAAGGATCAATAGCATGGTGTAATTGCTGGAATAAAAAGCCAGTAGTTTCAAATTATATTTACAGGTTAAAAAGGTCTGAGACTGGAATCCAACTATTAGGAGGTATGTTGAAAAGATGGCACTTGATGGGAACAGTATCCTAAGTATTTCTCCTTTTTTCAAAATCATATCTGACACAATTGTACCACCATATTAACCGGCATCATCCCCTGACCTTTGCCATTAGCTGATTGGAAACTGGTTTCACTAGGATTTGAGTTGTTTGGAGAATGAGCGAGTTGGTTGGAGTACGAATTGACCAAAATGAGCATGAGTTGGTTAAAGCATGGAGGAAGGAATCTCATCCATGTATAGAGTATGAGTTGGTTGGAGTACTATGATGAGTTGACCTGTTTCCTGCCAGAGGACAAGGCCATGACTGAAAACGAATATGATCAGCCGACTTTTGGAGACTTTGCATCATTGCAATATTATAATTATGGCATTATGCATGTACTCAACAGGCAAATTAAAGAGAAATGTACTGAAGTTGCTTACCGCGTTGATGTTGTGAAAGTTCACTTCCGAATAAGATAGCTCCTCTTTAACTTCTAGATTATTCTTGTGAGTGGTCAGACCATACCATACATGTAGTTTAAAAACCACACTTTACTTCTGTATAGATCCCTGCCTACACTGCTGTGCAGTGCTGCTGAGCCTGATGACTGCATGGTTTTGCTTTGGGCCTAAAAAGCATCGGTTTGGAGGACAAAAGATGATCGTGAATACAGTTAAGGTAAAGTTTTTGTATCTGACTACCACTTTTTGGATGTATTATGTCAATGTTTATTATCAAAGTTTCCAGATAGGTAAGTATAGAATGATACCTAAATTACTTATGGAGTTTAAGTCGCAGATCAGATACAACATTTTAGCTTAATTTTATTCATCTGTTTCTTCATCTTTGATTGTTCCTATGTAATTATAAACTGAATTATTCATTTTGTTAAACACATTAAATATGTATGATCCGTGCTCAAGCCAATTTGAAATAATTTTTGTAAGATGGCCAAAGTTATTTACTTCCAAATAAAAATATCAAGCAACAATTACAGAGTACTTAGTGTTAAAAATTATTTTTCAAGCACAAATCCCATCAGCACAGATCATCTTTAAAGCATATGCATTGTTCAAGAGGCCAATCAGCAGCTTGTAATGTTAAACCCTTAAACATTAAGGTACTTTAATTTCTTCAAATTATAAAAAAATTTAGTTGGTGTTTTCAGTTTGAAAATATTGCAAAGGCAAACCTCTTTCTGTTTTTAGTTTAAATGCTGCTAATTGCCCTTTCGTCAAATTCATGACTCATCAGTTGAACTTGCATTGAACTTAATTTATGTTTGATTGATTTTTAAAAAGGCAAAAAAGGTGCATGTGTATTAAAAGAGTGACCACCACAAACAATTATCAAAGTATAACATTTAACAATAAATAACATACAAAATAAAGAACATTTAAATAGGCAAGAACATTGTAAGTTGAGTGACCCCCTCGAAAAATATTACTGAAATATAACATTTAAAAATGAACTAAATAATATTTACAGAACAATTAAGTAACATCCAAAAAGGCAAGAAATATGCGAGAGTAAAGACTGACCCCCTTGACAAATTATTTACAGCTATATTTACAGAATAAATAACCCAACAGTAAGGTATTTGTTTCATAAGAAATACAAAACTTAATTATTTAATAATAAAAAGAGTGATTAAAATAATATAACATAGATGTTTTACGCTGAAGTAATTAACTTCTGCACAGCTCCTCTGCTCATCTGAAACAGAAAGGAAGCGAAAAAGCCTAAGTACACTTCAAGCAAAGGAATATGGCAGACTTATCTGAGAAAAGTATGGAGGGCAAAGTGTGACAGGTTTGTGAAACCATTCTTTGCACTGCTGACACTGCACCACTCTGTCATCCAGTCCTTCTGATTGCCTGCAAAAGAAGATGTCAACTACTGATATCTGCTTTACACCTTCACTTGCAGCTTGCTTAACCTCGGAATTAACAAAGACAAAAATTGAAGGCATCATGGAAACTATTGTTCATGAAGTAAAGTCTGAAGCAAAAGCTACCTCCAGTCATTTGCTGTAGAAGTCAATGGCAACTATAGTGAACCGTGTTCGAAGGGGCCAGTTATGTCAATCACAATCTTTTGCCATGGCCCTTCTGGAAGTGGTATGGGCTGTAATGGAGTGTTCTGGTTGCATGCAGTTTTATCACTTGTTTGCCATGTGTAACAGCTGCAAGTGGCATCCTCTACCATACGGTCCATGCAAGGCCACCATAGACAGCATTCACAGAGTCCTTGCTTACATTGTACAGTGCCTTGATGTGCTTCATGAGCGAGGGGAATTAGATTGTGTTTCATTGTCTCAGATATCACAAAATGATCACAAGCATGAAACAATATCTACAATCCAAAATTCATCAAGAATCATCGAGTATGACTATAATGCTTGCCTAATGTTTTTCTTGTTTGGCCAATCATTATCCAAATATTATGAAATCACTTGCTGAAGTGTATCATCGGCTAGAACAGCTTGTTGTAGGTCTGCTTTATCAACTGTAGTAGTCAGTAGAATCACATTAATGGATTGTATAATGTCTTCCTTGTCATCATCCTCAATTGATATCAGTGTGTTATGGTATTACCTTAATATAGTTCTCCCAATCGTCCTGCCGAGTGTCTGATTCAACCACTCATCAAGGCCATTTGTCTGGGGTGGTGTGCAGCTGAACTCACACGATGGCAGATACCCCATTGCTGGTACAAGTCCTCAGACAGCTTTGGGAAAAAAAACATTCAAAGGTTAAGACTAATTGAAATTGTAAAAAGAGACTGTTTTTTCCCATCCTAGTTTTTCGTGTGTACAAGTGTATAACTTTACCTTGTTACAGAATTCTCTCCCATGATCAGAAAGGCAGTCTTTTGGTGCACCATTCCTGCAATGAGAAAAAGTGAGCTGATGTTACACATTGAAATGATACCAAATTAAAAAAACATTGAAGGTTTAAACCCATACAAAAATATAAATAGATACACACAAAAGTTACGTCTTGGAAATGACCCCACCAGCAATAAAAATCTTTTGAGGCACTTTGACACACTCATGGCATCCTTTCACCAGATCGGCATCACCTCAGGCCACTTGGTGTAATATTCTGTAGCAGTTAGGACCTATCGATTGCTAGCCTTTGATTCCTTGAATGGGCCAATCAGATTAATACCAATCATCACCCAGGGCTCGACCACAGGGATGGGTTGAAGTTCAGAGGCAGCAAATTTGATCTTCTCCGTCCCCAGGCATCTGGTGCACTGTTGAATCTACAACAATAACAAGTAGTTCATTAGGACAAAAAATATTATTTGATGGCAGTGGCAAAAAAATTGCTGTCCATACCAAAGAAAAAGAGACATTACGTTTGTTTTATCCCTTCTATTCCAGATTACTTTTTTGGGGGTATCTAGTTAAGTTTCAGTTACATCTGTCAACACTTTCACATTACTTACCCATTCATTCACATCTTTCACTATAGTCTGCCAGCAGAACCACACCTCAATCTTTAGATGGGTCTTTTTTTTTGCCCCAAATGACCCCTAAAGGTCGAGTTTTGGCACTCCCAGAAGATATCATTTCGTCCCTTATCAAAGATGACTAGTTGTCTCTCTACTCCTTGACAGCTTTAGTAGAAGAGCTCGTTGCCAGCAAGTCATTTCAACATCTAAAATATTTCAACAGAAACTTTACCAGTTCAAAAATAAAGTAACTGATTGTCAGCTTAATTGTTATGCAATTTGAAGGTTATTATCACGTGACTGTTCCTCTGCAGTAACACGTCGTCCTCCGTAGAAAATTGCAGTACAGTACATTATAATTGTTTAATTGACTGCTGATGATGGAGAGGCTTGGTATCACCTTGGTATATTGAAGACGGCTAGGATACGTTGTTTGAAGGAGATATTACTGGGCTTGTTGATTCTTGGCCTCTGACGGCTTGCCCATTGGCAGCGAGCCATTGAGGTTTGAAGGTGCACTTCTGTAGCATTTGGTGACGTGCTGTCCTTCCTCGCCACAAGTCTGTCAAATGAAAACTCAATGACTAGAAGGTAACTGGTCTTTTCTCGATTGTTTAGATGGGCGTGGTGCTTTAGAAATCTGCTCAACCTTCAGATCAACATGTAGTTGGTTGACAGTGGCAAGAAATTTTTTCAAGCACATTGTGGTCAGTGTTCTGCTTGGAGATCTGGGCCATGTGCTGGTTTTGATCAAGGACCCTCGTATCAGGTAACAAGGATGAATTCTGCTGGTTGTATAGTGGACTGATCTGCTGTAATTGCTTGGTTTTTAGCTTGGTTCCAGTCTTTGCAAACGTTGCCATCCCAGACTGGCATTCCACTTGATAAAGTTCAATCTGAAGTTGCCTGAAAGTCATCTCCCTTTGTTTCATTGGTTTAAGTGTCTGCGTGACCTTCTCATCTACAACACCTGTCATGAATTGATGTGTGAGCATGCTGTTTCTGTTTGGAAATGGAATTGAATTTTCTTTCATGGTTCTCAGCGTAGCTTCAAGTTCTAAAGCAAAGATACTTGGTATTTCATTGGGAAGTCTCATACCAACATAAAAACTGGCCAGTGAATAATCAGACAGGATAAGCAGAAGCGTGGCTAAGAGTTTGATTTACTGGACGGCGATTGAGAACAAGTTTTCTTGCAGTACCACTAAAATAAGGAACAACGGTAGAAAATTGGAGTTGTGTAGGCATGGATGTGGTTTTGATGTGATATTTCACGTCTCAAACCCAATATTTGATGGCGATGGTTGAACCTTGCAATGGGAATGCCATATGGGAGTTGACCGTAGTAAATGCAAATCTGTTGCACATTGTCAGGATATGTTTGGGGATTGTCGTCTCTCTATGCCTTCTAGTTGTGAAAGCATGCGATCAGTGGTCTCTTGCATGTTGCCAAGATCTCTTGGAAGGGAAAGGTAGCTTGAGGGATGCATCTTGCTTTACTTCAAGTGGATTGAGGATAGGTTTAATTGAATGTGACGAGATGATCTGTCACCATTTGCTGCGATGGATGATGGGAAGAGTTCTTTGTCAGACAGGTGACCTCTGGAAGTAGTCATTTTGCTTTGAATCAGACAATCTGGGCTTGCAAAGAACACAGTCCAAAGAGGGATACAAAGAGAACTAATATGCAGGAGAACAAAATGCAGGAAAGTAGCAACAATGATGAAAAGGAATACTCCACAAATTTAAATAAAATAAGACAACGAAACTAATAAAGGTAAGTACAATGCAAATATGAATCTCAATCATATTAAAGTGAAAAAAAAGGAGAGCAAAAGTATATCAGCAATAAAAACAAATACTATGAATACTAAATGCAAATCGGAACACATCGGAATGATTAAATGTTTAACACACAAAACAAAAATCTACTTCTAATCTGTTTTTTTGTCTCCAGAACTGTCGTGTTCTTTTGTCCCTAGATCTGAGTGGCAGATATGCGTGAATGGATTTCTAAAACTGGGTACTCTACAGCTGTTTGAAACTACAACTAATTAATCCAATTTATGGACACCTGGGAAAAATACCCAAACAATGCCAAATCGGAAATCAAAATAAACTAGAGGGCTTCAGAGCCACAAGTGTTCAAAGTCAATTGGAATAAGCTAGAGTAACTTACAGAGCATCTTGTATAGCTGTGTGCAGTCTTGATCTATCTGGATGAAGTACAAACTGCTGGTGTGATCTATGCTATCGTAGCTTTGATTTTGTGAAAGTCCGTGAACAAACGTATGTCTCAGTTCCGAGGTAGTGAATGTCCTTTGGCCGAGCCGTTACCTTTTAAGTCCACCAGAAGAAAAAAATTCTTCCCAAAAATGTTAGTCCAAGGTTGATGATGATGGTGGAAATGTTCAACAGTTCTGCCAGGGGATGGATGAAGAAGACAAAAATCGGCTGACGGGGGCTCGAAGGTCATTCTTGGCACTGGATCCAGGGTCAGTCACATGTCACCCATCATGTGTGTCAGTCTGGGAACTAGGCGGTCCAAACAAGCCCAGCATTGGGTGGATGCTGCTGGACAATCAGGAGCTCAGTCAAGGCTTCACGCCCAGGTCACTGTTGCATTAAACAGGGGTGGAACTTCTTGGTGAGATCTAGCACTTTCTGGCAATTTTCTGGATTTCAATCATATTAAAGTAAAACAAACAAAAATTAAAAAGGAGAGCAAAAGTATATCAGCTATAAAACAAAAATACTATGAATACTAAATGCAAATCGGAACACATCAGAACGATTAAATGTTTAACACACAAGAATTTTTTTTACTTCTAATCTGTTCTTTTGTCTCCAGAACTGTTGTGTTCTTTTGTCCCGAGAACTGAGTGGCAGATATGCCTGAGTGGATTTCTAAAACTGGGTACTCTACAGCTGTTTGAAACTACAACTAATTAATCCAATTTATGGACACCTGGGAAAAATACCCAAACAATGCCAAATCGGAAATCAAAATAAACTAGAGTGCTTAAGAACCACAAGTGTTCAAAGTCAATTGGAATAAGCTAGAGTAACTTACAGAGCATCTTGTATTAGCTGTGTGCAGTCTTGATCTATCTGGATGGAGTACAAACTGCTGGTGTGATCCATGCTATCGTAGCTTTGATTTTGTGAGAGTCCGTGAATAAACGTATATCTCAGTTCCGAGGTAGTGAATGTCCTTTGGCCGAGCCGTTACGTTTTAAGTCCACCAGAAGAAAAACATTTCTTCCCAAAAATGTTAGTCCAAGGTTGATGATGATGGTGGAAATGTTCAACAGTTCTGCCAGGGGATGGATGAAAAAGACAAAAATCGGCTGACGGGGGATCGCGGGTCAGTCACATGTCACCCATCTTGTTTGTCAGTCTGGGAACTAGGCGGTCCAAACAAGCCCAGCATTAGGTGGATGCTGCTGGACAATCAGGAGCTCAGTCAAGGCTTCATGCCCAGGTCACTGTTGCATTAAACAGGGGTGGAACTTCTTGGTGAGATCTAGCACTTTCTGGCAATTTTCTGGATCTCAATCATATTAAAGTAAAACAAACAAAATATAAAAAGGAGAGCAAACGTATATCAGCAATAAAAACAAATACTAAGAATACTCAATGCAAATCGGAACACATCAGAACGATTAAATGTTCAATACCCAAGAAAAAAATCTACTTCTAATCTGTTCTTGTCTCCAAAACTGTCCTGTTCTTTTGTCCCTAGAACTGAGTGGCAGATATGCCTGAATGAATTTCTAAAACTGGGTACTCTACAGCTGTTTGAAACTACAACTAATTAATCCAAATTATGGACACCTGGGAAAAATACCCAAACAATGCCAAATCGGAAATCAAAATAAACTAGAGGGCTTAAGAGCCACAAGTATTCAAAGTCAATTGGAATAAGCTAGAGTAACTTACAGAGCATCTTGTATTAGCTGTGTGCAGTCTTGATCTATCTGGATGAAGTACAAACTGCTAGTGTGATCTATGCTATCGTAGCTTTGATTTTGTAAGAGTCCGTGAATAAACGTATATCTCAGTTCCGAGGTAGTGAATGTCCTTTGGCCGAGCCGTTACGTTTTAAGTCCACCAGAAGAAAAAAATTCTTCCCAAAAATGTTAGTCCAAGGTTGATGATGATGGTAGAAATGTTCAACAGTTCTGCCAGGGGATGGATGAAAAAGACAAAAATCGGCTGACGGGGGCTCGAAGGTCGCTCTTTGCACTGGATCGCGGGTCAGTCACATGTCACCCATCTTGTTTGTCAGTCTGGGAACTAGGCGGTCCAAACAAGCCCAGCATTAGGTGGATGCTGCTCGACAATCAGGAGCTAAGTCAAGGCTTTATGCCCAGGTCACTGTTCCATTAAACAGGGGTGGAACTTCTTGGTGAGATCTAGCACTTTCTGGCAATTTTCTGGATCTCAATCATATTAAAGTAAAACAAACAAAATATAAAAAGGAGAGCAAAAGTATATCAGCAATAAAAACAAATACTATGAATACTCAATGCAAATCGGAACACATCAGAACGATTAAATGTTTAACACACAAAACAAAAATCTACTTCTAATCTGTTATTGTCTCCAGAACTGTCCTGTCCTTTTGTCCCTAGAACTGAGTGGCAGATATGCCTGAATGAATTTCTAAAACTGGGTACTCTACAGCTGTTTGAAACTACAACTAATTAATCCAAATTATGGACACCTGGGAAAAATACCCAAACAATGCCAAATCGGAAATCAAAATAAACTAGAGGGCTTAAGAGCCACAAGTATTCAAAGTCAATTGGAATAAGCTAGAGTAACTTACAGAGCATCTTGTATTAGCTGTGTGCAGTCTTGATCTATCTGGATGAAGTACAAACTGCTGGTGTGATCTTTGCTATCGTAGCTTTGATTTTGTGAGAGTCCGTGAACAACCGTATATCTCAGTTCCGAGGTAGTGAATGTCCTTAGACAGAGCTGTTACGTTAAGTCCACCAGAAGAAACAAATTCTTCACAAAAATGTTAGTCCAAGGTTGATGATGATGGTGGAAATGTTCAACAGTTCTGCCAGGGGATGGATGAAGAAGACAAAAATCGGCTGATGGGGGCTTGAAGGTCATTCTTGGCACTGGATCCAGGGTCAGTCACATGTCACCCATCATAATTGTCAGTCTGGGAACTAGGCGGTCCAAACAAGCCCAGCATTGGGTGGATGCTGCTGGACAATCAGGAGCTCAGTCAAAGCTTTAGGCCCAGGTCACTGTTCCATTAAACAGGGGTGGAACTTCTTGGTGAGATCTAGCACTTTCTGGCAATTTTCTGGATCTCAATCATATTAAAGTAAAACAAACAAAAATAAAAAAGGAGAGCAAAAGTATATCAGCTATAAAACAAAAATACTATGAATACTAAATGCAAATCGGAACACATCAGAACGATTAAATGTTTAACACACAAGAAAAAAATTTACTTCTAATCTGTTCTTTTGTCTCCAGAACTGTTGTGTTCTTTTGTCCCGAGAACTGAGTGGCAGATATGCCTGAGTGGATTTCTAAAACTGGGTACTCTACAGCTGTTTGAAACTACAACTAATTAATCCAATTTATGGACACCTGGGAAAAATACCCAAACAATGCCAAATCGGAAATCAAAATAAACTAGAGGGCTTAAGAACCACAATTGTTCAAAGTCAATTGGAATAAGCTAGAGTAACTTACAGAGCATCTTGTATTAGCTGTGTGCAGTCTTGATCTATCTGGATGAAGTACAAACTGCTAGTGTGATCCATGCTATCGTAGCTTTGATTCTGCCAGGGGATGGATGAAAAAGACAAAAATCGGCTGATGGGGGCTCGAAGGGCGCTCTTTGCACTGGATCGCGGGTCAGTCACATGTCACCCATCTTGTTTGTCAGTCTGGGAACTAGGCGGTCCAAACAAGCCAAGCATTAGGTGGATGCTGCTGGACAATCAGGAGCTAAGTCAAGGCTTCATGCCCAGGTCACTGTTGCATTAAACAGGGGTGGAACTTCTTGGTGAGATCTAGCACTTTCTGGCAATTTTCTGAATCTCAATCATATTAAAGTAAAACAAACAAAACATAAAAATAAGAGCAAAAGTATATCAGCTATAAAACAAAAATACTATGAATACTAAATGCAAATCGGAACACATCAGAACGATTAAATGTTTAATACCGCAGAAAAAAATCTACTTCTAATCTGTTCTTGTCTCCAGAACTGTCCTGTTCTTTTGTCTCTAGGACTGAGTGGCAGATATGCCTGAATAAGTTTCTAAAACTGGGTACTCTACAGCTGTTTGAAACTACAACTAATTAATCCAAATTATGGACACCTGGGAAAAATACCCAAACAATGCCAAATCGGAAATCAAAATAAACTAGAGGGCTTAAGAGCCACAAGTATTCAAAGTCAATTGGAATAAGCTAGAGTAACTTACAGAGCATCTTGTATTAGCTGTGTGCAGTCTTGATCTATCTGGATGAAGTACAAACTGCTGGTGTGATCTTTGCTATCGTAGCTTTGATTTTGTGAGAGTCCGTGAACAACCGTATATCTCAGTTCCGAGGTAGTGAATGTCCTTAGACCGAGCCGTTACGTTAAGTCCAACAGAAGAAACAAATTCTTCCCAAAAATGTTAGTCCAAGGTTGATGATGATGGTGGAAATGTTCAACAGTTCTGCCAGGGGATGGATGAAGAAGACAAAAATCGGCTGATGGGGGCTTGAAGGTCATTCTCGGCACTGGATCCAGGGTCAGTCACATGTCACCCATCATGTTTGTCAGTCTGGGAACTAGGCGGTCCAAACAAGCCCAGCATTGGGTGGATGCTGCTGGACAATCAGGAGCTCAGTCAAAGCTTCAGGCCCAGGTCACTGTTCCATTAAACAGGGGTGGAACTTCTTGGTGAGATCTAGCACTTTCTGGCAATTTTCTGGATCTCAATCATATTAAAGTAAAACAAACAAAAATTAAAAAGGAGAGCAAAAGTATATCAGCTATAAAACAAAAATACTATGAATACTAAATGCAAATCGGAACACATCAGAACGATTAAATGTTTAACACACAAGAAATTTTTTTACTTCTAATCTGTTCTTTTGTCTGCAGAACTGTTGTGTTCTTTTGTCCCGAGAACTGAGTGGCAGATATGCCTGAGTGGATTTCTAAAACTGGGTACTCTACAGCTGTTTGAAACTACAACTAATTAATCCAATTTATGGACACCTGGGAAAAATACCCAAACAATGCCAAATCGGAAATCAAAATAAACTAGAGGGCTTAAGAACCACAATTGTTCAAAGTCAAATGGATAAGCTAGAGTAACTTACAGAGCATCTTGTATTAGCTGTGTGCAGTCTTGATCTATCTGGATGAAGTACAACCTGCTGGTGTGATCTATGCTATCGTAGCTTTGATTTTGTGAGAGTCCATGAATAAACGTATATCTCAGTTCCAAGGTAGTGAATGTCCTTTGGCCGAGCCGTTACGTTTTAATCCACCAGAAGAAAAAAAATTCTTCCCAAAAATGTTAGTCCAAGGTTGATGATGATGGTGGAAATGTTCAACAGTTCTGCCAGGGGCTGGATGAAAAAGACAAAAATCGGCTGATGGGGGCTTGAAGGTCGTTCTTGGCACTGGATCCAGGGTCAGTCACATGTCACCCATCATGTTTGTCAGTCTGGGAACTAAGCGGTCCAAACAAGCCCAGCATTAGGTGGATGCTGCTGGACAATCAGGAGCTAAGTCAAGGCTTCATGCCCAGGTCACTGTTGCATTAAACAGGGGTGGAACTTCTTGGTGAGATCTAGCACTTTCTGGCAAATTTCTGTTTCTTGAGCAGGTTCATTTTCTTCCAATCTATTGGGTGAAGACAGCAAACAGTAACTCATCACATATAAGTAACAACTCGTGCACAGTGTAACTTGAGAAAAAAAGTTTGGAATCATCTCATGAGATAAAAAAAGAGAAAAACGTAGATGGAAGTTTTCATGATTTCCAAGTTTTTTCCCAAATTTTTTTCTGAAAAGTTCCTAACCAGCAACTACAAATGCATTGTAACTGTAGTTTCATACATTATTGTAAAAGTGTGGTTTAAAAAAAAAGAATATAAGATGTAACACATAATTTATTTGGCATCATACCTTCTGATCTGAAGCTGCTTGCAAATCTTGGAACACTTCGCTGATGCTATCCACTCATTTCAACAGGGCAACATCCTCCTGAAAGAAACTGAAAAACATTCTCCAACAAATAGTTATTTGTTTTGTTGATGGGGGCTGCCATTCACAAAATACTGATATAGCAGTAATTGTAAATAACTGTAGTGTTTTTTCACACTGCTTGTTTCAGATAAATTAAATTATGGTCAAGGTTGAATCAATCTGTTTGTATTCTGACAGAGAGGTTCACAATTAAATATAATTTGCGTTAAACTTCCTCCAAACCATTCTCATCCCTCAGCCTCAAGTCCGTTAAGTGACTCTAACTTGAGGAAGAAAGAGACAAAGATCAAGTTAATAATCAATGACAGGATAACTGTTAATCTACATGTGGTGTCAGACGTGGAACAATTGTAATGTTAATTGGACAATAGGAGAAAAAACTGAATCAAGATAGCACAAAAAAAAAAAATCAGTAGGACGGGCACAAGTCAACATGATGGGATTGTTAGGTTTGTGGATCTTGAGGACAAGGTACAAATGAGCAGTATAGGGTGCAGAAACTTTGAGTTTCTTAGCATTGCTAGGCAGTGAACCATGTCTTATAAACTTTTTCCTAATTTTGGTGACTTCTTTCTGGTGCTCAGATGTAAAATCATTATGTACTCCTCTGTAAGACATTCCACCAGACAATTGACACTCAACTTCTTTGATGTAAAGATCACATCACCAAACCACGGTAGCTCCACCTTTGTCCGCTCTCTTAATGACAAAAGAAGGGTTCCCACGAAGGGACTGGAGTGCACTGCAATTATCCTTGATGATATTGCACAAGGCAGGCTTACTAAAATCAAGACGGTTTATCTCTCGTTGGGAACTGTTGATAACAAAGTCCAACATTCTGTTAAGTTCAGGGTTAGGGCACCACCTAGACTTCTTTGGGCTAAACTTGTCAAATCGATCAACAGGTAGAAAATCAGCTGGCTGAATTGAAACGTCACAATGAGACACAGGTGAGTAAGTAGTGATATGTGGCTTGGAATCAGCAGACTGATGAACAGGCGAGGATATAGAGCTCCGAGTGTGTAGATCATCCTTGTAGTAGAAATTGTTTGAAGCATAACTGACGGAAGAATTCATCAACATCTCTATTCATTGAAAACTCATCCACACACCAAATATTAGGCACAAAATTAAGGCCAAATTGATGAAAATCACACTCTGCTTCTGAAAGTGGAAGATTGAGTGGTATAGTCATGACCATATTCTTGGAGCGGGGCTGATGTGAAGAGCTAAGTACGGTTGGATGCTGGTTGACTACCGAAGATGAATGTCTTAAGGAGCACAGCTTAGAATCCTTAGAATGCTTTCAACCTTGAAACAGTTCCACACTAAGCGAGCAAATGGTTCCAAACAGTTAATTGGTCAACCAAGTTATAAAATGTAGTACACAAATCATGTATCTCATGAACAAGCTGAACAATCGTCTTGAAATGGGACTGAAGAGTTCACCAAATAAGACGACAGGATGAAGCATGGACGACACTCCAAACCTCACAAGAGTACAGATGACTACCCGGCAACAGATTGGAAGAGTGGACCTTAAGTTCAAATCCTCTAGGTATACGTCCAGTCCATCAGCAGGTGATGAGGAATCTCCAATGACTGCAAAATCTTGTTTTCATGAAATTAGCTAAGGCGAGGGCAAGGCTAGCTTGACACATGACCAGCTTAGGTAGAATTCTATTGCTGGAGAGTAAATGGCGTCATAGTTGTAAAGTGGCTACCAAATTAGCTATGACGGAGAAAGTTTGCAGAACAATTAAGGGTCAGGAAGATGTAAAGTAAATCCGGGCATAGCACTGACAAATTTGCCTTAGTTTTTTTGCTGAAACTTTTGGGGTCAAAAACCAAAATGCTTTGAGTACCCCCCACTCAAAACATGTTAAGTTTTTGACCAAAATTTCAAAGTTATTTTTGCTCTACCAAGTCAAGAGGGCAAATCCCCTGGTACCAGCACTCTAATTTGCAAGCCTGGATCTGCCTTAGTTTGGGAAATATCCACCATTTGTTTGCTGAAACTTTTAGGGTCAAAAACCAAAATGCTTTGAGTACCCCCCACTCAAAACATTTTGAGTCTTTGACCAAAATTTCAAAGTTATTTTTGCTCTACCAAGTCAAGAGGGCAAGTCCCCTGGTACCAGCAGTACTCTAATTTGCAAGCCTTGATCTGCCTTTGTTTGGGAAATATTCATCCTTAGAGTCAAAAGGAAAGGTTTACGCAGTGCTGACCAAAACAAAACATTTGGAAGGCAGAATTTCCGACCAAACTGCGTCTTGTTCCGGTGGTAGTTTGAGTGCAAAAAATCTGCATTCAAGCCACCCGGATTCAGTGTTTCCAACTTGTGTACGATGCACTGTTCCATGTTCTGGCCCTGTGTAGTAGATGAAGTCAGTTTCAAGACACACAGGCACTTGTTCATGCACGTGTGCTTCAGGCCAGAAAAAATTACATGCTACATGATGTCCCAGGATGTTTAGCCATACACTTCTGAGGTGCTCAGTGAAGCGGTCAGCCAGTCAACCCATCGTCTCACCAATGTGGTGGACACCGCATTGCTTGCAGGATATACAGGACACCAGGTTGGCAGAACACAGGAGAATTGTCCTGCGGACGTGAAACCTTCTTTGGGGCCGTCAAGTATGGAGGGACTGTGGATATGCCTGCACGTGTTGCAACAGGGACGATTGCAGGCAAACATACCTAGGACAGTGGTATCATTGGAGACTATTTGTGGAAGGGTGGAGGGAACAAAGTTTTGTCCGATTGATTGGGCGGAACGGAAAGCACACAAGGGTGTAGAAGTCATATTAAATATGAAGTTCATCAATGGATCTGTCTGCAGCGTGTGATAGTGTTTCTTGACAATGGCACAAACTCTCAGATTGAATGGGTGGTAAGTAAAAACTAAGGGGATGGGGTTCTGATTTTGTCTCAAAGATGGGACTAGGGCTTCCTCAAGGCTCAACGCAGATATTCGACTAAGTGCAGCTGACAGAACATCCGCAGGGTAACCTTTGTGTTGGAAAAAATTAGTCACATCCAAAGCTTGCTACGTAAAATCCTCATCATCCCTACAAATGACTTTGACAAATCTGTAGGGATGATGAGGATTTTACGTACCAATCTTAGAATGTGACTAATTTTGTCCAAGACAGACGGAAGAAATTAGTCACATCCGAAGCCTGTTACGTAAAATCCTCATCATCGCTAAAAATGACTTCGACAAATTTGTAGAGATGATGAGGATTTTACCTAGCAGGCTTCGAATGTGACTTATCTCTTCCGTCTGTCTCAGAAGAAATTAGTCACAATCGAACCTGCTACGTAAAATCCTCATCATCGCTACAGGTTTGTTGAAGTCATTTATAGCGATGATGAGGATTTTACGAAGCAGGCTATGAATGTGACTTATTTCTTCAGTCTGTCTAGGAAGAAATTAGTCACATTCAAAACCTGATACATAAAATCCTCATCATCGCTACAGATTTGTCGAAGTCATTTGTAGCAATGATGAGGATTTTTTGAAGCAGGGTTTGGATGTGACTAAATTCTTCCAACACAAAGGTTACCATGATGTACTGATGTTCTGTCAGCTGCACTTAGTTGAATATCTGCGTTGAGCCTTGAGGAAGCCCTAGTCCCATCTTTGAGACAAAATCAGAACCCCATCCCCTTAGTTCTTACTTACCACCCATTCAATCTGAGACTTTGCGCCATTGTCCAGAAACACTATCACACGCTGCAGACAGATCCATTGATGAACTTCATATTTAATATGACTTATACACCCTTGTGTGCTTTCCGTTCCGCCCAATCAATTGGAAAAAACTTTGTTCCCTCCACCCTTCCACAAATAGTCTCCAATGATACCACTGTCCTAGGCATGTTTGCCTGCAATCGTCCCTGTTTCAACACGTGCAGGCATATCCACAGTCCCTCCATACTTGACGGCCCCAAAGAAGGTTTCACGTCCATAGGACAACTCTCCTGTATTCTGCCAACCTGGTGTATTGTATATCTTGCAAGCAATGCGGTGTCCACCACATTGGTGAGATGATGGGTTGACTGGCTGACCGCTTCACTGAGCACCTCAGAAGTGTATGGCTAAACATCCCGGGACATCATGTAGCATGTCATTTTTCTGGCCTGAGCCGGTCATGGGTACTTCCCTTGCCCTCGCCACAGCTAATATCACAACAACAATAGTTTGCAGTCATTGGAGATTCCTCATCACCTGCTGACGGACTGGATGTATACATAAAAGGATTTGAACTTAAGTTCCACTCGTACAGTCTGTTGTCGGGTAGTCATCTGTATTCTTGTGAAGTTTGCAGTGTAGTCCGTGCTTTATTCAGTCGTCTTATTTGCTGTACTCTTCAGGCCCATTACAAGAGTACTCCATTTTATAACCTTGTTGACCATTCAACTGTTTATGACATCAGAGGAATCATTCATGCGCTTAATGCCAACTGTTTCAAGGTTGAAAGCATTCTAAGGATTCTAAGCTGTGCTCCTTCAGACGTTCATCTCCGTTAGTCAACCAGTGTTCGTTGGTATTTAGCTCATCACATCAGCCCCCAAAGAAGATGGTTTTGACTAAGCCTTGTATCCCCCACTTTCTGAGTGTGATGTTCCTCGACTTGACCTAAATCTTGTGCCTACTATTTGTTGTGTGGATGAATTTTCACTGAATAGAGATGTTGATGAATTCTTCCCTCGTTTACTCTTGAAACAATTCTTCCATAAGGATGATTTACACACTCAAAGCTCTACATCCTCGCCTGTTTCTCAGTCTGTTGATTCGTAGCCACATCGCCTTACACCCTCACTCTTGTTTCATTCTGACCCGTTGATCCAGTTTCCACACTTTGCCCAAAGAAGTCTAGGTTGCTCCCTAATCCTGAACTTAACAAAATGTTGGACTTTGTTATCGACAGTTGCCGACAAGAAGTTAACCATCTTGATGTCAACCATCTTGAAGTCAGTAAGCCTGCTTTCTTTAATATCACCATGGATAATTGCAATGCACTCCAGTCCCTTCGTAAGAACCCTTTTGTTGTCAATAAAGCTGAACGTTGTCTGATGGGACATCTTACAGAAAAGTAGATCATGATCTTACATCGGAGTACCAGAAAGAAGTCACCCAAACAGAGAATAAGTTTATAAGACATGGTTCACTACCTCGCAATGCTAAGAAACTCATAGTTTCTGCACTGCGTACTGCTCGTTTCTACTTCCTCCCAAAGATTCACAAACCTAACAATCCCAGTTGCCCCATCACATTGACTTCTGCCTGTCCTACTGAGCTTGTTGTGTGCTATTTTGATTCAGTTCTGTCTATCGTCCAACCGTTACCCTCCTACATCAAAGATACTTCAGAGTTGATGTACTTCCTCCGAAACAATTCTCGTCCTTCAGCCTTCGTCCACTTAGTAACTCTGAATTGAGGAAGAGACATGGATCAAGGTATTCATTATAGACAGGATAACAAATTATTTCCACCACACAACATTCGACTACAACATTTAAAACTTAACCATGATCCGGCGCCGATGTCTCCTGCGCTAGCATCCTTCTCGACTTGCTTCGCTGGCTAAAGAATCATCTCATCGGGGCTGTTCTCTTGTCTGCATAGAAACAACAAAACATACAGTAATTTAATTTCAAGAGATTCCAGGATAGTAATTAAATCCACTCCTTTTTAAACGAACAGAAGATAACCCCTTACCGATCTTGAAAAGTTCAGCATTATCACCACTGATGCCTTCATCACACCGCATCGATGGGTTACCTGTAGTGTAGAATAATGGAAGACAATGCAAAACCATTAACTTACATGTACACTAAACATCAATTTCGTACATGGTTTTGAAGTTTTTGTCTTGATGAGTCATCCAAGTCATCTTTTTACTGAATAATTTAACAAAACTTACTGTACTATGACATCTTAATTCTAAACTTACCTCCGCATAGCTTTTCCTTTTCCTCTTTGACCTCTTCTACCTCTCCGTCTGTACTGTCAGTGGGCGGCTACAACATGCAACTACCATGGTCCGGCCGTGATGTCTTCTGTGCTAGCATTCCTTAAGATCTTCATGACTCGCTTCACTGGCTAAGCATCAAGTCATCGGGGCTGTTGTTTTGTCTGTGTATAAACGATAATCAATAATACATACAGTAATTAAACTTCAAGGAATTGCAAGGTAGAAATTAAGACCACTCCTTTCTTACTCCCCTGTAGTGTAGGATAAATGGAAGACAATGCAAAAACATTTACTTACATGTACACTAAACATCAATTGCGTACATGGTTTTTAAGTTTTTGTCTTGATGAGTCATCCAAGTCATCTTTTTACTGAATAATTTCACAAAACTTACTGTGCTATGACATCTTAATTCTAAACTTACCTCCGCATAGCTTTTCCTTTTCCTCTTTGATCTCTTCTATCTCTCCGTCTGAACTATCAGTGGGTGGCTACAACATGCAACTACCATGATCCGGCCGTAATGTCTTCTGTGCTAGCATTCCTTAAGATCTTCATGACTCGCTTCACTGGCTAAGCATCAAGTCATCAGGGCTGTTCTTTTGTCTGCGTATAAACATGAAACAATAATACATACAGTAATTAAACTTCAAGATATTCCAGGGTAGTAATTAAGACCACTCCTTTCCAAAAGAAGATAAGATCATCCCTAACCGATCTCAAAAAATTCAACTTTATCCTCGCTGATACCTTTATCACACTGCATCACTGGGTTACCTGTAAGGTAGGATAATGGAGGACAATGCAAAAACAAAAAATTACATGTACATTGAACAACAATAATGTACATGGTTTTTACGTTTTTGTCCTATTGAGTCATTCAAGTAATCTTTTCACTAAATAATTTCACAGAAGTTACTGTGCTTACACATATTAATTTTAAACTTACCTCAACATAGTTTCCTTCTGTGCGAGCATCCTTTAAGATCTTCATTACTCAATTCACTGGTTGAGGAATCAAGTCACTGGGCAGTTCTTTTGTCTGCGTATAAACGTGAAAAAAATATTACATACAGTAATTTAACTTCAAGTTTTCAAAGATAGTAATTAGGCATCATTAGTTTACTTGTAGTGCAGGACAATGGAAGACAATGCAAAAACAAAAACTGATACAAACAGTGAAAATCAATAATGTATATGGTTTTTAGGTTTTTTGGATTTCTCCATTTTGAACTTACCTCCTCCAAGTTTTTCCCTCTTCCTCTTCAACCTTTCTGTCTGTTCTTTCAGTCTGATCATTCCATCAGTTCTCAGTTCTACGCCTACATCTCAGCCTACATCTCAGCCTACATCTCAGCCTACATCTCAGCCTACATCTCAGCCTACATCTCAGCCTACATCACAGCCTACATCACAGCCTGAATCACAGCCTACATCTCAGCCTACATCTCAGCCTACATCTCAGCCTACAACTCAGCCTACATCTCAGCCTACATCTCAGCCTACATCTCAGCCTACATCTCAGCCTACATCTCAGCCTACATCTCAGCCTACATCTCAGCCTACATCTCAGCCTACATCTCAGCCTACATCTCAGCCTACATCTCAGCCTACATCTCAGCCTACATCTCAGCCTACATCTCAGCCTACATCTCAGCCTACATCTCAGCCTACATCTCAGCCTACATCTCAGCCTACATCTCAGCCTACATCTCAGCCTACATCTCAGCCTACATCTCAGCCTACATCTCAGCCTACATCTCAGCCTACATCTCAGCCTACATCTCAGCCTACATCTCAGCCTACATCTCAGCCTACATCTCAGCCTACATCTCAGCCTACAACTCAGCCTACATCTCAGCCTACATCTCAGCCTACATCTCAGCCTACATCTCAGCCTACATCTCAGCCTACATCTCAGCCTACATCTCAGCCTACATCTCAGCCTACATCTCAGCCTACATCTCAGCCTACATCTCAGCCTACATCTCAGCCTACAACTCAGCCTACAACTCAGCCTACATCTCAGCCTACATCTCAGCCTACATCTCAGCCTACATCTCAGCCTACATCTCAGCCTACATCACAGCCTACATCTCAGCCTACATCTCAGCCTACATCTCAGCCTACATCTCAGCCTACATCTCAGCCTACATCTCAGCCTACATCTCAGCCTACAACTCAGCCTACATCACAGCCTACATCACAGCCTACATCACAGCCTACATCACAGCCTACATCTCAGCCTACAACTCAGCCTACAACTCAGCCTACATCTCAGCCTACATCTCAGCCTACATCTCAGCCTACATCTCAGCCTACATCTCAGCCTACAACTCAGCCTACATCACAGCCTACATCACAGCCTACATCACAGCCTACAACTCAGCCTACAACTCAGCCTACAACTCAGCCTACAACTCAGCCTACAACTCAGCCTACATCTCAGCCTACATCTCAGCCTACATCTCAGCCTACATGTCAGCCTACATGTCAGCCTACATCTCAGCCTACATCTCAGCCTACATCTCAGCCTACATCTCAGCCTACATCACAGCCTACATCACAGCCTACATCTCAGCCTACATCACAGCCTACATCACAGCCTACATCACAGCCTACATCACAGCCTACATCACAGCCTACATCACAGCCTACAACTCAGCCTACAACTCAGCCTACAACTCAGCCTACAACTCAGCCTACAACTCAGCCTACATCTCAGCCTACATCTCAGCCTACATCTCAGCCTACATGTCAGCCTACATCTCAGCCTACATCTCAGCCTACATCTCAGCCTACATCTCAGCCTACATCTCAGCCTACATCTCAGCCTACATCTCAGCCTACATCTCTGCCTACATCACAGCCTACATCACAGCCTACATCACAGCCTACATCACAGCCTACATCACAGCCTACAACTCAGCCTACAACTCAGCCTACAACTCAGCCTACATCACAGCCTACATCTCAGCCTACAACTCAGCCTACAACTCAGCCTACAACTCAGCCTACAACTCAGCCTACAACTCAGCCTACATCTCAGCCTACATCTCAGCCTACATCTCAGCCTACAACTCAGCCTACATCTCAGCCTACATCTCAGCCTACATCTCAGCCTACATCTCAGCCTACATCTCAGCCTACATCTCAGCCTACATCTCAGCCTACAACTCAGCCTACAACTCAGCCTACAACTCAGCCTACATCTCAGCCTACATCTCAGCCTACATCTCAGCCTACATGTCAGCCTACATGTCAGCCTACATCTCAGCCTACATCTCAGCCTACATCTCAGCCTACATCTCAGCCTACATCTCAGCCTACATCTCAGCCTACATCTCAGCCTACATCACAGCCTACATCACAGCCTACATCACAGCCTACATCACAGCCTACATCACAGCCTACATCACAGCCTACATCTCAGCCTACATCTCAGCCTACATCACAGCCTACATCTCAGCCTACATCTCAGCCTACATCTCAGCCTACATCACAGCCTACATCACAGCCTACATCTCAGCCTACAACTCAGCCTACAACTCAGCCTACAACTCAGCCTACAACTCAGCCTACAACTCAGCCTACATCTCAGCCTACATCTCAGCCTACATCTCAGCCTACAACTCAGCCTACATCTCAGCCTACATCTCAGCCTACATCTCAGCCTACATCTCAGCCTACATCACAGCCTACATCACAGCCTACATCACAGCCTACATCACAGCCTACATCACAGCCTACATCTCAGCCTACATCTCAGCCTACATCACAGCCTACATCTCAGCCTACATCTCAGCCTACATCTCAGCCTACATCACAGCCTACATCTCAGCCTACATCACAGCCTACAACTCAGCCTACAACTCAGCCTACAACTCAGCCTACAACTCAGCCTACAACTCAGCCTACATCTCAGCCTACATCTCAGCCTACATCTCAGCCTACAACTCAGCCTACATCTCAGCCTACATCTCAGCCTACATCTCAGCCTACATCACAGCCTACATCACAGCCTACATCACAGCCTACATCTCAGCCTACATCTCAGCCTACATCTCAGCCTACATCTCAGCCTACAACTCAGCCTACAACTCAGCCTACATCTCAGCCTACATCTCAGCCTTCATCTCAGCCTACATCTCAGCCTACATCACAGCCTACATCACAGCCTACATCACAGCCTACATCACAGCCTACATCTCAGCCTACATCTCAGCCTACATCTCAGCCTACATCTCAGCCTACATCTCAGCCTACACCACAGCCTACATCTCAGCCTACATCACAGCCTACATCTCAGCCTACATCACAGCCTACATCACAGCCTACATCACAGCCTACATCTGAGCCTACATCTCAGCCTACATCTCAGCCTACATCTCAGCCTACATCTCAGCCTACATCACAGCCTACATCACAGCCTACATCACAGCCTACATCTCAGCCTACATCTCAGCCTACATCTCAGCCTACATCTCAGCCTACATCTCAGCCTACATCACAGCCTACATCACAGCCTACATCACAGCCTACATCTCAGCCTACATCACAGCCTACATCTCAGCCTACATCTCAGCCTACATCACAGCCTACATCACAGCCTACATCTCAGCCTACATCACAGCCTACATCACAGCCTACACCACAGCCTACATCTCAGCCTACATCTCAGCCTACATCTCAGCCTACATCTCAGCCTACATCTCATCCTACAACTCAGCCTACATCTCAGCCTACATCTCAGCCTTCATCTCAGCCTACATCTCAGCCTACATCTCAGCCTACATCTCAGCCTACATCACAGCCTACATCACAGCCTACATCACAGCCTACATCACAGCCTACATCACAGCCTACATCTCAGCCTACATCTCAGCCTACATCTCAGCCTAATCTCAGCCTACATCACAGCCTACATCACAGCCTACATCTCAGCCTACATCTCAGCCTACATCTCAGCCTACATCACAGCCTACATCTCAGCCTACATCACAGCCTACATCACAGCCTACATCACAGCCTACATCTCAGCCTACATCACAGCCTACACCTCACCCTACATCTCAGCCTACACCTCAGCCTACATCACAGCCTACATCACAGCCTACATCACAGCCTACATCTCAGCCTACATCTCAGCCTACAACTCTGAACTGATTAGATAGACAAGCATCTGGTACAATCTTCATGGCAAGCATCTTGTAAACTCTTCCTTCCCTGGAATCTAGTCATCCGGGCTGTTCTTTGTCTGAATATCAACAAGAAACAATAATACATACAGTGATTTTACTTCAAGATATCCTAGAACAATTCAGACCAGTCCTTTCCAAAACACCATTCCTTTCAAAAAACGCTCCAAAGTCGTTATGGGTTTGATGAGAATCACAGAAATATTTGAATTCAAGATGGGAAAATAAATGGACAATTAATCAGAACTTACATGTTGTTTCACAGCCTTCTGCTTGCTCTCGGTCTATACTGCCAAATTCTCCAAAAGCTTCAAAATTTGGAGAAGCAGGTTCTTCCGGTTGGTGGTCATCTTTGTTCAGCTAAAATTTTAAATGAATTAATATTATAATGATTAAATTCAACCTCTGACATAGATCTACTCCTTAATGAAAACACATGTAAGTAGGTGACAGAATGACAAGGTGATGGCAAATATGGCAGTAACTAACCTCACAGGGCAATCTTGCTTCTCTGGGGTGAATTTGGAACAATGGTGTTAACTTAGTGGTTGCATGTACGGATGTTCGATGTGCAAACAGCACAGGATCTGTACAAAGAAATTTAGATTATTAAGTCACTACATATACAGGAAATAAAGTTCAATGATCGAACGTAGCCAGCTAAAGCAGTCCCTGCTATAGGTGATGTTTGAAACTTTGCATTAACCTCCGACATATATTAAAACTTAAACAATAACACATGTAAGTAGGTGACAAAGTGTTAAATCACATGGCAGGTGTGGCAGTAAGTAATGTTACATAACGTAAATTTTACTGATCGAACACAGCCAACTGAAACAGTCCCTGCTATAGGTGATGTTTAAAGCTTTGCAGGGTGTGAAGGATTTATGCTGTAGAGAATAGTTTAAATGACTATTGACAGTGAAACACAATGGTCTTTCCCGGACACTGTAACATGTGCTTTGCCGATCACTCGAAAAATAGCACCTTCTTTTGACCATATTTTCTTAATGCAATGGTCGATTTATTGATATTATCTACAAATTCAGGTCGACATTAGTTTGAGAAATTGTGAAATTGAAAATTATTTCTTTTTTAAACTTGTCCGTGTAAAATTTTCATGACGTTACCACGTTCTATTAAAAAAAAGGTCTTGAATAAAATGAAATTTCATGCACTGAAGCCAGGTAAGAATTCCATTTTAAATAGTATGCAGAGCTGAAATTTTAAATTTGTTATTGCCTCAACTAGCATTTTGAAACAGAAGACGAGGTTACATTGAGGTCACATCTGTGAGGCGTTTATGTAGTTTTTGAAGACCTTTCCAAAGATGTGCAGATTGTGAAAATCCATTGTGTGGTTCAATCAAGGGTTATGATTTTTGAAATAGAATTTGTAAAATTGGGTTGACTTTCTGTGTGGAGAATTATCAGGATGGAGAAGTAAAACTAAAATGAACAAATATTACAATTTCTTACATTACAAAGACAAGGTGTTTGTAAATGTCATCAAAGGTTGAAATTATCCAAAATGACACAATTATACATTTGAACCTGAAATTATGTCTTTTTCATAGTTTTTTGCTTCAAATTCCTATTTTAATTAAAACACAAGGTCAAATTTAGGTCATCTTTGTGTGACTCTTGTTTATTTTGATGTATAGATTGTAAAAGTCCAAGGTCAATTTTCCAGTCGAACCGAAGTTGAAGTTTCTAGATTTAATAAACAACATCTCATAAACCGTATGTTCGATTGTCACGTAACTTTGCAGTATTATTAGGGTTCACATCTCCTGAGCCAATTGTCATAAGGTCGTTATCTTTGTACTGTGTAGGACCAGTGTTTAATCAAAGGTCAAACAACTTCAGAACAGCTATGTGTTTGTCCACGAACACATAATCTAGTTTAGATTTTCTTCTCACTAACTTTGTCCACTGCTACAGACTATAACTTGAAGTTTCAGGAGAAGTTGTGATGAAATTTCAGCGGTTTTAAAATTCATAACTATAAAAGGACTGAAGCAAGTAATGGCCCTGCGCTCGAGTTTCCGCTGTGCTTTTAAATTTATTTTAAATAAGAAGTAAATCATTTTGATGTTTCAAGTATGTTGTATATCCTTTATTTTTTCATGTTGTTGCTTGAGGATGTAGTATAATTCAGTACAGGGTCCAAAAAGACTGAATGTGATTGTAACAAATACTATTTGGCAAAGGAACATTGGCTGCATGCTCTTCCATCTCCATTTTATGTATAACATATGTGTGAAGTAATAGATGTATGACTTAAAACTTGGTATGTTGTTAGACAATGAACAATATTGCAAAAATGTGGAGTGACGTCATGATGACGTCATGTGATGATTTCTTACTTTTTAACATTTGGGACCACTTAATAAATAGTTTGAGAACAAAACAACCTACAATTACTTGTTTTCCACTAGGCAAAATATCTTTATTGTTATGAATTTGAAATTGATCTCACTAAGTTCCATCTTTTGAGTCCCAAACACCTAGTGTTTGTCAGGTGTAATAATGTTATTACATGTAAAGTTTCATTGTCTGATGGTATTGCATTATTGATATATTTGCAAGAAATGATGTTTGTCAGAAAAAAGGAGAAGAAAAACAAGGAACTAGACAAACAAAAACCACAAGTATAGTGTCATACCTATGTAATTACAAGGCATAGAGAGGCTTCCACCATTGTTCATTCATTGTATTTCGGCTAAATGGCGGTAAGTCAGAGTGAGCCAGCTATCAAGCCATGGTTCCCCTAGGCCTTAGGCAACGGCCGATGTTTTACAAAGTTACACTGTGAGAATTTGACATCGTCTCGGTCGAGAAACAAAATGGACGATCTAACAAAGAGAATCTTTTTTTCTTTTGGCATGGTCAACTCAGGGTTCCTTTGTGCCAGTGGCACTCTTAAAGAAAAGTTTCTGGTAATACCGGCGACAACTGGTTAAGACTATAGTTCAAAGATTTGTCAAAAATTGACCCATTCAAAAATATAATTGGTCTCACCATCGCCATAATGAGGGTTTGTAGTGTTCTGCACGACCCATCCTTCTGCTTTACTCTCAGGTCCGTTGAAAAGACTTGAACTCACAGCCGGCAACTTGGAGTTCTTTCTCACAGCTTCCAAGATTTTGTTGATGTACAGGGTGACAAAATCTTTCTGGTACAATGGGAAGTTATTGCCTGTCCCATACCTGCAAATATAACAAATCATTGCATATTAATTTGTCCATTATAACAATGATACATGTAGTCACAGTAATAATAATGATAGTCATATCAGAATGGCATGAATGTTAAATGTTGAGGGTTTGAATCCCACCCAAATAATATGCCTCTGGATTTTGTTTTTAAGAGGAAACTTGGTGCAAAGATGATGCTCCATGAATAGAGCTGAATGTTACATTTTCGAGGTTTCAAGACTTTCTACCATCATTTGGGGTTTCAGTAAGAACAAGGTTATAGTTTTTCATCACCATAAAAATGAACCAGAGAACCTGGACATCACAGCCATTGCTGTTGTCACAGGCGTTTGAGCCGGGCACAGTTGACTCCATATTTCATGCAAAACAGTGAGGAAAATTTGGGCAAAGCAAGAAGGAAAAAGTGCATATGCTTGTGTTTTTATCTGTGTAAAACTTCCAACAAATCAACATCTCTGCTCCACCTTGACCAAAGAGTCCTCATACACCTAGGGTTGTTGTCTGTGCCAAATTTGTTGGTTACTATTGCCGTGAAAGTGTTCAAAAACAAAAACAAAAATGGAATGGCATGACTCATGCACTGCAATCTGGCCAAGCACTTTCATGATTGCCCTGGACATGGGCAAGTACTGAAGATCATGCAGAGAAAAAATGCCATCTTTTTCAGGCACACTGTTTTGATGTACTGATCGATTTTGGCAGATGTCTTGTTTTTCGAGGGTACACTTTGAGACAATGCGGTTACACAGGGTGGCATAGGAAGTACCCGCTCTGCTTTCCATCTATGTTCCTCTCTGGTGATAGTAATTTTGCTCGTTTTAAGAAAATCTCAAAGTACATGGAGATCTATGAAAAGTCCTAAAATTTGGAAAACATCCAGACAAATGAATCACAGGCCTGCCCATTTCTAGCAAACAATGGCTATGAAGACATTCTGGAAGGGTAGGTGGCAGCAGACTAACTCAGGTGTAGATCATGAAACCTTTTGTTTACAAAAGAATGACCTTGAATATTCCAGAGCATTTCATGGAAAGCGAGATACTACACTGCTCATGATGGTAAATTTCATGGCATAATTTCCACATAAATTCAAAAGTAATCAAAATAACAGCGGAACAAGTTTTGAAATGTGCCTCCTTTCTTTCACATGAATAATAAATAAAAACAGACAGTGCAATCTCCATAAATAAGTTTTATGTGTTTTTTCATTGAGCTACAAATTGTGCTTGCAGTACAGACTGCGTGGCTTTTTTTTTAAATGTGATGTCACAGGGTTACATGGTCTTTAAATCAGATCTTGGAAATACACATGCTTCGAACTACGTAACCAGCATAAATTTGCCTGGTATGTCTGCTTCCACCTAATGTCCCAATGTCTTATATTGATTTGGCTATGGCTACGGCCTTATCAGTGGCATCAGCCATTACCTACAGCCACAGCCAATTTTAAAAAGGGTCTTATACATACCAGTTTTGACTGAGGGTGACTTCTTTTTTATTGTCAATGTCACAGATTTCATAGAAAGCTTCTTGCTCGATTGCCCTGCCTCCCCACATCCTGGTGGCATGCTTGTTAGCATCTTCGAGAGATTGGAGAAGACGCTTCAGCTGTGTACGAGTCACACACTTCTGGAAGGGATCTGCAGATATACAATTGGCCCCTTTGATGAAGGTGAGTTGGTAGTTGATCTTGAAGAAGAATTGCAGACCTGTTGGATAACAATACTTGATGAATATTTACATTAAATTAGAAGGAGATAATAATAATAATTAGTTCTTACATAGTCCATTTTACAACAATGTTTCATTGCCATATACATTAGTGCCCTGGTCATTGGGCCAATAAATTCCTGTAATATTTCTCAGCTCTTGTGGGAGTACACAGCCCTGTGCTGCAGTGGCGCTCCAAAGGCTTTTTCAAATACAACATCAACCTTTACCCTTGCAGGTACCCATTTATACCCCTGGGTGAAGAGAACCAATGTTTTATGCAATATAAACCAATATAATATATGCTAAAAAGTGAATCAAAACAGACAAAACTTCCAAATCATAGGGCATTTAATAAAGTTGTTCCGAAGATGACCATCAACACAGCTTTGTTATTCCAGTGACTCACCTTTAAAATTTGGCACCTCTTCCTCTACAAGTTCTAAATGACAGAACCCAAACTGAAGTGAATTTGTGGATGACTCTTGTTGACCCATGTCAGAGAACGAAACTTGCAGTTGATAAAGTGACTGGTCCCCAAAGCCTACTGGCCACCATGTCTTTGCCTGTAAGAAATTCATGATCAATCCATTTATTAAAAAATGTTGGGTATTGTGTTTCTGGCAGCCTTAAAATTTTCAAAATTTGCTTTGAGGAAACTGCAAAAATAACCCCAAAAGTTTTCACAATTTTTGACAGAATGTCATGAAACCTGACAGAAAATGTGGATATTAATCGGCAAGTGGAGTAGAGTCTTCTTGTGGTGGGTTCCTCTCTGGCAAACATTGCAAACATTAGCCGATGGAAACGCAAGTTTTTAAACCTGAATGCGCTGGGCATTAAAAACAATTAACAATGCGAAACTCAGAAAGTAGTTTAAATGTTAAATTTGCATGAAGGATAAAACAAAAATCCACAGGCATGTTTCAAAAAAAAATTTTAAGAGAATGTGTCGAAAAGTGTAAATTATGTTCAATTGTAACTCTTTAAAAGCTGTTGATCAAATTCATGATGAAATTAGCTTATGTTTCAGGAGCAGACGACAAACATTGACCAACACATGGAATATTCATTATAGATCCAGCAAAACGAATAGTTTGACTGCACCCATGAACCTAATGCAATGCAGTGTTTTAACCAGTTCCTGCTGGAAATCTTTCTGGTCCAGCCTAACAATTATTTCTTAGACTTGTCGGAATCATTTCAGAGTACAGCTGGCACAAAGAAACCTCGACTTGACAAAGCCAAGAAAACAAACATTTTTGAAGCACTGGGATTTTTGTTTCTGTATAGAGGAAATGTCGAATTCACAAACTTTGAATTGCAAAACCTCGGACGTATTCAATTCTACACAATGATGTACTTTCTAGACCCCTTTGTGCTGGCCCGGACTATAATGTTTGCATGTTTACAGGTCATCTGGCATATACTTGTTTATATAGCGCATTCTGGACCAAATTTTTAGCTTGCAAGACATTTTTAAACGTAAACAAATTGTAAATGGCCTCCTGTTTTGACCCTAGCAAAGTCTTGCCCAAAGGCTAAATGTCAACACAAGACACACATACAAGTATACTGGGGTAACTGAGGATGCAGTCAGAAGATGCAAGGGATGAACAAAGGAGAAGGAGACAACGGGGGATGGTTGAGAGAACAGTCTGGTTTAAGACATTCAACTGAACGCACTATTTGCCGGAACAGAACACATTGCACTATTTGGCTGAAAAAAAACAGTTCTACCTTTGGAACTTGAAACTTCATTGTGAACTTGGTATTTCCTCTTGAAAGTTTGACTGATGCTTTCTGGCTGACATTTAAGGCTTTCAAATTAGCCTGTAAGTTTCCCCGACAAGAGCTAGAGGTGCCAAGATCAGAGAAAGCTGTCACTTCAATGGAACAGGGGGTCACATAGGATTCTGGAAAAAGATAAACGAAACCAAAAATGAAATGATTTAGAATCAACCTTTAACTAAAACAAGTCAGGTAAAAAATACTTTGTTGATTTGAAATCATTACAAACGCAAAAAGAACCCGCCCAATGAGGACACCAATTTTGCGTGTCGAGGTCGAGTGGATAAGAACATCGGACTCAGGCTTGGGTGTTTCTGATAGGCAGAGTGTGGGTTCAAGTCCTGCTTGTGACAATTGTGTCCTTAATGAGCTGCTTTGATGTTACTAATAGAGAAATAAATTTAAAGGAAGTGTAATAACAAGGTTAGGGCAACTTTTTCATAGACTTGTACAGCAATTTACAGAGTTAGCTGTGGTTACCACAGAGTTAGCTGTGGTTACCACAGAGTTAGCTGTGGTTACCACAGAGTTAGCCATGGTCACCCGAGCTACATTTGCATTGGTTAACAGGAGTTACCTGTGGCTAGTCCCTGAAGCCCTACTTACTGTTTTTTGAAAATGGACGGGGTGCAATAACCACAGCCAACAAAGAGTCAAGTATTTTGAAGGTTTGGGTACTGTGACTAGCCAGATTACAAATGGGAGTTGGGAAAATTAGAAGACAGCAATCAAGATTAGCTATATTATTGTCTTACCACTGAATGCGTAGGAGTAATTCCAAATGTCATTGGCCATCCAGCGGAACAAGATGGCGTTGTTCTCTGTATATGGGTCGTTGATTTTGCCAGCTGCCTGTAGGGCTGTGTTGACACCACCAGGAACTGTTGCCGGTATTGAAACACCTGCAATCAAGTTGGATGTACATCGTTAAAGTGATGACCACATTGTGTTTGCTTTTACACTTAGATAAAACACAAGTTTAAAAGATCAAGATTGTAGTAAAAATAGCTCGAGCAATTTAAAAAACGGATAAAATACTACAAAATTAAATCCAACACTACATCAAATAAATATATAAACAGTGTCAAATTTCCAGTATTACAAACATCTAAATCTCACTAATGTGAGTCATTACTGATATAACGGTCTGGAACTATATCCAAATTTTAGAAGGTATGTTGAAATGTTGGCATTTCCAGAATTTCATAACCCATGGAATACAAGATTTCATGGAAGTTTCTGGGAACAGCATCCTCAACACCAGAGAAGCAGATCAAAAAGCAAGATTTCTATATCTAAAGAAATATTAGCAATTTCTGTGTCACTAGGCAGACATAATCAAGTCTGAGTTCAGCCATAGTCAAATGATTTTGATTGTTTAAGTTTTATAAAACACTACAGTTAAACTGAGGGATCTCTTTTGACGCACAAATTTGTTTAATTGATCCCAACACAATCAGCAGGGTGGCTGTGCAGTGTTAGAAAGAACACTTACTTTTGTTTGCAATTGTCAGCATCCATTGTCCACCGAGGACACGTTTGATTTCTGCTCTGGCAGAAATGACTAAAAGTACAAGCATCCATCCAAGGCACCTTAGACACATTGCTGATGTTTTGAGACAGTCCATCTTTGAAATCTAAAAGCCAGAAGGAAACAAAAATGCAGAGAAAGTTCTTGTTAACAAACATAGCTGCCTAACTACAGGATTTCCCATGGAACACACTCAATTCTTTTACAAGCCCACCTATGGGAATACCAGTAGGAATAACTTGGTTTCTTTCTTTCTGGCTTGCTCTTGCTACTAATGGTATTAAGTGGAAAACATGGCAAAGATAATGGACCGATCCATTAATCCCACCTTCTAACCTACTAACCAATTACAGCCTTGACAATGCCACTGAAAGTCAGACAAAAGTCTGACACGATAAAATCCCTTTAGTAAAGTAAACAAATTGCCAACATTGTTCTGACACAAAACAACACACACAAATGTACTAACTTTAGCAGTGGTCCCTGTACAGTTGTATAAAAGTGCTTTAATAGTGTTCCCATCTGAATTGTTCTTTGGAATCAAGCACTGCTCAAAAGGCTACCAAAGTAAATCAATACCAATCACGAAAAACTATGTACGTGTGTGTATCCTGTACGTGTGTGTATCCTATACGTGTATGTGGTCCCGAACCAATGCTGCAATCTTGGCAAAAAAGTCACACCTTGTGCTGTTGCTCTGCAGTAGTTGCAATAATCATAACCTCCCACAAACGGGAGGATGGAGGGTTATGACCATCGCAACTAGCTAGGCGGTTGCTAAAATAGTGGCTTGAAAACCTTGTAATTTGACTCTTGATGACATCATCAAGACATAACCTTATTGTCTCATCTTAACACTAATGTTATTATATGTGAGATCTCATTGTCATTGAGATATTGTCCGACTGTTTTCTTATGTGCAAAAACACTACACAGGTATCCTGCATTGACTGCGCTAAACAATATGCAAGCAGGGCATCAGTGAACGTGCATTCCTAGTACTAGTTGTGTTAATACAACTTTTTAAGCCAGTAGTAGTAGGAGTAGGTGATTCGCCAGCAAAACAATTTCTGTTGAGTCTTTGTTGTAATTTTTGCCACTTTTTGAACAGGGTATCTTATATTGTAAACCCACCTCATCACAAGAGCTATTAAGAGAACTTACGTATACTTTGCTGGGGGCTAAAGTACTTTGCTCAACGCTGGGGTGCTAGTGTCAAATTTTTTTAAAAGGAGTACAGCGCCCCCGTAACTGGGTCTATCTGGAGATTTTGACATCACCTCAAAAACAGGAGTCTAGCACCCACGTTACTGGGTCTAGTGGGTAGGTCATGTAGGTAAAGATAAAATTTGACCTCATAAGGGAGATAAAATGGCAGCCAGATATGGTATTTTTGCCAAAATTGCAACCACAAACTGAAGCTGAATTTACAATTACTACAACTACAACTACACTGTCAAAACTAGGGTGTTAAGTTAATTCTATTGGTACCTATGTGACAACACCGACATGGTGATAATTATCCCAATTGCTTTATACTTTATAGTGTGTAAAATAAACACCGTGTCGATCATGTCACATGATAATATAGATACCGATAATTTAGAATCCATTTCACACCCAGTGTTAGACGTTCAACTGAAATACAAAAATACAATACACTTACATTCACAGTCAACTGAAACTACGCCTGCTGTACCTATAGATGTAAGTTAATTCACCTTCTTCCAATGTCTTGAGAAAACGACAAAATCTGAGAACTCAAATTGCCATAAAAAACAACCAATGCAAAGAAGTACGTATAGTGCGTCATGTACTAATTCAGTAATTGATTCGTATTGTGGTTGACCTTTGCGCGCCAAACACCAGAATGACCCCAAAGAGTTCATACCATTTTTAAAGGGGTTGATGTCAAAAGACCACGGAACTAAGTACACAATATTTCTGTTAAGTTTGAAAGAAAAATAATGAAACAACTTGTAATTGTTCAAAAGATGTACATTTGTCAAATATGTTTTCTTTAATTGCATTAATAAATAACTGGAGAGTATACGACTACAGCAACACACCCGTTAATATTATGTTGTGAACCATATACTTATGACGTAGGCACCCTCGGATAGTCCATGCGCTGCTCTTACCGGTGTCCGGGCGTTTTTTTTAAGGGGGGGGGGGGGGGGTAGGTAACGGATAATTTTTTGTTTTCGCCTTAAAGGTTTTTGCCAAAAATCGTGGATATTTTCTAACTAAGGCAGATCGTGGCGTGCAAGTTAGAGCGCTGGTACTGGGGGATATTCCCTATGGATTTGGTAGAGCGAAAATGAGTGAAATATTGATTGAAAACTGATATTGTTTTTAAAGGGGGGGGGGTGGGAAACGGATTTTTTATTTATTGAACCATACACTTATGACGTCATATGAGTAGGGCACCCTCGGATAGTTCATGCGCATGCCCTTACCGTGTGTCCGGGCGTTTTTTTTAAAGGGGGGGGGGGGGTAACGGACGTTTTTTTGTGTTTTCGCCCTAAAGGTTTTTGCCCCCAAATCATGGATATTTTCAAACTAAGGCAGATCCTGGCCTGCAAATTAGAGCGCTGGCACTGGGGGATATTCCTTCTGGATTTGGTAGAGCGAAAATGACTGAAATATGGATTGAAAACTGATATTGTTTTTAAAGGGGGGGGGGGTAACGGGTTTTTGATTATTAATTTTTTTTTTGCTAAAAGTGCTAAAAGATCGTGGATATTTTCTGAACTAAGGCAGATCCTGTCTTGGTAACTAGAGCGCTGGTGCCGGGGATATGCCCTCTTGACTAGGCAGAGCGAAAACGACTTTGATATTGGGGTCAAAGACTGTTTTTATGGGTGTTAATGACAAACAAAATTCTGGATATTTTCCGAACCAATGCAGATCCAGGCTTGCAAACTAGAGCGCTGATATACCGGGGAATGTTTATTGCGAATGAATTGCATTAGTTATAGGTGCCCGCTTGATATGATACCATCAAATCGAACTTGATATTTTGATTGCAAAATAAAAATATCAATGGACGTTAAACTGAAAAGAAATTGAATTAGTTATACAAAACACAGATCATTTTACCTGCAATTAACTCTAGAGTTATTCATCCGAAAATCCAACCGTTATACGACCATCCTGCGGCATCTTTAGCAAGAAACGACGAGCATGCAGGGATCTCCCTCAATGGGACGTTTGTACATGATGCTGCCAGGGAATGAAAACGCCGGTTATCTACGGCCATATCTTACCCCCTTTTTATTTTATGGGGGAGGGGATGGGGTTGAATAGCGCAACACTGAATAAAAGCCCTCTCTTGAAATGTGGTTGTGTGGAAAACAGGGAGGATTGCCGCCGAACAGAGGAGAGGTTGATTGACTCAACATCTTTAAAATAGGCTACACATTTCGGGATCTATGTACAAGAATCTAAAACGGTCAATAATAAAAAATAGAAAATAAAAAATTAACAGAGAAAACTTTGGAAAGAACTGTAATAGCACCCTTAATTGTTTGCAGATTGCGTTAAATTTTACACTGTTTGAGCTAAAACGATTATACGGTTTGTGTTTGTGGGACTAGCTGAGAGGATGCGGCGGAACAAAGTAGTTTGCCTCAAGTAACCAAGGTATTGCTTCCATTGGTCCGCGTACGTGAATAACAGCCTAGAATTATAACATTTAACATAGCCGGAAAGTATCGAACTCACATCAAGTTTGATCATGGACACATTAATAGGTATTACAAACTCCACAAACCCAGTTGCCCGCAAGCAACACGTAGCCTAAATCCTCCGAAACATAATTGGACTTGGATAAGATTGGAATGCCTGACCCAGTGTTTAGCAAGACCCGTTCTATCAGATTGAGGAATGTCCCTTCTAAGTGGACTTTTTGTGTTATACATTATGAAAAACATTAACAAGGAAATCATCAAATTTTAAAAAATTCAAAAACTAGGATGGAGAGATCTTTTTGACCGAAATTAGGAGGAATTTACTACGAACTTGAACTTGGATTTCCGACACGTTTGGGGAAAACGCTTCAAGAGAAAAATTGAAATTAAAAACAATGTTACAACCCTTCGTATTTATCAGATTAACATTTGGCCTAATGTAGACAAACGACCCATGACAAGTTTTGCCATAATGTTCAGACACTTTAAATAAAAGTTTCACAAGTTTTACCTGAGTTTTCCAAATTTGTTTCGCCGTTGTTTCCGACTAGATATTCGAGTTCCGTTCGGTCAAAGTACAACACAGCCTGCCACCACATCCAAGCAATGTCCCCCGGGCATCATGCACAGACCACCCACGTCTCATGTACAGCGCGGTATTTGAATCCACACCGTGCGTTGACTCTGAAGGCTTGAAGATTGTCCCTTGGCAGTTTTTCCGTGTGAGTTACTTCTAATTGAGCTAGATTTTGAACCCAAAACAATGTTTACCTTGAAGGTTTTTCTTTTAGAATTCATCATTATTTGTGTTTGGAATGAAACAACGAAGTATAATTGCAAAAATTTGAAAGACACTTGACCCTATAAAATACAGACAACTTAGATATTACACTAAAACAGCCGAGTGCACGAGCAGCAACGCCTGGTTTGTTTTCATAGGCTTTGTCTGTGTACATGCAAGGTGTGCAGACGTTCGCGTGTATTATACCACGGTTGTAAAGACACGCCCCGTAAAACCAGGCTAGCTGTACGTCACACATACGTATATTCAATTTGGGGGGTGAACAAAAAAAAACAGGATTTGAACCTGCAACCACCGGTTTAACCTTAAACCGGTGGTCGCAGATTCAAATCCTGCTCCAGTCAATTTTTCTTTTTCTCACTCCTACATTGATTTAAAATTTTCCAAGTCAGTTTCCCTTTTGGATTGTTGCTTGATACATACGTATAATGTCTGACAATGGACTCTGTTCACAGATTGGATCAACTGTGGTGGACCTGAAGAGACATCGCATATCGCAAACGTGTGCACATACGTATGCGATGTTGCAAAATTTATTGCGATTATGTGCGAAAAAGTATGCGATGTTGTGAAATTTATCGCGAATATGTGCATACACATATATGATGTCGTAAAATTTATCGCGAATATGTGCGCATACGTTTGCAAATTTTTTTTTTTTAGTGACCGAGGGAGTAACGCAAGTGGCCCTGGTCCCATTTTGTATACCAAATATACTACAAAGCAGGAGCCTGGGAACCAGGCAGGTACTGTTAGCGTGGACATCTCTAGCCAGCCACATATGGGTGATGGTACAGTAATGTAATACATGACCATGAGAAAAGCATGAGGAACAGTGCACGCGAAGTTAAATTAGTCAGACCCTCATTTTATCTATCTGTATGTCTAGATTCCAGACTAGCTGCTACAACTCCCCAGTTCATTAGGAATTTTATTGAAAAGTATGCAACAAAAGTATGCAAAAAATGTCACGACATTACTAATAAAATGACACATGTATACGCATATATTCCCGAACTGTTTCACGACATTGCATACGTGTACGCACATTTTTTGGCAATAAATTTTGCAACATCGCATACGTATGCGCACAAGTTTGTAATAAATTTGGCAAAATCGAATACATATGCCACTTGTTTTTGATAAATTCACAACATCGCATACATGTGTGCACATATTTGCGATAAATTTCACATCACATATGTAAGTGAACACATTTGCGATATGCAATGTCTCTTCAGGGCCACCATAATTAACCCATGTTGCCTTGCTGTTTACCATACTGAGTCTACATTGTGGAAGTAACTGTCTAATGGCGAAACAGCACGGCAAAACTCATCAATATTTCATGTTTACAATACAGTGTCCAAGTAACAACTGTTTTGGTATGTCTATTATAACAATAGTCCAGGACAAATGCCTCATTTTTTCATATAAACTTCAAACAAGTTGCAACAGACTTATTTTTTCACTACAGAGCAATTTGGTAAGGTCCCCAGAATGACCTACTGAAAATCCACTTAAATCCACTGTGGAAATGTTCCTCATTTGCGTCTTGATCTCTAAATCCACTCTATTTATGAAAAAAAAAAACATTTTCATTACAATATCAATAATTGTAAGCCTCACTTTAAACAAGTGGCTAAATTGAGTTACTTATCTAACTAAATGTACTGTTTTTGAGGGGGGAAACACATACGAAACAAATCAGAAACAATCAGACATCACAAACCCGCAAAGATGGAGAAAAACAACAAACAGAAAGGAACCGGGCGGTTTTAGATGGGGTGGTGGCGGGTGAGGAAAAACAAAAAGGCCAATGTAACTGCATTTGCTTATTTGCTTGTTGTTACAATAAAGGCAAAGCTAACTCTATGAGTTAGGCGCACATACAATGCTGTTGCTATGTAGGGAACTTTCAACCAATCAGAGGCGACAGCATTGTGGCACTGTTCACTAGAGCCAATGAACACCAACCATGGCCCGAACCTGGATACTCAGGAATCGCATTGCAAAACCAAGCTGCACTTTGTATTTCTTTTTTGTAAACAACTCAGAAGTCCCGTGTTCCATAAGTGCGATTAAGTATGCACTTAATCCTTCCTTTAAAAGCCATTTTATAACAGTTGTATGTCATGACATTGATTTCAATCACATTGCTGTTTTATAAACTACCAGTATTCTACTATAAAAGAGGTTTATTTTGAGTGATGCACTACCGCCATTGGTTGACGATGTATATATAGCAACCCGCGTGTTTCTTTATTTGCAATGTAAATCACTGTATAAAAAGGGGGGCAGTAACGATTGTTGGAAAAGTGAGCATTTATACCTAGGCTTGCGGAATTTTAAGTAGACAAAAAAAACACTCAGTTTTGAAAGCCCTTTCTTTGGATGATTTCAGCTTCATAACTGTGACTTTCTTGCGTTGAAAAGCATCCGATTGCAGTCGTCTGCCCAAACGTTCCGACATGCAACATCATGAACAGAAATTCCCTGTAGAATTTTCATTTCAGCCAATCCAAGGTCTCTGGTATAAACTCTGGAATATTTCACAGATGTGAACAAATAAAAGCCTCGATCGAATAAACAAATGCAACAATCATCATGTACTGTACACCACTTTCCTATGGAGGATGTCGTGTTTGTTTACATTTCAACCCACCACAGGTAACGTGACCTAAGTTGTGCAATCGGTCTATTCAAACTGAAGTTTGTGTTAGCATTTCTATTAAACAAGCCTCCTTTTAGCGCCTTTGTCATGATGATCTGAAGTGGAGGTAAAAAACAAATACATTGTCTGCATGTAAGTAGAAAAAACAAATAAACAAAAACATTGAAAATACTACATAAAAGCTTACAGCATTTAATGTTTAATCTCAAAGACCAGATTTCAAAAGGAGTCACCTGGGGGCATATCATTTGGGTGCAACAAAAAGATGGATTCCAAGGTCAAGTTCAGTTTTGTGAGGCTCTCATTTTTCAATAGAGTCCGTACGAAAGCGGGGAGGGGGAAGTCTCTGATCTCACGTTAAAATGGTGTAAAATGTCATTTTATTTGATATTCTTTCTGAGCGAAATAAATATGAAACTTGAAGTAATTTGAATATCAACAACGGGTTTGTACATTCCAAACAGTTCCAAAGAGGAGTTTATGCTTCAGTAAATTGGTCAAATTTATTGCCTTTTTTTTATTAAAATAAATCAAAATTGAAGAGAAAAAAAATCTGCAGGTACAGATCCATAATTTGTGACGTCATTAGACTTGGGATTTTGACAAAATTCTATTTTTAAGTTTAGAGGGTTGTGCACCATTTGTTTGACCAAAATGATAATAATTATCTGAAATCAAAAGACACAGGTTATATTTCAAACCATCTATTTTGTTGAATTAAGTGATTGGTCAAAACCTATTAGGAAAACAAATGTCATGAAACTGATAATTCATTTCACAGTGAAACCATTTTGGTTTTATTTCCTTCACAAATGTATTTTGTACACATTTAATTATAAATCCTTCAAAGCTTCCAAAATGCATTCTGAAAATTTGTCTTTTATCATCAACTTAAACATTCTCTCCCAGGTCTTCTCTTGCAGTATTAACAGAGATGACATGAAGATTGTCTTCATTTTCAATCTTTCCTGTGTGATTCATTTTGTAAAGTAGTTGTAATTCTCTAGCTGGTTCTTGTTCTTGGAAAGTTTTCTTCATTTTGATGTCTTCCAAAAGCATTACCAAGCGATTTATTTTCTCTGTACCACTCTTGACTGAAAGTTATAATCCCTGTATGAAGTGCATATTGATGTGACATTGCAGTATGTATGTCCCTAACGTTAACAAAAATGTCATTCTGTGGTTAATATCAAAGTAGTTGGTATCCTCAATGACCTGTCCATTGAACTTGTCCATGTAGGTCCTTAAAAAAGTCACTTTGCTCACAATAAAAGAGCACTTTTCATGTGCAGCTTGGTAGACTGTGACATTACATCAATGTAGTAGATGCTCAATGTGCTTGTTGGGCTTCCATATGTACATGTACAATGTATATGAAGTTCCTGTGGTACAACTCCATCTGATGTACTGTCAGAAAGGGTACTAGGTCTGCCTGCCATCAGGGAGGGTTATTTCCACTCAGGATCCTCAGCAGACGTCTGAATGCATACCCTCAGAAAAAAAAGAACAAGCAAACACTAAATAGATTATTACAAATACTAGAAAATATTGACATTGTCATATCAAAGTGGTTGTGTGGAATCTTAGATCCTGGATCTACCACTCTGCAGTGACTTGAACTGTGGACCTAGTGACCTGACTGTTCAGTTAAGATAAAGCTGACTTGCTTTGAATGGCCATTTCTGGGTACAACCTGTGTGACTTGCACCAACACAAAATCATGAGCAAAGTATACAAATGAGGAGTTTCAAACAATGGTGGTTAATTTCTCTGATCACAATCTGTCCTAAAGATAATTATGCATCTCACTGTGCCAGAAGCAAGGTGCTCAACTTGCTCCCCATTCTCTCAAAATTTATGTAAGAAGTTTGTTCACCAACTGCGCTGCAGCTCAGACCCACTCTGGCAGGAGGGTAACTTTCCTTGAATTGTCTAGCCTTGAGGTAATTTTACAACAGGTCCTTTTGATCTGTAAGCAGTTGGAACAGCCAATTTAATTTTCTCAAATACTGAACTTATCTGCTTTTTAATAATTTCAATTCCTGTTCTCAGGTGACATTTTGCGAAGGGTCAAATAGCACATGACACTCAAAGGTTGTCCTGATGCATGTATTGATCAAGTGAATTAGTGCCCATGTAAGCTTGCATGCCAATGCACGTTTGGCTGTTAGTGCTGAATGTGCAATAGCCGATCAGTCTTAATCTACCCTTGCTATGCATTTATCATTCATTTAATACCAGGTAAACATGGCTATGTGACCAACTTTCAACCAAGGCACTGCATAAACTGCCTGGGGAATTTATGAATATTTGACCTGCTAAAACAAGCCAGTAGCCTCACAACTCAAGAAGTAATGGGTCTAAATAAAAAAAGGTTTTACCAGCAGTTAGGTTCAGTAGTCTTGCAGCCAAACATCAAAATTTCTGACAATCCAATGACATCTTCACCCTGAAAATGACGAGTAAGTGGTAATGCTCCAAATGCCCTTCAATCATATGTTCAATGGGATTGTTGTCAACAGAGCTGTCAGGGAGGGAAAAACAAGAATTTTAGAATGGCAATATCTTCCCGAATGTTGCAAGGATCTGGACAAATGTGACACTGTTGGAAAGCCCCACTCAAAGGGAGGATGCCATGGGTCAGAGAATGAGGCCATCCCCAAGAAGTTAAAATATTGACATGGCTGTTTGAGAGTATGAACATTGGCCCAACAAGGGTGCTGATCTGCCTCCCAACATTGATAGCGTCCTATTCATTAATCCAGAAATAATGGCAAAGTAAAATTGATTTTACCCGCAGGTAAGTTCCAGTACATCTGCATCTGAATATCAAACTTTCCCAGCCTTCCAGCAGCATCTTCATCCCCAAAATGATAAGTAGACGGTGAAGCTCCCAATGCCCTTCTAACACACATTCATCCATGGGGATTTCTATACACAGAGCTGTCAGAGTATAAGAAAGAGTTAATAACAGCCACATCACCCCTAATATTACAAGTGTGACACTGTTGGAAAGCCCCACTCAAAGGCTCTCTGGCAATGCAGATTTAAAAGTTGTGAATTAAAAAAGACAGGGTACCAGTGGCTAGTACAAGAAGGCAACCAAAAAACTTATAAATAATATTTACAGGGCTGTGTGTGTACGTCAACAATGGCCCAGTGAGGATGCTGAACTCCAACTAAAATAAAAATACAGGCCCAAAAACATTTGGCAGCCTCCCAGTCCATAACTCCAGCAATAATGGTGCTAGAAATAACTTCTTTTTACCTGCAGTTAGCTCATTTAGTCTTGCATCCATGAATTAAACTTTCCCGAACAACCAATGGCACCTTCATTCCAGAATCGTTGAGTAAGTGGTGATGCTCCCAATGCCCTTCTAACACTTGTCAATGACATTTGTCTACACAGAGCTGTCAAAGAAACAAAACAAGAGTTAACAATGGCCATACCTCCACTAATTTTGTAAGAAACTGGACAAGTATGATACTATTGGGAAGCCATACTCAAGGGCTCCCTGACAATGTATAATAAAGGGTTTTGAGAAAGGTTTCAGCCCAAAAATGGTGGATAACTACACAGATTCGGGCTTGCAAATTAGAGCCTTGGTACCGAGGGATTTGCCCTTTCTACATGGTAGAGAGAAAACGACTTTAAAACTTTGGTCCAAAACTTCAGTTTTTTTTAGGGGGCTAGTGTAAAATTTGTGTTTTTTTAACCTTAAAGTTTCAGCTGAAAAATGAAACATATTTCCCGTACTATCAAAGATCCGAGCTTGTAAATTAGAGCCCTGGTGCCGGGGGATTTGCACCTTTTATATGGCCCAGCAAATTTGTTTTTATAAAACAAGTTATTACATTATTGTGACTAAATAGACATCATAGATAGCGATTAATATTTTTTTTACATTTAAACAAATTATTTAGCACTGGAAAATACCGTCCGAAATATTCTGTTTCGAGCGGCCTTTGCAAACGAAAGTCAAAACGGCTCACAGCACTAATTGTATGCTAATGATATGCATATGACCCCTTGATGTCACTGTATCCCCACACACACTTTCTGGACTGCATGCACTGTACGTCTGTGTACGTTTACACACACAAATAGAAACATTTTCCATCTAGTTTTCGCATTTTTTAATCTACACCAACATTTGGTAAAACATGTGTGGTTACAGATGAGATCGACGACTTGACAAAGTTTTGCTTATAAAAAATGTACAATCACATTCCAGCACTTACCAGTTGGTGTTCATGAGACAATATGTATCTTCACAGTGAGGAGGAGCGTCTGCGGCTTCCTGGGCGTCCCTGGGCTCCACTTCGCCAGCTGGGGTCATTGGCTAGAAGCGATAAGGTTCAACACTGCAAACAACCACTGCTGGACTAGCCGCACCTCAGGGCATTTCAAGTTCGCCCACCGTCGTGTTGTTCAGCCCTACAAACTTCTCCCAAATCGCTGGACGACCGACTCAGAAGAGTCGCCCACATTACTGGTTATTTCATAAGTTGTAAATGTGCATGTACAAGGAAAATGTTCAGTGTTAATAATACAGTACTCGTCCAATCCATCGTGCACTGAACCAAATACAAGCCAATTTACCGACAAAATTAGGCCAAAACCCCCAAATTCCTTGTAATATAAATTGCTCCCTGTTATGTGTGTGTTGACTTGTAAGTTCAAAAGTCAAATTCACTGCCATTTTGTTTTTAAATCTTGAGTTTTGTGGGCATCTTTGGTAACTTCCATATACAAGCAATGAATCAAAATCAATTGGGGATAGAGTGACGTCATGAGTCGTTTGTCAAGTGGATTGCGTGACCTTGCATTTTTCTGATTTTGTGCTTATTTTTTTTTTTAATGTTTTAAAGTCATTTACAAAACTAACACAGATCTGGACTTGCAAATTAGGGCGATGGTACCGAGGGATAGGCCTTCTTCACATGGTAGAGCAAAAACAACTTTGAACTTTTGGTCCAAAACTTCAGTTTTTTAAGGGGGGTAGTGTAAATTTTTTTTTTTTTTTTTAACCTTAAAGTTTCAGCTGAAAAATGAAACATATTTCCCGAACTAACGCAGATCCGAACTTGCATATTAAAGCCATGGTACTGGGAGATTTGCCCTTTTTACATGGTAGAGTGAAAACGACATTGAAATTTTGGTCCCAAAATCACAGATTTTGAGGGGGGTAATGTAAATTTTGTGTTTTTTGACCAAAAAGTTTTAGCTGAAAGATGAATTATATATCCCGAACTATCACAGATCCGAGCTTGCAAATTAGAGCCCTGGTACTGGGGGATTTGCTCTTTTTATATGGCAGAGCAAAAACGACTATCAAACTTTGGTCCAAAACTTCAGTTTTTTTAGGGGGGTAATGTAAAATATGTGTTTTTTTACTTTTCAAGTTTGAGCTGAAAAATAACAGACATTTCCAAAACTAACGCAGATCTGGACTTGCAAATTAGGGCGATGGTATCGAGGGATAGGCCTACTTCACATGGTAGAGCAAAAAACAACTTTGAACTTTTGGTCCAAAACTTCAGTTTTTAAGGGTTAGTGTAAAATTTGTGGGTTTTTTTTAACCTTAAAGTTTCAGCTGAAAAATGAAACATAGTTCTGAACTAAAGCAGATCCGAACTTGCAAATTAGAGCACTGGTTCTGGGGAATATTCTCTCTGGACATGCTAGAGCAAAAACGACTTTGACATTAGGTCCAAAATTTCAATTTTTTTTAGGGGAGTACTGTAAAATTTGTGCTTTTTGACCCTAAATCTTTTAGCCCCAAAACTGGTGGATATTTCCCGAACTAACGCTCATCCGGACTTGCAAATTAGAGCACTGGTACTGGGGGATATTCCCTCTTGACATGGTAGAGCAAAAACGACTTTGACATTTTGTTCCAAAACTCCAATTTTTTTTAAGGGGGTAGAGTAAAATTTGTGCTTTTTGACCCTAAAAGTTTCAGCCGAAGAAAGGTGGATATTTCCTGGAACTAACGCTCATCCGGACTTGCAAATTAGAGCACTGGTACTGGGGGATATTCCCTCTGGACATGGTAGAGCAGAACAGCTTTGACATTTTGGTCCAAAACTCCAATTTCTTTTTTTTTTTTGGGGGGGGGGGTACTGTAAAATTTGTGCTTTTTGACCCTAAAAGTTTCAGCCGAAAAATGGTGGATATTTCTCGAACTAACGCTTATCCAGACTTGCAAATTAGAGCAATGGTACTGGGGGATATTCCCTCTTGACATGGTAGAGCAAAAACGACTTTGACATTTTAGTCCAAAACTCCAATTTTTTTTTTTTGGGGGGGGGTACTAAAAAATAAGTGCTTTTTGACCGTAAAACTTTCAGCCCCAAAACTTGTGGATGTTTCCAGAACTAACGCTTATCCGGACTTGCAAATTAGAGCACTGTTACTGGGGGATATTCCCTCATGACATGGTAGAGCAAAAACGACTTTGAAATTTTGGTCCAAAACTCCAATATTTTTTTGGGGGGTACTAAAAAATATGTGTCTTTTGACCCTAAAACTTTCAGCCCCAAAACTGATGGATGTTTCCCAAACTAACGCTCATCCGGACTTGCAAATTAGAGCACTGGTACTGGGGGATATTCCCTCTGGACATGGTAGAGCATAAACGACTTTGAAATTTTGGTCCAAAACTCCAATTTTGTTTAGAGGGGTACTAAAAAATATGTGCTTTTTGACCCTAAAACTTTCAGCCCCAAAACTTGTGGACGTTTCCCGAACTAACGCTGATCCGGATTTGCAAATTAGAGCACTGGTACTGGGGGATATTCCCTCTTGACATGGTAGAGCAAAAACGACATTGACATTTTGGTCCACAACTCCAATATTTTTTTAGGGGGGTACTAAAAAATATGTGCTTTTTGACCCTAAAACTTTCAGCCCCAAAACTTGTGGATGTATCCCGAACTAACGCTCATCTGGACTTGCAAATTAGAGCACTGGTACTGGGGGATATTCCTTCTTGACATGGTAGAGCAAAAACGACTTTGACATTTTGGTCCAAAACTCCAATATTTTTTAGGGGGGTACTAAAAAATATGTGCTTTTTGACCCTAAAACTTTCAGCCCCAAAACTTGTGGATGTTTCCCGAACTAACGCTCATCCGGACTTGCAAATTAGAGCACTGGTACTGGGGGATATTCCCTCTTGACATGGTAGAGCAAAAACGACTTTGAAATTTTAGTCCAAAACTCCAATTTTTTTCAGAGGGGTACACAAAAATGTGTGCTTTTTGACCCTAAAACTTTCAGCCCCAAAACTTGTTGACGTTTCCCGAACTAACGCTCATCCGGATTTGCAAATTAAAGCACTGGTACTGGGGGATATTCCCTCTTGACATGGTAGAGCAAAAATGACTTTGAAATTTTAGTCCAAAACTATTTTTCAGGGGGGTACTGAAAAATTTGTGTTTTTTGACCCGAAAACTTTCAGCCCCAAAAATGGTGGATGTTTCCCGAACTAACGCTCAACCGGACTTGCAAATTAGAGCACTGGTACTGGGGGATATTCCCTCTTGACATGGTAGAGCAAAAACGACTTTGAAATTTTAGTCCAAAACTCGCATTTTTTTTAGGGGGGTACTAAAAAATGTGTGCTTTTTGACCCTAAAACTTTCAGCCCCAAAACTGGTGGAAGTTTCACGAACTAACGCTCATCCGGACTTGCAAATTAGAGCAGTGGTACTGGAGGATATTCCCTCTCGACATGGTAGAGCAAAAATGACTTTAAAATTTTAGTCCAAAACTATTTTTCAGGGGGGTACTGAAAAATTTGTGTTTTTTGACCCTAAAACTTTCAGCCCCAAAACTGGTGGATGTTTCCCGAACTAACGCTCATCCGGACTTGCAAATTAGAGCACTGGTACTGGGGGATATTCCCTCTTGACATAATAGAGCAAAAACGACTTTGAAATTTTAGTCCAAAACTACCATTTTTTTTAGGGGGGTACTAAAAAATATGTGTTTTTTGACCCGAAAACTTTCAGCCCCAAAACTTGTGGATGTTTCCCGAAATAACGCTCATCCGGATTTGTAAATTAGAGCACTGGTACTGGAGAATATTCCCTTTTGACATGGTAGAGCAAAAACGACTTTGAAATTTTAGTCCAAAACTCCAATTTTTTTCAGAGGGGTACACAAAAATATGTGCTTTTTGACCCTAAAACTTTCAGCCCCAAAACTTGTTGACGTTTCCCGAACTAACGCTCATCCGGATTTACAAATTAGAGCACTGGTACTGGGGGATATTCCCTCTTGACATGGTAGAGCAAACATGACTTTGAAATTTTAGTCCAAAACTATTTTTCAGGGGGGTACTGAAAAATTTGTGTTTTTTGACCCGAAAACTTTCAGCCCCAAAAATGGTGGATGTTTCCCGAACTAACGCTCATCCGGACTTGCAAATTAGAGCACTGGTACTGGGGGATATTCCCTCTTGACATGGTAGAGCAAAAACGACATTGACATTTTGGTCCACAACTCCAATATTTTTTTAGGGGGGTACTAAAAAATATGTGCTTTTTGACCCTAAAACTTTCAGCCCCAAAACTTGTGGATGTATCCCGAACTAACGCTCATCTGGACTTGCAAATTAGAGCACTGGTACTGGGGGATATTCCTTCTTGACATGGTACAGCAAAAATGACTTTAAAATTTTAGTCCAAAACTATTTTTCAGGGGGGTACTGAAAAATTTGTGTTTTTTGACCCTAAAACTTTCAGCCCCAAAACTGGTGGATGTTTCCCAAACTAACGCTCATCCGGACTTGCAAATTAGAGCACTGGTACTGGGGGATATTCCCTCTTGACATAATAGAGCAAAAACGACTTTGAAATTTTAGTCCAAAACTACCATTTTTTTAGGGGGTACTAAAAAATATGTGCTTTTTGACCCGAAAACTTTCAGCCCCAAAACTTGTGGATGTTTCCCGAAATAACGCTCATCCGGATTTGTAAATTAGAGCACTGGTACTGGGGAATATTCCCTTTTGACATGGTAGAGCAAAAACGACTTTGAAATTTTAGTCCAAAACTCCAATTTTTTTCAGAGGGGTACACAAAAATATGTGCTTTTTGACCCTAAAACTTTCAGCCCCAAAACTTGTTGACGTTTCCCGAACTAACGCTCATCCGGATTTGCAAATTAGAGCACTCGTACTGGGGGATATTCCCTCTTGACATGGTAGAGCAAAAATGACTTTGAAATTTTAGTCCAAAACTATTTTTCAGGGGGGTACTGAAAAATTTGTGTTTTTTGACCCGAAAACTTTCAGCCCCAAAAATGGTGGATGTTTCCCGAACTAACGCTCATCCGGACTTGCAAATTAGAGCACTGGTACTGGGGGATATTCCCTCTTGACATGGTAGAGCAAAAACGACTTTGACATTTTGTTCCAAAACTCCAATTTTTTTTAAGGGGGTAGAGTAAAATTTGTGCTTTTTGACCCTAAAAGTTTCAGCCGAAGAAAGGTGGATATTTCCTGGAACTAACGCTCATCCGGACTTGCAAATTAGAGCACTGGTACTGGGGGATATTCCCTCTGGACATGGTAGAGCAAAAATGACTTTAAAATTTTAGTCCAAAACTATTTTTCAGGGGGGTACTGAAAAATTTGTGTTTTTTGACCCTAAAACTTTCAGCCCCAAAACTGGTGGATGTTTCCCAAACTAACGCTCATCCGGACTTGCAAATTAGAGCACTGATACTGGGGGACATTCCCTCTTGACATAATAGAGCAAAAACGACTTTGAAATTTTAGTCCAAAACTACCATTTTTTTTAGGGGGGTACTAAAAAATATGTGCTTTTTGACCCTAAAACTTTCAGCCCCAAAACTTCTGGATGTTTCCCGAACTAACGCTCATCCGGACTTGCAAATTAGAGCACTGGTACTGGGGGATATTCCCTCTTGACATGGTAGAGCAAAAACGACTTTGAAATTTTAGTCCAAAACTCCAATTTTTTTTAGGGGGTACTAAAAAATATGTGCTTTTTGACCCTAAAACTTTCAGTCGAAAAACTTGTGGATTTTTCCCAAACTAACGCTCATCCGGACTAGCAAATTAGAGCACTGGTACTGGGGGATATTCCCTCTTGACATGGTAGAGCAAAAACGACTTTGAAATTTAAGTCCAAAATTCCAATATTTTTCAGGGGGGTACTGAAAAATTTGTGTTTTTTGACCCTAAAACTTTCAGCCTAAAAATTGTGGATGTTTCCCGAAGTATTGCTCATCAGAACTTGCAAATTAGGGCACTGGTACTGGGGGATATTCCCTCATGACATGGTAGAGCAAAAACGACTTTGAAATTTTAGTCCAAAACTCCCATTTTTTTTAGGGGGGTACTGTAAAATTTGTGCTTTTGACCCTAAAACTTTCAGCCTAAAAAATGGTGGATGTTTCCAGAACTAACGCTCATCCGGACTTGCAAATTAGAGCACTAGTACTGGAGGATATTCCGTCTTGACATGGTAGAGCAAAAATGACTTTGAAATTTTGGTCCCAAACTCAAATTTTTTTTAGGGGGGTACTGAAAAATTTGTGTTTTTTGACCCTAAAACTTTCAGTCCCAAAAATGGTGGATGTTTCCAGAACTAACGCTCATCCGGACTTGCATATTAGAGCACTAGTACTGGAGGATATTCCCTCTTGACATGGTAGAGCAAAAATGACTTTGAAATTTTAGTCCAAGACTCCCATTGTTTTCAGGGGGGTACTGAAAAATTTGTGTTTTTTTACCCTTAAACTTTCAGCTGAAAAATGATGGATATTTCCCAAACTAATGCTTATCCGGACTTGCAAATTAGAGCACTGGTACTGGGGGATATTCCCTCTTGACATGGTAGAGCAAAATCGACTTTGAAATTTTGGTCCAAAACTCCAATATTTTTTAGGGGGGTACTAAAAAATATGTGCTTTTTGACCCCAAAACTTTCAGCCCCAAAACTTGTGAATGTTTCCCGAAATAACGCTCATCCGGAGTTGCAAATTAGAGCACTGGTACTGGGGGATATTCCCTCTTGACATGGTAGAGCAAAAACGACTTTGAAATTTTAGTCCAAAAGTCCCATTTTTTTTAGGGGGGTACTAAAAAATATGCGCTTTTTGACCCTCAAACTTTCAGCCCCTAAACTGGTGGATGTTTCCCGAACTAACGCTCATCCGGACTTGCAAATTAGAGCACTGGTACTGGGGGATATTCCCTCATGACATGGTAGAGCAAAAACGACCATGAAATTTTAGTCCAAAACTCCCATTTTTTTCAGGGGGGTACTGAAAAATTTGTGTTTTTTTACCCTAAAACTTTCAGCTGAAAAATGGTGGATATTTCCCAAACTAACGCTCATCCGGACTTGCAAATTAGAGCACTGGTACTGGGGGATATTCCCTCTTGACATGGTAGAGCAAAAACGACTTTGAAATTTTAGTCCAAAACTCCAATTTTTTTTAGGGGGTACTAAAAAATATGTGCTTTTTGACCCTAAAACTTTCAGTCGAAAAACTTGTGGATTTTTCCCAAACTAACGCTCATCCGGACTTGCAAATTAGAGCACTGGTACTTGGGGATATTCCCTCTTGACATGGTAGAGCAAAAACGACTTTGAAATTTAAGTCCAAAATTCCAATATTTTTCAGGGGGGTACTGAAAAATTTGTGTTTTTTGACCCTAAAACTTTCAGCCTAAAAATTATGGATGTTTCCCGAAGTATTGCTCATCAGAACTTGCAAATTAGGGCACTGGTACTGGGGGATATTCCCTCTTGACATGGTAGAGCAAAAATGACTTTGACATTTTGGTCCAAAACTCCAATTTGTTTTAGGTTGGTACTAACAATATGTGCTTTTTGACCATTGAAAATTTCAGCCCCAAAACTTTTGGATATTTCCCGAACTAACGCTCATCCGGACTTGCAAATTAGAGCACTGGTAGTGGGGGATATTCCCTCTTGACATGGTAGAGCAAAAATGACCTTGAAATTTTAGTCCAAAACTCCAATATTTTTCAGGGGGGTACTGAAAAATTTGTGTTTTTTTACCCTAAAACTTTTAGCTGAAAAATGATGGATATTTCCCAAACTAACGCTCATCCGGACTTGCAAATTAGAGCACTGGTACTGGGGGATATTCCCTCTTGACATGGTAGAGCAAAATCGACTTTGAAATTTTAGTCCAAAACTCCCATTGTTTTCAGGGGGGTACTAAAAAATATGCCCTTTTTGACCCTAAAACTTTCAGCCCCAAAACTGGTGGATGTTTCCCAAAGTAACGCTCATCCGGATTTGCAAATTAGAGCACTGGTACTGGGGGATATTCCCTCTTGACATGGTAGAGCAAAAACGACTTTGAAATTTTAGTCCAAAACTCCCATTGTTTTCAGGGGGGTACTGAAAAATTTGTGTTTTTTTACCCTTAAACTTTCAGCTGAAAAATGATGGATATTTCCCAAACTAACGCTTATCCGGACTTGCAAATTAGAGCACTGATATTCCCTCTTGACATGGTAGAGCAAAATCGACTTTGAAATTTTGGTCCAAAACTCAAATTTTTTTTAGGGGGGTACTAAAAAATATGTGCTTTTTGACCCTAAAATTTTCAGTCGAAAAACTTGTGGATGTTTCCCGAAATAACGCTCATCCGGAGTTGCAAATTAGAGCACTGGTACTGGGGGATATTCCCTCTTGACATGGTAGAGCAAAAACGACTTTGAAATTTTAGTCCAAAAGTCCAATTTTTTTTAGGGGGGTACTAAAAAATATGCGCTTTTTGACCCTCAAACTTTCAGCCCCTAAACTGGTGGATGTTTCCCGAACTAACGCTCATCCGGACTTGCAAATTAGAGCACTGGTACTGGGGGATATTCCCTCATGACATGGTAGAGCAAAAACGACTTTGAAATTTTAGTCCAAAACTCCCATTTTTTTTAGGGGGGTACTGTAAAATTTGTGCTTTTGACCCTAAAACTTTCAGCCTAAAAATGGTGGATGTTTCCAGAACTAACGCTCATCCGGACTTGCAAATTAGAGCACTAATACTGGAGGATATTCCCTCTTGACATGGTAGAGCAAAAATGACTTTGAAATTTTAGTCCAAGACTCCAATATTTTTCAGGGGGGTACTGAAAAATTTGTGTTTTTTTACCCTAAAACTTTTAGCTGAAAAATGATGGATATTTCCCAAACTAACGCTTATCCGGACTTGCAAATTAGAGCACTGGTACTGGGGGATATTCCCTCTTGACATGGTAGAGCAAAATCGACTTTGAAATTTTAGTCCAAAACTCCCACTGTTTTCAGGGGGGTACTAAAAAATATGCCCTTTTTGACCCTAAAACTTTCAGCCCCAAAACTGGTGGATGTTTCCCAAAGTAACGCTCATCCGGACTTGCAAATTAGAGCACTGTTACTGGGGGATATTCCCTCTTGACATGGTAGAGCAAAAACGACTTTGAAATTTTAGTCCAAAACTCCAATATTTTTTAGGGGGGTACTAAAAAATATGTGCTTTTTGACCCCAAAACTTTCAGCCCCAAAACTTGTGGATGTTTCCCGAAATAACGCTCATCCGGAGTTGCAAATTAGAGCACTGGTACTGGGGGATATTCCCTCTTGACATGGTAGAGCAAAAACGACTTTGAAATTTTAGTCCAAAAGTCCCATTTTTTTTAGGGGGGTACTAAAAAATATGCGCTTTTTGACCCTCAAACTTTCAGCCCCTAAACTGGTGGATGTTTCCCGAACTAACGCTCATCCGGACTTGCAAATTAGAGCACTGGTACTGGGGGATATTCCCTCATGACATGGTAGAGCAAAAACGACCATGAAATTTTAGTCCAAAACTCCCATTTTTTTTAGGTGGGTACTGTAAAATTTGTGCTTTTGACCCTAAAACTTTCAGCCTAAAAATGGTGGATGTTTCCAGAACTAACGCTCATCCGGACTTGCAAATTAGAGCACTAGTACTGGAGGATATTCCCTCTTGACATGGTAGAGCAAAAACGACTTTGAAATTTTAGTCCAAAACTCCAATTTTTTTTCAGGGGGGTACTGAAAAATTTGTGGTTTTTGACCCTAAAACTTTCAGCCTAAAAATTGTGGATGTTTCCCGAAGTATTGCTCATCAGAACTTGCAAATTAGGGCACTGGTACTTGGGGATATATCCTCTTGACATGGTAGAGCAAAAACGACTTTGAAATTTTAGTCCAAAACTCCCATTTTTTTTAGGGGGGTACTAAAAAATACATGCTTTTTGACCCTAAAACTTTCAGCCCCAAAACTTGTAGATGATTCCCGAACTAACGCTCATCCGGACTTGCAAATTAGAGCACTGGTAGTGGGGGATATTCCCTCTTGACATGGTAGAGCAAAAATGACTTTGAAATTTTAGTCCAAAACTCCAATATTTTTCAGGGGGGTACTGAAAAATTTGTGTTTTTTTACCCTAAAACTTTTAGCTGAAAAATGATGGATATTTCCCAAACTAACGCTTATCCGGACTTGCAAATTAGAGCACTGGTACTGGGGGATATTCCCTCTTGACATGGTAGAGCAAAATCGACTTTGAAATTTTAGTCCAAAACTCCCATTGTTTTCAGGGGGGTACTAAAAAATATGTGCTTTTTGACCCTAAAACTTTCAGCCCCAAAACTGGTGGATGTTTCCCAAAGTAACGCTCATCCGGATTTGCAAATCAGAGCACTGGTACTGGGGGATATTCCCTCTTGACATGGTAGAGCAAAAACGACTTTGAAATTTTAGTCCAAAACTCCAATTTTTTTTAAGGGGGTACTGAAAAATTTGTGTTTTTTGACACTAAAACTTTTAGCCTAAAAATAGTGGATACTTCCCGAACTAACACTTATACGGACTTGCAAATTAGAGCACTGGTACTAGGGGATATTCCCTCTTGACATGGTAGAGCAAAAACGACTTTGACATTTTGGTCCAAAACTCCAATATTTTTTAGGGGGGTACTAAAAAAATGTGCTTTTTGACCCCAAAACTTTCAGCCCCAAAACTTGTGGATGTTTCCCGAAATAACGCTCATCCGGAGTTGCAAATTAGAGCACTGGTACTGGGGGATATTCCCTCTTGACATGGTAGAGCAAAAACGACTTTGAAATTTTAGTCCAAAAGTCCCATTTTTTTTAGGGGGGTACTAAAAAATATGCGCTTTTTGACCCTAAAACTTTCAGCCCCTAAACAGGTGGATGTTTCCCGAACTAACGCTCATCCGGACTTGCAAATTAGAGCACTGGTACTGGGGGATATTCCCTCATGACATGGTAGAGCAAAAACGACTTTGAAATTTTAGTCCAAAACTCCCATTTTTTTTAGGGGGGTACTGTAAAATTTGTGCTTTTGACCCTAAAACTTTCAGCCTAAAAATGGTGGATGTTTCCAGAACTAACGCTCATCCGGACTTGCAAATTAGAGCACTAGTACTGGAGGATATTCCCTCTTGACATGGTAGAGCAAAAATGACTTTGAAATTTTGGTCCCAAACTCCAATTTTTTTTAGGGGGGTACTGAAAAATTTGTGTTTTTTGACCCTAAAACTTTCAGTCCCAAAAATGGTGGATGTTTCCAGAACTAACGCTCATCCGGACTTGCAAATTAGAGCACTAGTACTAGAGGATATTCCCTCTTGACATGGTAGAGCAAAAATGACTTTGAAATTTTAGTCCAAGACTCCAATATTTTTCAGGGGGGTACTGAAAAATTTGTGTTTTTTTACCCTAAAACTTTCAGCTGAAAAATGGTGGATATTTCCCAAACTAACGCTCATCCGGACTTGCAAATTAGAGCACTGGTACTGGGGGATATTCCCTCTTGACATGGTAGAGCAAAAACGACTTTGAAATTTTAGTCCAAAACTCCCATTGTTTTCAGGGGGGTACTGAAAAATTTGTGTTTTTTTACCCTTAAACTTTCAGCTGAAAAATGATGGATATTTCCCAAACTAACCTTTATCCGGACTTGCAAATTAGAGCACTGGTACTGGGGGATATTCCCTCTTGACATGGTAGAGCAAAATCGACTTTAAAATTTTAGTCCAAAACTCCCATTGTTTTCAGGGGGGTACTAAAAAATATGCCCTTTTTGACCCTAAAACTTTCAGCCCCAAAACTGGTGGATGTTTCCCGAAGTAACGCTCATCCGGATTTGCAAATTAGAGCACTGGTACTGGGGGATATTCCCTCTTGACATGGTAGAGCAAAAATGACTTTGAAATTTTAGTCCAAAACTCCAATATTTTTCAGGGGGGTACTGAAAAATTTGTGTTTTTTTACCCTAAAACTTTTAGCTGAAAAATGATGGATATTTCCCAAACTAACGCTTATCCGGACTTGCAAATTAGAGCACTGGTACTGGGGGATATTCCCTCTTGACATGGTAGAGCAAAATCGACTTTGAAATTTTAGTCCAAAACTCCCATTGTTTTCAGGGGGGTACTAAAAAATATGTGCTTTTTGACCCTAAAACTTTCAGCCCCAAAACTGGTGGATGTTTCCCAAAGTAACGCTCATCCGGATTTGCAAATCAGAGCACTGGTACTGGGGGATATTCCCTCTTGACATGGTAGAGCAAAAACGACTTTGAAATTTTAGTCCAAAACTCCAATTTTTTTTAAGGGGGTACTGAAAAATTTGTGTTTTTTGACACTAAAACTTTTAGCCTAAAAATAGTGGATACTTCCCGAACTAACACTTATACGGACTTGCAAATTAGAGCACTGGTACTAGGGGATATTCCCTCTTGACATGGTAGAGCAAAAACGACTTTGACATTTTGGTCCAAAACTCCAATATTTTTTAGGGGGGTACTAAAAAAATGTGCTTTTTGACCCCAAAACTTTCAGCCCCAAAACTTGTGGATGTTTCCCGAAATAACGCTCATCCGGAGTTGCAAATTAGAGCACTGGTACTGGGGGATATTCCCTCTTGACATGGTAGAGCAAAAACGACTTTGAAATTTTAGTCCAAAAGTCCCATTTTTTTTAGGGGGGTACTAAAAAATATGCGCTTTTTGACCCTAAAACTTTCAGCCCCTAAACAGGTGGATGTTTCCCGAACTAACGCTCATCCGGACTTGCAAATTAGAGCACTGGTACTGGGGGATATTCCCTCATGACATGGTAGAGCAAAAACGACTTTGAAATTTTAGTCCAAAACTCCCATTTTTTTTAGGGGGGTACTGTAAAATTTGTGCTTTTGACCCTAAAACTTTCAGCCTAAAAATGGTGGATGTTTCCAGAACTAACGCTCATCCGGACTTGCAAATTAGAGCACTAGTACTGGAGGATATTCCCTCTTGACATGGTAGAGCAAAAATGACTTTGAAATTTTGGTCCCAAACTCCAATTTTTTTTAGGGGGGTACTGAAAAATTTGTGTTTTTTGACCCTAAAACTTTCAGTCCCAAAAATGGTGGATGTTTCCAGAACTAACGCTCATCCGGACTTGCAAATTAGAGCACTAGTACTAGAGGATATTCCCTCTTGACATGGTAGAGCAAAAATGACTTTGAAATTTTAGTCCAAGACTCCAATATTTTTCAGGGGGGTACTGAAAAATTTGTGTTTTTTTACCCTAAAACTTTCAGCTGAAAAATGGTGGATATTTCCCAAACTAACGCTCATCCGGACTTGCAAATTAGAGCACTGGTACTGGGGGATATTCCCTCTTGACATGGTAGAGCAAAAACGACTTTGAAATTTTAGTCCAAAACTCCCATTGTTTTCAGGGGGGTACTGAAAAATTTGTGTTTTTTTACCCTTAAACTTTCAGCTGAAAAATGATGGATATTTCCCAAACTAACCTTTATCCGGACTTGCAAATTAGAGCACTGGTACTGGGGGATATTCCCTCTTGACATGGTAGAGCAAAATCGACTTTAAAATTTTAGTCCAAAACTCCCATTGTTTTCAGGGGGGTACTAAAAAATATGCCCTTTTTGACCCTAAAACTTTCAGCCCCAAAACTGGTGGATGTTTCCCGAAGTAACGCTCATCCGGATTTGCAAATTAGAGCACTGGTACTGGGGGATATTCCCTCTTGACATGGTAGAGCAAAAACGACTTTGAAATTTTAGTCCAAAACTCCAATTTTTTTTAGGGGGGTACTAAAAAATATGTGCTTTTTGACCCTAAAACTTTCAGTCGAAAAACTTGTGGATTTTTCCCAAACTAATGCTCATCTGGACTTGCAAATTAGAGCACTGGTACTGGGGGATATTCCCTCTTGACATGGTAGAGCAAAAACGACTTTGAAGTTTAAGTCCAAAATTCCAATATTTTTCAGGGGGGTACTGAAAAATTTGTGTTTTTTGACCCTAAAACTTTCAGCCTAAAAATTGTGGATGTTTCCCGAAGTATTGCTCATCAGAACTTGCAAATTAGGGCACTGGTACTGGGGGATATTCCCTCTTGACATGGTAGAGCAAAAAGGACTTTGACATTTTGGTCCAAAACTCCAATTTCTTTTAGGGGGGTACTAAAAATATGTGCTTTTTGACCATTGAAAATTTCAGCCACAAAACTTGTGGATATTTCCCGAACTAACGCTCATCCGGACTTGCAAATTAGAGCACTGGTAGTGGGGGATATTCCCTCTTGATATGGTAGAGCAAAAATGACTTTGAAATTTAAGTCCAAAACTCCAATATTTTTCAGGGGGGTACTGAAAAATTTGTGTTTTTTTACCCTAAAACTTTCAGTCCCAAAAATGGAGGATGTTTCAAGAACTAACGCTCATCCGGACTTGCAAATTAGAGCACTAATACTGGAGGATATTCCCTCTTGACATGGTAGAGCAAAAATGACTTTGAAATTTTAGTCCAAGACTCCAATATTTTTCAGGGGGGTACTGAAAAATTTGTGTTTTTTTACCCTAAAACTTTTAGCTGAAAAATGATGGATATTTCCCAAACTAACGCTTATCCGGACTTGCAAATTAGAGCACTGGTACTGGGGGATATTCCCTCTTGACATGGTAGAGCAAAATCGACTTTGAAATTTTAGTCCAAAACTCCCATTGTTTTCAGGGGGGTACTAAAAAATATGCCCTTTTTGACCCTAAAACTTTCAGCCCCAAAACTGGTGGATGTTTCCCAAAGTAACGCTCATCCGGATTTGCAAATTAGAGCACTGGTACTGGGGGATATTCCCTCTTGACATGGTAGAGCAAAAACGACTTTGAAATTTTAGTCCAAAACTCCAATATTTTTTAGGGGGGTACTAAAAAATATGTGCTTTTTGACCCCAAAACTTTCAGCCCCAAAACTTGTGGATGTTTCCCGAAATAACGCTCATCCGGAGTTGCAAATTAGAGCACTGGTACTGGGGGATATTCCCTCTTGACATGGTAGAGCAAAAACGACTTTGAAATTTTAGTCCAAAAGTCCCATTTTTTTTAGGGGGGTACTAAAAAATATGCGCTTTTTGACCCTCAAACTTTCAGCCCCTAAACTGGTGGATGTTTCCCGAACTAACGCTCATCCGGACTTGCAAATTAGAGCACTGGTACTGGGGGATATTCCCTCATGACATGGTAGAGCAAAAACGACCATGAAATTTTAGTCCAAAACTCCCATTTTTTTTAGGTGGGTACTGTAAAATTTGTGCTTTTGACCCTAAAACTTTCAGCCTAAAAATGGTGGATGTTTCCAGAACTAACGCTCATCCGGACTTGCAAATTAGAGCACTAGTACTGGAGGATATTCCCTCTTGACATGGTAGAGCAAAAACGACTTTGAAATTTTAGTCCAAAACTCAAATTTTTTTTAGGTTGGTACTAAAAAATATGTGCTTTTTGACCCTCAAACTTTCAGTCGAAAAACTTGTGGATTTTTCCCAAACTAACGCTCATCCGGACTTGCAAATTAGAGCACTGGTACTGGGGGATATTCCCTCTTGACATGGTAGAGCAAAAACGACTTTGAAATTTAAGTCCAAAATTCCAATATTTTTCAGGGGGGTACTGAAAATTTGTGTTTTTTGACCCTAAAACTTTCAGCCTAAAAATTGTGGATGTTTCCCGAAGTATTGCTCATCAGAACTTGCAAATTAGGGCACTGGTACTGGGGGATATTCCCTCTTGACATGGTAGAGCAAAAATGACTTTGAAATTTTGGTCCAAAACTCCAATTTTTTTTAGGGGGGTACTAAAAATATGTGCTTTTTGACCATTGAAAATTTCAGCCCCAAAACTTTTGGATATTTCCCGAACTAACGCTCATCCGGACTTGCAAATAAGAGCACTGGAAGTGGGGGATATTCCCTCTTGACATGGTAGAGCAAAAATGACTTTGAAATTTTAGTCCAAAACTCCAATATTTTTCAGGGGGGTACTGAAAAATTTGTGTTTTTTTACCCTAAACTTTTAGCTGAAAAATGATGGATATTTCCCAAACTAACGCTTATCCGGACTTGCAAATTAGAGCACTGGTACTGGGGGATATTCCCTCTTGACATGGTAGAGCAAAAACGACTTTGAAATTTTAGTCCAAAAGTCCCATTTTTTTTAGGGGGGTACTAAAAAATATGCGCTTTTTGACCCTCAAACTTTCAGCCCCTAAACTGGTGGATGTTTCCCGAACTAACGCTCATCCGGACTTGCAAATTAGAGCACTGGTACTGGGGGATATTCCCTCATGACATGGTAGAGCAAAAACGACCATGAAATTTTAGTCCAAAACTCCCATTTTTTTTAGGTGGGTACTGTAAAATTTGTGCTTTTGACCCTAAAACTTTCAGCCTAAAAATGGTGGATGTTTCCAGAACTAACGCTCATCCGGACTTGCAAATTAGAGCACTAGTACTGGAGGATATTCCCTCTTGACATGGTAGAGCAAAAACGACTTTGAAATTTTAGTCCAAAACTCCAATTTTTTTTAGGTTGGTACTAAAAAATATGTGCTTTTTGACCCTAAAACTTTCAGTCGAAAAACTTGTGGATTTTTCCCAAACTAACGCTCATCCGGACTTGCAAATTAGAGCACTGGTACTGGGGGATATTCCCTCTTGACATGGTAGAGCAAAAACGACTTTGAAATTTAAGTCCAAAATTCCAATATTTTTCAGGGGGGTACTGAAAAATTTGTGTTTTTTGACCCTAAAACTTTCAGCCTAAAAATTGTGGATGTTTCCCGAAGTATTGCTCATCAGAACTTGCAAATTAGGGCACTGGTACTGGGGGATATTCCCTCTTGACATGGTAGAGCAAAAATGACTTTGACATTTTGGTCCAAAACTCCAATTTTTTTTAGGGGGGTACTAAAAATATGTGCTTTTTGACCATTGAAAATTTCAGCCCCAAAACTTTTGGATATTTCCCGAACTAACGCTCATCCGGACTTGCAAATTAGAGCACTGGTAGTGGGGGATATTCCCTCTTGACATGGTAGAGCAAAAATGACTTTGAAATTTTAGTCCAAAACTCCAATATTTTTCAGGGGGGTACTGAAAAATTTGTGTTTTTTTACCCTAAAACTTTTAGCTGAAAAATGATGGATATTTCCCAAACTAACGCTTATCCGGACTTGCAAATTAGAGCACTGGTACTGGGGGATATTCCCTCTTGACATGGTAGAGCAAAATCGACTTTGAAATTTTAGTCCAAAACTCCCATTGTTTTCAGGGGGGTACTAAAAAATATGTGCTTTTTGACCCTAAAACTTTCAGCCCCAAAACTGGTGGATGTTTCCCAAAGTAACGCTCATCCGGATTTGCAAATTAGAGCACTGGTACTGGGGGATATTCCCTCTTGACATGGTAGAGCAAAAACGACTTTGAAATTTTAGTCCAAAACTCCAATTTTTTTTAAGGGGGTACTGAAAAATTTGTGTTTTTTGACACTAAAACTTTTAGCCTAAAAATAGTGGATACTTCCCGAACTAACACTTATACGGACTTGCAAATTAGAGCACTGGTACTAGGGGATATTCCCTCTTGACATGGTAGAGCAAAAACGACTTTGACATTTTGGTCCAAAACTCCAATATTTTTTAGGGGGGTACTAAAAAAATGTGCTTTTTGACTCCAAAACTTTCAGCCCCAAAACTTGTGGATGTTTCCCGAAATAACGCTCATCCGGAGTTGCAAATTAGAGCACTGGTACTGGGGGATATTCCCTCTTGACATGGTAGAGCAAAAACGACTTTGAAATTTTAGTCCAAAAGTCCCATTTTTTTTTAGGGGGGTACTAAAAAATATGCGCTTTTTGACCCTAAAACTTTCAGCCCCTAAACTGGTGGATGTTTCCCGAACTAACGCTCATCCGGACTTGCAAATTAGAGCACTGGTACTGGGGGATATTCCCTCATGACATGGTAGAGCAAAAACGACTTTGAAATTTTGGTCCCAAACTCCAATTTTTTTTAGGGGGGTACTGAAAAATTTGTGTTTTTTGACCCTAAAACTTTCAGTCCCAAAAATGGTGGATGTTTCCAGAACTAACGCTCATCCGGACTTGCAAATTAGAGCACTAGTACTAGAGGATATTCCCTCTTGACATGGTAGAGCAAAAATGACTTTGAAATTTTAGTCCAAGACTCCAATATTTTTCAGGGGGGTACTGAAAAATTTGTGTTTTTTTACCCTAAAACTTTCAGCTGAAAAATGGTGGATATTTCCCAAACTAACGCTCATCCGGACTTGCAAATTAGAGCACTGGTACTGGGGGATATTCCCTCTTGACATGGTAGAGCAAAAACGACTTTGAAATTTTAGTCCAAAACTCCCATTGTTTTCAGGGGGGTACTGAAAAATTTGTGTTTTTTTACCCTTAAACTTTCAGCTGAAAAATGATGGATATTTCCCAAACTAACCTTTATCCGGACTTGCAAATTAGAGCACTGGTACTGGGGGATATTCCCTCTTGACATGGTAGAGCAAAATCGCCTTTAAAATTTTAGTCCAAAACTCCCATTGTTTTCAGGGGGGTACTAAAAAATATGCCCTTTTTGACCCTAAAACTTTCAGCCCCAAAACTGGTGGATGTTTCCCGAAGTAACGCTCATCCGGATTTGCAAATTAGAGCACTGGTACTGGGGGATATTCCCTCTTGACATGGTAGAGCAAAAACGACTTTGAAATTTTAGTCCAAAACTCCAATTTTTTTTAGGGGGGTACTGAAAAATATGTGCTTTTTGACCCTAAAACTTTCAGTCGAAAAACTTGTCGATTTTTCCCAAACTAACGCTCATCTGGACTTGCAAATTAGAGCACTGGTACTGGAGGATATTCCCTCTTGACATGGTAGAGCAAAAACGACTTTGAAATTTTAGTCCAAAACTCAAATTTTTTTTAGGTTGGTACTAAAAAATATGTGCTTTTTGACCCTCAAACTTTCAGTCGAAAAACTTGTGGATTTTTCCCAAACTAACGCTCATCCGGACTTGCAAATTAGAGCACTGGTACTGGGGGATATTCCCTCTTGACATGGTAGAGCAAAAACGACTTTGAAATTTAAGTCCAAAATTCCAATATTTTTCAGGGGGGTACTGAAAAATTTGTGTTTTTTGACCCTAAAACTTTCAGCCTAAAAATTGTGGATGTTTCCCGAAGTATTGCTCATCAGAACTTGCAAATTAGGGCACTGGTACTGGGGGATATTCCCTCTTGACATGGTAGAGCAAAAATGACTTTGACATTTTGGTCCAAAACTCCAATTTTTTTTAGGGGGGTACTAAAAATATGTGCTTTTTGACCATTGAAAATTTCAGCCCCAAAACTTTTGGATATTTCCCGAACTAACGCTCATCCGGACTTGCAAATAAGAGCACTGGAAGTGGGGGATATTCCCTCTTGACATGGTAGAGCAAAAATGACTTTGAAATTTTAGTCCAAAACTCCAATATTTTTCAGGGGGGTACTGAAAAATTTGTGTTTTTTTACCCTAAAACTTTTAGCTGAAAAATGATGGATATTTCCCAAACTAACGCTTATCCGGACTTGCAAATTAGAGCACTGGTACTGGGGGATATTCCCTCTTGACATGGTAGAGCAAAAACGACTTTGAAATTTTAGTCCAAAAGTCCCATTTTTTTTAGGGGGGTACTAAAAAATATGCGCTTTTTGACCCTCAAACTTTCAGCCCCTAAACTGGTGGATGTTTCCCGAACTAACGCTCATCCGGACTTGCAAATTAGAGCACTGGTACTGGGGGATATTCCCTCATGACATGGTAGAGCAAAAACGACCATGAAATTTTAGTCCAAAACTCCCATTTTTTTTAGGTGGGTACTGTAAAATTTGTGCTTTTGACCCTAAAACTTTCAGCCTAAAAATGGTGGATGTTTCCAGAACTAACGCTCATCCGGACTTGCAAATTAGAGCACTAGTACTGGAGGATATTCCCTCTTGACATGGTAGAGCAAAAACGACTTTGAAATTTTAGTCCAAAACTCCAATTTTTTTTAGGTTGGTACTAAAAAATATGTGCTTTTTGACCCTAAAACTTTCAGTCGAAAAACTTGTGGATTTTTCCCAAACTAACGCTCATCCGGACTTGCAAATTAGAGCACTGGTACTGGGGGATATTCCCTCTTGACATGGTAGAGCAAAAACGACTTTGAAATTTAAGTCCAAAATTCCAATATTTTTCAGGGGGGTACTGAAAAATTTGTGTTTTTTGACCCTAAAACTTTCAGCCTAAAAATTGTGGATGTTTCCCGAAGTATTGCTCATCAGAACTTGCAAATTAGGGCACTGGTACTGGGGGATATTCCCTCTTGACATGGTAGAGCAAAAATGACTTTGACATTTTGGTCCAAAACTCCAATTTTTTTTAGGGGGGTACTAAAAATATGTGCTTTTTGACCATTGAAAATTTCAGCCCCAAAACTTTTGGATATTTCCCGAACTAACGCTCATCCGGACTTGCAAATTAGAGCACTGGTAGTGGGGGATATTCCCTCTTGACATGGTAGAGCAAAAATGACTTTGAAATTTTAGTCCAAAACTCCCATTGTTTTCAGGGGGGTACTGAAAAATTTGTGTTTTTTTACCCTTAAACTTTCAGCTGAAAAATGATGGATATTTCCCAAACTAACCTTTATCCGGACTTGCAAATTAGAGCACTGGTACTGGGGGATATTCCCTCTTGACATGGTAGAGCAAAATCGCCTTTAAAATTTTAGTCCAAAACTCCCATTGTTTTCAGGGGGGTACTAAAAAATATGCCCTTTTTGACCCTAAAACTTTCAGCCCCAAAACTGGTGGATGTTTCCCGAAGTAACGCTCATCCGGATTTGCAAATTAGAGCACTGGTACTGGGGGATATTCCCTCTTGACATGGTAGAGCAAAAACGACTTTGAAATTTTAGTCCAAAACTCCAATTTTTTTTAGGGGGGTACTGAAAAATATGTGCTTTTTGACCCTAAAACTTTCAGTCGAAAAACTTGTCGATTTTTCCCAAACTAACGCTCATCTGGACTTGCAAATTAGAGCACTGGTACTGGAGGATATTCCCTCTTGACATGGTAGAGCAAAAACGACTTTGAAATTTTAGTCCAAAACTCAAATTTTTTTTAGGTTGGTACTAAAAAATATGTGCTTTTTGACCCTCAAACTTTCAGTCGAAAAACTTGTGGATTTTTCCCAAACTAACGCTCATCCGGACTTGCAAATTAGAGCACTGGTACTGGGGGATATTCCCTCTTGACATGGTAGAGCAAAAACGACTTTGAAATTTAAGTCCAAAATTCCAATATTTTTCAGGGGGGTACTGAAAAATTTGTGTTTTTTGACCCTAAAACTTTCAGTCGAAAAACTTGTGGATTTTTCCCAAACTAACGCTCATCCGGACTTGCAAATTAGAGCACTGGTACTGGGGGATATTCCCTCTTGACATGGTAGAGCAAAAACGACTTTGAAATTTAAGTCCAAAATTCCAATATTTTTCAGGGGGGTACTGAAAAATTTGTGTTTTTTGACCCTAAAACTTTCAGCCTAAAAATTGTGGATGTTTCCCGAAGTATTGCTCATCAGAACTTGCAAATTAGGGCACTGGTACTGGGGGATATTCCCTCTTGACATGGTAGAGCAAAAATGACTTTGACATTTTGGTCCAAAACTCAAATTTTTTTTAGGGGGGTACTAAAAATATGTGCTTTTTGACCATTGAAAATTTCAGCCCCAAAACTTTTGGATATTTCCCGAACTAACGCTCATCCGGACTTGCAAATTAGAGCACTGGTAGTGGGGGATATTCCCTCTTGACATGGTAGAGCAAAAATGACTTTGAAATTTTAGTCCAAAACTCCAATATTTTTCAGGGGGGTACTGAAAAATTTGTGTTTTTTTACCCTAAAACTTTTAGCTGAAAAATGATGGATATTTCCCAAACTATTGCTTATCCGGACTTGCAAATTAGAGCACTGGTACTGGGGGATATTCCCTCTTGACATGGTAGAGCAAAATCGACTTTGAAATTTTAGTCCAAAACTCCCATTGTTTTTAGGGGGGTACTAAAAAATATGTGCTTTTTGACCCTAAAACTTTCAGCCCCAAAACTGGTGGATGTTTCCCAAAGTAACGCTCATCCGGATTTGCAAATTAGAGCACTGGTACTGGGGGATATTCCCTCTTGACATGGTAGAGCAAAAACGACTTTGAAATTTTAGTCCAAAACTCCAATTTTTTTTAAGGGGGTACTGAAAAATTTGTGTTTTTTGACACTAAAACTTTTAGCCTAAAAATAGTGGATACTTCCCGAACTAACACTTATACGGACTTGCAAATTAGAGCACTGGTACTAGGGGATATTCCCTCTTGACATGGTAGAGCAAAAACGACTTTGACATTTTGGTCCAAAACTCCAATATTTTTTAGGGGGGTACTAAAAAATATGTGCTTTTTGACCCCAAAACTTTCAGCCCCAAAACTTGTGGATGTTTCCCGAAATAACGCTCATCCGGAGTTGCAAATTAGAGCACTGGTACTGGGGGATATTCCCTCTTGACATGGTAGAGCAAAAACGACTTTGAAATTTTAGTCCAAAAGTCCCATTTTTTTTAGGGGGGTACTAAAAAATATGCGCTTTTTGACCCTAAAACTTTCAGCCCCTAAACTGGTGGATGTTTCCCGAACTAACGCTCATCCGGACTTGCAAATTAGAGCACTGGTACTGGGGGATATTCCCTCATGACATGGTAGAGCAAAAACGACTTTGAAATTTTAGTCCAAAACTCCCATTTTTTTTAGGGGGGTACTGTAAAATTTGTGCTTTTGACCCTAAAACTTTCAGCCTAAAAATGGTGGATGTTTCCAGAACTAACGCTCATCCGGACTTGCAAATTAGAGCACTAGTACTGGAGGATATTCCCTCTTGACATGGTAGAGCAAAAATGACTTTGAAATTTTGGTCCCAAACTCCAATTTTTTTTAGGGGGGTACTGAAAAATTTGTGTTTTTTGACCCTAAAACTTTCAGTCCCAAAAATGGTGGATGTTTCCAGAACTAACGCTCATCCGGACTTGCAAATTAGAGCACTAGTACTAGAGGATATTCCCTCTTGACATGGTAGAGCAAAAATGACTTTGAAATTTTAGTCCAAGACTCCAATATTTTTCAGGGGGGTACTGAAAAATTTGTGTTTTTTTTACCTAAAACTTTCAGCTGAAAAATGGTGGATATTTCCCAAACTAACGCTCATCCGGACTTGCAAATTAGAGCACTGGTACTGGGGGATATTCCCTCTTGACATGGTAGAGCAAAAACGACTTTGAAATTTTAGTCCAAAACTCCCATTGTTTTCAGGGGGGTACTGAAAAATTTGTGTTTTTTTACCCTTAAACTTTCAGCTGAAAAATGATGGATATTTCCCAAACTAACCTTTATCCGGACTTGCAAATTAGAGCACTGGTACTGGGGGATATTCCCTCTTGACATGGTAGAGCAAAATCGACTTTAAAATTTTAGTCCAAAACTCCCATTGTTTTCAGGGGGGTACTAAAAAATATGCCCTTTTTGACCCTAAAACTTTCAGCCCCAAAACTGGTGGATGTTTCCCGAAGTAACGCTCATCCGGATTTGCAAATTAGAGCACTGGTACTGGGGGATATTCCCTCTTGACATGGTAGAGCAAAAACGACTTTGAAATTTTAGTCCAAAAGTCCCATTTTTTTTAGGGGGGTACTAAAAAATATGTGCTTTTTGACCCTAAAACTTTCAGTCGAAAAACTTGTGGATTTTTCCCAAACTAACGCTCATCTGGACTTGCAAATTAGAGCACTGGTACTGGGGGATATTCCCTCTTGACATGGTAGAGCAAAAACGACTTTGAAATTTAAGTCCAAAATTCCAATATTTTTCAGGGGGGTACTGAAAAATTTGTGTTTTTTGACCCTAAAACTTTCAGCCTAAAAATTGTGGATGTTTCCCGAAGTATTGCTCATCAGAACTTGCAAATTAGGGCACTGGTACTGGGGGATATTCCCTCTTGACATGGTAGAGCAAAAATGACTTTGAAATTTTAGTCCAAGACTCCAATATTTTTCAGGGGGGTACTGAAAAATTTGTGTTTTTTTTACCTAAAACTTTCAGCTGAAAAATGGTGGATATTTCCCAAACTAACCTTTATCCGGACTTGCAAATTAGAGCACTGGTACTGGGGGATATTCCCTCTTGACATGGTAGAGCAAAATCGACTTTAAAATTTTAGTCCAAAACTCCCATTGTTTTCAGGGGGGTACTAAAAAATATGCCCTTTTTGACCCTAAAACTTTCAGCCCCAAAACTGGTGGATGTTTCCCGAAGTAACGCTCATCCGGATTTGCAAATTAGAGCACTGGTACTGGGGGATATTCCCTCTTGACATGGTAGAGCAAAAACGACTTTGAAATTTTAGTCCAAAAGTCCCATTTTTTTTAGGGGGGTACTAAAAAATATGTGCTTTTTGACCCTAAAACTTTCAGTCGAAAAACTTGTGGATTTTTCCCAAACTAACGCTTATCTGGACTTGCAAATTAGAGCACTGGTACTGGGGGATATTCCCTCTTGACATGGTAGAGCAAAAACGACTTTGAAATTTAAGTCCAAAATTCCAATATTTTTCAGGGGGGTACTGAAAAATTTGTGTTTTTTGACCCTAAAACTTTCAGCCTAAAAATTGTGGATGTTTCCCGAAGTATTGCTCATCAGAACTTGCAAATTAGGGCACTGGTACTGGGGGATATTCCCTCTTGACATGGTAGAGCAAAAAGGACTTTGACATTTTGGTCCAAAACTCCAATTTTTTTTAGGGGGGTACTAAAAATATGTGCTTTTTGACCATTGAAAATTTCAGCCACAAAACTTGTGGATATTTCCCGAACTAACGCTCATCCGGACTTGCAAATTAGAGCACTGGTAGTGGGGGATATTCCCTCTTGATAAGGTAGAGCAAAAATGACTTTGAAATTTAAGTCCAAAACTCCAATATTTTTCAGGGGGGTACTGAAAAATTTGTGTTTTTTTACCCTAAAACTTTCAGCTGAAAAATGATGGATATTTCCCAAACTGACGCTTATCCGGACTTGCAAATTAGAGCACTGGTACTGGGGGATATTCCCTCTTGACATGGTAGAGCAAAATCGACTTTGAAATTTTAGTCCAAAACTCCCATTGTTTTCAGGGGGGTACTAAAAAATATGCCCTTTTTGACCCTAAAACTTTCAGCCCCAAAACTGGTGGATGTTTCCCGAAGTAACGCTCATCCGGATTTGCAAATTAGAGCACTGGTACTGGGGGATATTCCCTCATGACATGGTAGAGCAAAAACGACTTTGAAATTTTAGTCCAAAACTCCAATTTTTTTTAGGGGGGTACTGAAAAATTTGTGTTTTTTTACACTAAAACTTTTAGCCTAAAAATAGTGGATACTTCCCGAACTAACGCTTATACGGACTTGCAAATTAGAGCACTGGTACTAGGGGATATTCCCTCTTGACATGGTAGAGCAAAAACGACTTTGACATTTTGGTCCAAAACTCCAATATTTTTTAGGGGGGTACTAAAAAATATGTGCTTTTTGACCCCAAAACTTTCAGCCCCAAAACTTGTGGATGTTTCCCGAAATAACGCTCATCCGGAGTTGTAAATAAGAGCACTGGTACTGGGGGATAATCCCTCTTGACATGGTAGAGCAAAAACGACTTTGAAATTTTAGTCCAAAAGTCCCATTTTTTTTAGGGGGGTACTAAAAAATATGCGCTTTTTGACCCTCAAACTTTCAGCCCCTAAACTGGTGGATGTTTCCCGAACTAACGCTCATCCGGACTTGCAAATTAGAGCACTGGTACTGGGGGATATTCCCTCATGACATGGTAGAGCAAAAACGACTTTGAAATTTTAGTCCAAATCTCCCATTTTTTTTAGGGGGGTACTGTAAAATTTGTGCTTTTGAACCTAAAACTTTCAGCCTAAAAATGGTGGATGTTTCCAGAACTAACGCTCATCCGGACTTGCAAATTAGAGCACTAATACTGGAGGATATTCCCTCTTGACATGGTAGAGCAAAAATGACTTTGAAATTTTGGTCGAAATTTCCAATTTTTTTTAGGGGGGTACTGAAAAATTTGCGCTTTTTGACCCTAAAACTTTCAGTCCCAAAAATGGTGGATGTTTCCAGAACTAACGCTCATCCGGACTTGCAAATTAGAGCACTAGTACTGGAGGATATTCCCTCTTGACATGGTAGAGCAAAAATGACTTTGAAATTTTAGTCCAAGACTCCAATATTTTTCAGGGGGGTACTGAAAAATTTGTGTTTTTTTACGCTAAAACTTTCAGCTGAAAAATGGTGGATATTTCCCAAACTAACGCTCATCCGGACTTGCAAATTAGAGCACTGGTACTGGGGGATATTCCCTCTTGACATGGTAGAGCAAAAACGACTTTGAAATTTTAGTCCAAAACTCCAATTTTTTTTAGGGGGGTACTAAAAAATATGTGCTTTTTGACCCTAAAACTTTCAGTCCAAAAACTTGTGGATTTTTCCCAAACTAACGCTCATCCGGACTTGCAAATTAGAGCACTGGTACTAGGGGATATTCCCTCTTGACATGGTAGAGCACAAAGGACTTTGAAATTTAAGTCCAAAATTCCAATATTTTTCAGGTGGGTACTGAAAAATTTGTGTTTTTTGACCCTAAAACTATCAGCCTAAAAATTGTGGATGTTTCCCGAAGTATTGCTCATCAGAACTTGCAAATTAGGGCACTGGTACTGGGGGATATTCCCTCTTGACATGGTAGAGCAAAAATAACTTTGAAATTTTAGTCCAAAACTCCCATTGTTTTCAGGGGGGTACTAAAAAATATGCCCTTTTTGACCCTAAAACTTTCAGCCCCAAAACTGGTGGATGTTTCCCGAAGTAACGCTCATCCGGATTTGCAAATTAGAGCACTGGTACTGGGGGATATTCCCTCTTGACATGGTAGAGCAAAAACGACTTTGAAATTTTAGTCCAAAACTCCAATTTTTTTTAGGGGGGTACTGAAAAATTTGTGTTTTTTGACACTAAAACTTTTAGCCTAAAAATAGTGGATACTTCCCGAACTAACGCTTATACGGACTTGCAAATTAGAGCACTGGTACTAGGGGATATTCCCTCTTTACATGGTAGAGCAAAAACGACTTTGACATTTTGGTCCAAAACTCCAATATTTTTTAGGGGGGTACTAAAAAATATGTGCTTTTTGACCCCAAAACTTTCAGCCCCAAAAATTGTGGATGTTTCCCGAAATAACGCTCATCCGGAGTTGCAAATTAGAGCACTGGTACTGGGGGATATTCCCTCTTGACATGGTAGAGCAAAAACGACTTTGAAATGTTAGTCCAAAAGTCCAATTTTTTTTAGGGGGGTACTAAAAAATATGCGCTTTTTGACCCTCAAACTTTCAGCCCCTAAACTGGTGGATGTTTCCCGAACTAATGCTCTTCCGGACTTGCAAATTAGAGCACTGGTACTGGGGGATATTCCCTCATGACATGGTAGAGCAAAAACGACTTTGAAATTTTAGTCCAAAACTCCCATTTTTTTTAGGGGGGTACTGTAAAATTTGTGCTTTTGAACCTAAAACTTTCAGCCTAAAAATGGTGGATATTTCCAGAACTAACGCTCATCCGGACTTGCAAATTAGAGCACTAGTACTGGAGGATATTCCCTCTTGACATGGTAGAGCAAAAATGACTTTGAAATTTTGGTCCCAAACTCCAATTTTTTTTAGGGGGGTACTGAAAAATTTGCGCTTTTTGACCCTAAAACTTTCAGTCCCAAAAATGGTGGATGTTTCCAGAACTAACGCTCATCCGGACTTGCAAATTAGAGCACTAGTACTGGAGGATATTCCCTCTTGACATGGTAGAGCAAAAATGACTTTGAAATTTTAGTCCAAGACTCCAATATTTTTCAGGGGGGTACTGAAAAATTTGTGTTTTTTTACCCTAAAACTTTCAGCTGAAAAATGGTGGATATTTCCCAAACTAACGCTCATCCGGACTTGCAAATTAGAGCACTGGTACTGGGGGATATTCCCTCTTGACATGGTAGAGCAAAAACGACTTTGAAATTTTAGTCCAAGACTCCAATTTTTTTTAGGGGGGTACTAAAAAATATGTGCTTTTTGACCCTAAAACTTTCAGTCGAAAAACTTGTGGATATTTCCCGAACTAACGCTCATCCGGACTTGCAAATTAGAGCACTGGTAGTGGGGGATATTCCCTCTTGACATGGTAGAGCAAAAATGACTTTGAAATTTTAGTCCAAAACTCCCATTTTTTTTAGGGGGGTACTGTAAAATTTGTGCTTTTGAACCTAAAACTTTCAGCCTAAAAATGGTGGATGTTTCCAGAACTAACGCTCATCCGGACTTGCAAATTAGAGCACTAATACTGGAGGATATTCCCTCTTGACATGGTAGAGCAAAAATGACTTTGAAATTTTGGTCCCAAACTCCAATTTTTTTTAGGGGGGTACTGAAAAATTTGCGCTTTTTGACCCTAAAACTTTCAGTCCCAAAAATGGTGGATGTTTCCAGAACTAACGCTCATCCGGACTTGCAAATTAGAGCACTAGTACTGGAGGATATTCCCTCTTGACATGGTAGAGCAAAAATGACTTTGAAATTTTAGTCCAAGACTCCAATATTTTTCAGGGGGGTACTGAAAAATTTGTGTTTTTTTACGCTAAAACTTTCAGCTGAAAAATGGTGGATATTTCCCAAACTAACACTCATCCGGACTTGCAAATTAGAGCACTGGTACTGGGGGATATTCCCTCTTGACATGGTAGAGCAAAAACGACTTTGAAATTTTAGTCCAAAACTCCAATTTTTTTTAGGGGGGTACTAAAAAATATGTGCTTTTTGACCCTAAAACTTTCAGTCGAAAAACTTGTGGATTTTTCCCAAACTAACGCTCATCCGGACTTGCAAATTAGAGCACTGGTACTAGGGGATATTCCCTCTTGACATGGTAGAGCACAAAGGACTTTGAAATTTAAGTCCAAAATTCCAATATTTTTCAGGTGGGTACTGAAAAATTTGTGTTTTTTGACCCTAAAACTATCAGCCTAAAAATTGTGGATGTTTCCCGAAGTATTGCTCATCAGAACTTGCAAATTAGGGCACTGGTACTGGGGGATATTCCCTCTTGACATGGTAGAGCAAAAATAACTTTGAAATTTTAGTCCAAAACTCCCATTGTTTTCAGGGGGGTACTAAAAAATATGCCCTTTTTGACCCTAAAACTTTCAGCCCCAAAACTGGTGGATGTTTCCCGAAGTAACGCTCATCCGGATTTGCAAATTAGAGCACTGGTACTGGGGGATATTCCCTCTTGACATGGTAGAGCAAAAACGACTTTGAAATTTTAGTCCAAAACTCCAATTTTTTTTAGGGGGGTACTGAAAAATTTGTGTTTTTTGACACTAAAACTTTTAGCCTAAAAATAGTGGATACTTCCCGAACTAACGCTTATACGGACTTGCAAATTAGAGCACTGGTACTAGGGGATATTCCCTCTTTACATGGTAGAGCAAAAACGACTTTGACATTTTGGTCCAAAACTCCAATATTTTTTAGGGGGGTACTAAAAAATATGTGCTTTTTGACCCCAAAACTTTCAGCCCCAAAAATTGTGGATGTTTCCCGAAATAACGCTCATCCGGAGTTGCAAATTAGAGCACTGGTACTGGGGGATATTCCCTCTTGACATGGTAGAGCAAAAACGACTTTGAAATGTTAGTCCAAAAGTCCAATTTTTTTTAGGGGGGTACTAAAAAATATGCGCTTTTTGACCCTCAAACTTTCAGCCCCTAAACTGGTGGATGTTTCCCGAACTAATGCTCTTCCGGACTTGCAAATTAGAGCACTGGTACTGGGGGATATTCCCTCATGACATGGTAGAGCAAAAACGACTTTGAAATTTTAGTCCAAAACTCCCATTTTTTTTAGGGGGGTACTGTAAAATTTGTGCTTTTGAACCTAAAACTTTCAGCCTAAAAATGGTGGATATTTCCAGAACTAACGCTCATCCGGACTTGCAAATTAGAGCACTAGTACTGGAGGATATTCCCTCTTGACATGGTAGAGCAAAAATGACTTTGAAATTTTGGTCCCAAACTCCAATTTTTTTTAGGGGGGTACTGAAAAATTTGCGCTTTTTGACCCTAAAACTTTCAGTCCCAAAAATGGTGGATGTTTCCAGAACTAACGCTCATCCGGACTTGCAAATTAGAGCACTAGTACTGGAGGATATTCCCTCTTGACATGGTAGAGCAAAAACGACTTTGAAATTTTAGTCCAAAACTCCAATTTTTTTTAGGGGGGTACTGAAAAATTTGTGTTTTTTGACACTAAAACTTTTAGCCTAAAAATAGTGGATACTTCCCGAACTAACGCTTATACGGACTTGCAAATTAGAGCACTGGTACTAGGGGATATTCCCTCTTTACATGGTAGAGCAAAAACGACTTTGACATTTTGGTCCAAAACTCCAATATTTTTTAGGGGGGTACTAAAAAATATGTGCTTTTTGACCCCAAAACTTTCAGCCCCAAAAATTGTGGATGTTTCCCGAAATAACGCTCATCCGGAGTTGCAAATTAGAGCACTGGTACTGGGGGATATTCCCTCTTGACATGGTAGAGCAAAAACGACTTTGAAATGTTAGTCCAAAAGTCCAATTTTTTTTAGGGGGGTACTAAAAAATATGCGCTTTTTGACCCTCAAACTTTCAGCCCCTAAACTGGTGGATGTTTCCCGAACTAATGCTCTTCCGGACTTGCAAATTAGAGCACTGGTACTGGGGGATATTCCCTCATGACATGGTAGAGCAAAAACGACTTTGAAATTTTAGTCCAAAACTCCCATTTTTTTTAGGGGGGTACTGTAAAATTTGTGCTTTTGAACCTAAAACTTTCAGCCTAAAAATGGTGGATATTTCCAGAACTAACGCTCATCCGGACTTGCAAATTAGAGCACTAGTACTGGAGGATATTCCCTCTTGACATGGTAGAGCAAAAATGACTTTGAAATTTTGGTCCCAAACTCCAATTTTTTTTAGGGGGGTACTGAAAAATTTGCGCTTTTTGACCCTAAAACTTTCAGTCCCAAAAATGGTGGATGTTTCCAGAACTAACGCTCATCCGGACTTGCAAATTAGAGCACTGGTACTGGGGGATATTCCCTCTTGACATGGTAGAGCAAAAATGACTTTGAAATTTTAGTCCAAGACTCCAATATTTTTCAGGGGGGTACTGAAAAATTTGTGTTTTTTTACCCTAAAACTTTCAGCTGAAAAATGGTGGATATTTCCCAAACTAACGCTCATCCGGACTTGCAAATTAGAGCACTGGTACTGGGGGATATTCCCTCTTGACATGGTAGAGCAAAAACGACTTTGAAATTTTAGTCCAAGACTCCAATTTTTTTTAGGGGGGTACTAAAAAATATGTGCTTTTTGACCCTAAAACTTTCAGTCGAAAAACTTGTGGATATTTCCCGAACTAACGCTCATCCGGACTTGCAAATTAGAGCACTGGTAGTGGGGGATATTCCCTCTTGACATGGTAGAGCAAAAATGACTTTGAAATTTTAGTCCAAAACTCCCATTTTTTTTAGGGGGGTACTGTAAAATTTGTGCTTTTGAACCTAAAACTTTCAGCCTAAAAATGGTGGATGTTTCCAGAACTAACGCTCATCCGGACTTGCAAATTAGAGCACTAATACTGGAGGATATTCCCTCTTGACATGGTAGAGCAAAAATGACTTTGAAATTTTGGTCCCAAACTCCAATTTTTTTTAGGGGGGTACTGAAAAATTTGCGCTTTTTGACCCTAAAACTTTCAGTCCCAAAAATGGTGGATGTTTCCAGAACTAACGCTCATCCGGACTTGCAAATTAGAGCACTAGTACTGGAGGATATTCCCTCTTGACATGGTAGAGCAAAAATGACTTTGAAATTTTAGTCCAAGACTCCAATATTTTTCAGGGGGGTACTGAAAAATTTGTGTTTTTTTACGCTAAAACTTTCAGCTGAAAAATGGTGGATATTTCCCAAACTAACGCTCATCCGGACTTGCAAATTAGAGCACTGGTACTGGGGGATATTCCCTCTTGACATGGTAGAGCAAAAACGACTTTGAAATTTTAGTCCAAAACTCCAATTTTTTTTAGGGGGGTACTAAAAAATATGTGCTTTTTGACCCTAAAACTTTCAGTCGAAAAACTTGTGGATTTTTCCCAAACTAACGCTCATCCGGACTTGCAAATTAGAGCACTGGTACTAGGGGATATTCCCTCTTGACATGGTAGAGCACAAAGGACTTTGAAATTTAAGTCCAAAATTCCAATATTTTTCAGGTGGGTACTGAAAAATTTGTGTTTTTTGACCCTAAAACTATCAGCCTAAAAATTGTGGATGTTTCCCGAAGTATTGCTCATCAGAACTTGCAAATTAGGGCACTGGTACTGGGGGATATTCCCTCTTGACATGGTAGAGCAAAAATAACTTTGAAATTTTAGTCCAAAACTCCCATTGTTTTCAGGGGGGTACTAAAAAATATGCCCTTTTTGACCCTAAAACTTTCAGCCCCAAAACTGGTGGATGTTTCCCGAAGTAACGCTCATCCGGATTTGCAAATTAGAGCACTGGTACTGGGGGATATTCCCTCTTGACATGGTAGAGCAAAAACGACTTTGAAATTTTAGTCCAAAACTCCAATTTTTTTTAGGGGGGTACTGAAAAATTTGTGTTTTTTGACACTAAAACTTTTAGCCTAAAAATAGTGGATACTTCCCGAACTAACGCTTATACGGACTTGCAAATTAGAGCACTGGTACTAGGGGATATTCCCTCTTGACATGGTAGAGCAAAAACGACTTTGACATTTTGGTCCAAAACTCCAATATTTTTTAGGGGGGTACTAAAAAATATGTGCTTTTTGACCCCAAAACTTTCAGCCCCAAAAATTGTGGATGTTTCCCGAAATAACGCTCATCCGGAGTTGCAAATTAGAGCACTGGTACTGGGGGATATTCCCTCTTGACATGGTAGAGCAAAAACGACTTTGAAATGTTAGTCCAAAAGTCCCATTTTTTTTAGGGGGGTACTAAAAAATATGCGCTTTTTGACCCTCAAACTTTCAGCCCCTAAACTGGTGGATGTTTCCCGAACTAATGCTCATCCGGACTTGCAAATTAGAGCACTGGTACTGGGGGATATTCCCTCATGACATGGTAGAGCAAAAACGACTTTGAAATTTTAGTCCAAAACTCCCATTTTTTTTAGGGGGGTACTGTAAAATTTGTGCTTTTGAACCTAAAACTTTCAGCCTAAAAATGGTGGATGTTTCCAGAACTAACGCTCATCCGGACTTGCAAATTAGAGCACTAGTACTGGAGGATATTCCCTCTTGACATGGTAGAGCAAAAATGACTTTGAAATTTTGGTCCCAAACTCCAATTTTTTTTAGGGGGGTACTGAAAAATTTGCGCTTTTTGACCCTAAAACTTTCAGTCCCAAAAATGGTGGATGTTTCCAGAACTAACGCTCATCCGGACTTGCAAATTAGAGCACTAGTACTGGAGGATATTCCCTCTTGACATGGTAGAGCAAAAATGACTTTGAAATTTTAGTCCAAGACTCCAATATTTTTCAGGGGGGTACTGAAAAATTTGTGTTTTTTTACCCTAAAACTTTCAGCTGAAAAATGGTGGATATTTCCCAAACTAACGCTCATCCGGACTTGCAAATTAGAGCACTGGTACTGGGGGATATTCCCTCTTGACATGGTAGAGCAAAAACCGACTTTGAAATTTTAGTCCAAGACTCCAATTTTTTTTAGGGGGGTACTAAAAAATATGTGCTTTTTGACCCTAAAACTTTCAGTCGAAAAACTTGTGGATATTTCCCGAACTAACGCTCATCCGGACTTGCAAATTAGAGCACTGGTAGTGGGGGATATTCCCTCTTGACATGGTAGAGCAAAAATGACTTTGAAATTTTAGTCCAAAACTCCAATATTTTTCAGGGGGGTACTGAAAAATTTGTGTTTTTTTACCCTAAAACTATCAGCCTAAAAATTGTGGATGTTTCCCGAAGTATTGCTCATCAGAACTTGCAAATTAGAGCACTGGTACTGGGGGATATTCCCTCTTGACATGGTAGAGCAAAATCGACTTTGAAATTTTAGTCCAAAACTCCCATTGTTTTCAGGGGGGTACTAAAAAATATGTGCTTTTTGACCCTAAAACTTTCAGTCGAAAAACTTGTGGATTTTTCCCAAACTAACGCTCATCCGGACTTGCAAATTAGAGCACTGGTACTAGGGGATATTCCCTCTTGACATGGTAGAGCACAAAGGACTTTGAAATTTAAGTCCAAAATTCCAATATTTTTCAGGTGGGTACTGAAAAATTTGTGTTTTTTGACACTAAAACTATCAGCCTAAAAATTGTGGATGTTTCCCGAAGTATTGCTCATCAGAACTTGCAAATTAGGGCACTGGTACTGGGGGATATTCCCTCTTGACATGGTAGAGCAAAAATGACTTTGACATTTTGGTCCAAAACTCCAATTTTTTTTAGGGGGGTACTAAAAATATGTGCTCTTTGACCATTGAAAATTTCAGCCACAAAACTTTTGGATATTTCCCGAACTAACGCTCATCCGGACTTGCAAATTAGAGCACTGGTAGTGGGGGATATTCCCTCTTGACATGGTAGAGCAAAAATGACTTTGAAATTTTAGTCCAAAACTCCAATATTTTTCAGGGGGGTACTGAAAAATTTGTGTTTTTTTACCCTAAAACTTTCAGCTGAAAAATGATGGATATTTCCCAAACTAACGCTTATCTGGACTTGCAAATTAGAGCACTGGTACTGGGGGATATTCCCTCTTGACATGGTAGAGCAAAATCGACTTTGAAATTTTAGTCCAAAACTCCCATTGTTTTCAGGGGGGTACTAAAAAATATGCCCTTTTTGAACCTAAAACTTTCAGCCCCAAAACTTGTGGATGTTTCCCGAAGTAACGCTCATCCGGATTTGCAAATTAGAGCACTGGTACTAGGGGATATTCCCTCTTGACATGGTAGAGCAAAAACGACTTTGAAATTTTAGTCCAAAACTCCAATTTTTTTTAGGGGGGTACTGAAAAATTTGTGTTTTTTGACACTAAAACTTTTAGCCTAAAAATAGTGGATACTTCCCGAACTAACGCTTATACGGACTTGCAAATTAGAGCACTGGTACTAGGGGATATTCCCTCTTGACATGGTAGAGCAAAAACGACTTTGACATTTTGGTCCAAAACTCCAATATTTTTTAGGGGGGTACTAAAAAATATGTGCTTTTTGACCCCAAAACTTTCAGCCCCAAAAATTGTGGATGTTTCCCGAAATAACGCTCATCCGGAGTTGCAAATTAGAGCACTGGTACTGGGGGATATTCCCTCTTGACATGGTAGAGCAAAAACGACTTTGAAATTTTAGTCCAAAAGTCCCATTTTTTTTAGGGGGGTACTAAAAAATATGCGCTTTTTGACCCTAAAACTTTCAGCCCCTAAACTGGTGGATGTTTCCAGAACTAACGCTCATCCGGACTTGCAAATTAGAGCACTGGTACTGGGGGATATTCCCTCATGACATGGTAGAGCAAAAACGACTTTGAAATTTTAGTCCAAAACTCCCATTTTTTTTAGGGGGATACTGTAAAATTTGTGCTTTTGACCCTAAAACTTTCAGCCTAAAAATGGTGGATGTTTCCAGAACTAACGCTCATCCGGACTTGCAAATTAGAGCAGTAGTACTGGAGGATATTCCCTCTTGACATGGTAGAGCAAAAATGACTTTGAAATTTTGGTCCCAAACTCCAATTCTTTTTAGGGGGGTACTGAAAAATTTGTGTTTTTTGACCCTAAAACTTTCAGTCCCAAAAATGGTGGATGTTTCCAGAACTCACGCTCATCCGGACTTGCAAATTAGAGCACTAGTACTGGAGGATATTCCCTCTTGACATGGTAGAGCAAAAATGACTTTGAAATTTTAGTCCAAGACTCCAATATTTTTCAGGGGGGTACTGAAAAATTTGTGTTTTTTTACCATAAAACTTTCAGCTGAAAAATGGTGGATATTTCCCAAACTAACGCTCATCCGGACTTGCAAATTAGAGCACTGGTACTGGGGGATATTCCCTCTTGACATGGTAGAGCAAAAACGACTTTGAAATTTTAGTCCAAAACTCCAATTTTTTTTAGGGGGGTACTAAAAAATATGTGCTTTTTGACCCTAAAATTTTCAGTCGAAAAACTTGTGGATTTTTCCCAAACTAACGCTCATCCGGACTTGCAAATTAGAGCACTGGTACTAGGGGATATTCCCTCTTGACATGGTAGAGCACAAAGGACTTTGAAATTTAAGTCCAAAATTCCAATATTTTTCAGGTGGGTACTGAAAAATTTGTGTTTTTTGACCCTAAAACTATCAGCCTAAAAATTTTGGATGTTTCCCGAAGTATTGCTCATCAGAACTTGCAAATTAGGGCACTGGTACTGGGGGATATTCCCTCTTGACATGGTAGAGCAAAAATGACTTTGACATTTTGGTCCAAAACTCCAATTTTTTTTAGGGGGGTACTAAAAATATGTGCTTTTTGACCATTGAAAATTTCAGCCACAAAACTTTTGGATATTTCCCGAACTAACGCTCATCCGGACTTGCAAATTAGAGCACTGGTAGTGGGGGATATTCCCTCTTGACATGGTAGAGCAAAAATGACTTTGAAATTTTAGTCCAAAACTCCAATATTTTTCAGGGGGGTACTGAAAAATTTGTGTTTTTTTACCCTAAAACTTTCAGCTGAAAAATGATGGATATTTCCCAAACTAACGCTTATCTGGACTTGCAAATTAGAGCACTGGTACTGGGGGATATTCCCTCTTGACATGGTAGAGCAAAATCGACTTTGAAATTTTAGTCCAAAACTCCCATTGTTTTCAGGGGGGTACTAAAAAATATGCCCTTTTTGAACCTAAAACTTTCAGCCCCAAAACTTGTGGATGTTTCCCGAAGTAACGCTCATCCGGATTTGCAAATTAGAGCACTGGTACTAGGGGATATTCCCTCTTGACATGGTAGAGCAAAAACGACTTTGAAATTTTAGTCCAAAACTCCAATTTTTTTTAGGGGGGTACTGAAAAATTTGTGTTTTTTTACCCTAAAACTTTCAGCTGAAAAATGATGGATATTTCCCAAACTAACGCTTATCTGGACTTGCAAATTAGAGCACTGGTACTGGGGGATATTCCCTCTTGACATGGTAGAGCAAAATCGACTTTGAAATTTTAGTCCAAAACTCCCATTGTTTTCAGGGGGGTACTAAAAAATATGCCCTTTTTGAACCTAAAACTTTCAGCCCCAAAACTTGTGGATGTTTCCCGAAGTAACGCTCATCCGGATTTGCAAATTAGAGCACTGGTACTAGGGGATATTCCCTCTTGACATGGTAGAGCAAAAACGACTTTGAAATTTTAGTCCAAAACTCCAATTTTTTTTAGGGGGGTACTGAAAAATTTGTGTTTTTTGACACTAAAACTTTTAGCCTAAAAATAGTGGATACTTCCCGAACTAACGCTTATACGGACTTGCAAATTAGAGCACTGGTACTAGGGGATATTCCCTCTTGACATGGTAGAGCAAAAACGACTTTGACATTTTGGTCCAAAACTCCAATATTTTTTAGGGGGGTACTAAAAAATATGTGCTTTTTGACCCCAAAACTTTCAGCCCCAAAACTTGTGGATGTTTCCCGAAATAACGCTCATCCGGAGTTGCAAATTAGAGCACTGGTACTGGGGGATATTCCCTCTTGACATGGTAGAGCAAAAACGACTTTGAAATTTTAGTCCAAAAGTCCCATTTTTTTTAGGGGGGTACTAAAAAATATGCGCTTTTTGACCCTAAAACTTTCAGCCCCTAAACTGGTGGATGTTTCCAGAACTAACGCTCATCCGGACTTGCAAATTAGAGCACTGGTACTGGGGGATATTCCCTCATGACATGGTAGAGCAAAAACGACTTTGAAATTTTAGTCCAAAACTCCCATTTTTTTTAGGGGGATACTGTAAAATTTGTGCTTTTGACCCTAAAACTTTCAGCCTAAAAATGGTGGATGTTTCCAGAACTAACGCTCATCCGGACTTGCAAATTAGAGCAGTAGTACTGGAGGATATTCCCTCTTGACATGGTAGAGCAAAAATGACTTTGAAATTTTGGTCCCAAACTCCAATTCTTTTGAGGGGGGTACTGAAAAATTTGTGTTTTTTCACCCTAAAACTTTCAGTCCCAAAAATGGTGGATGTTTCCAGAACTAACGCTCATCCGGACTTGCAAATTAGAGCACTAGTACTGGAGGATATTCCCTCTTGACATGGTAGAGCAAAAATGACTTTGAAATTTTAGTCCAAGACTCCAATATTTTTCAGGGGGGTACTGAAAAATTTGTGTTTTTTTACCATAAAACTTTCAGCTGAAAAATGGTGGATATTTCCCAAACTAACGCTCATCCGGACTTGCAAATTAGAGCACTGGTACTGGGGGATATTCCCTCTTGACATGGTAGAGCAAAAACGACTTTGAAATTTTAGTCCAAAACTCAAATTTTTTTTAGGGGGGTACTAAAAAATATGTGCTTTTTGACCCTAAAATTTTCAGTCGAAAAACTTGTGGATTTTTCCCAAACTAACGCTCATCCGGACTTGCAAATTAGAGCACTGGTACTAGGGGATATTCCCTCTTGACATGGTAGAGCAAAAATGACTTTGACATTTTGGTCCAAAACTCCAATTTTTTTTAGGGGGGTACTAAAAATATGTGCTTTTTGACCATTGAAAATTTCAGCCACAAAACTTTTGGATATTTCCCGAACTAACGCTCATCCGGACTTGCAAATTAGAGCACTGGTAGTGGGGGATATTCCCTCTTGACATGGTAGAGCAAAAATGACTTTGAAATTTTAGTCCAAAACTCCAATATTTTTCAGGGGGGTACTGAAAAATTTGTGTTTTTTTACCCTAAAACTTTCAGCTGAAAAATGATGGATATTTCCCAAACTAACGCTTATCTGGACTTGCAAATTAGAGCACTGGTACTGGGGGATATTCCCTCTTGACATGGTAGAGCAAAATCGACTTTGAAATTTTAGTCCAAAACTCCCATTGTTTTCAGGGGGGTACTAAAAAATATGCCCTTTTTGAACCTAAAACTTTCAGCCCCAAAACTTGTGGATGTTTCCCGAAGTAACGCTCATCCGGATTTGCAAATTAGAGCACTGGTACTAGGGGATATTCCCTCTTGACATGGTAGAGCAAAAACGACTTTGAAATTTTAGTCCAAAACTCCAATTTTTTTTAGGGGGTTACTGAAAAATTTGTGTTTTTTGACACTAAAACTTTTAGCCTAAAAATAGTGGATACTTCCCGAACTAACGCTTATACGGACTTGCAAATTAGAGCACTGGTACTAGGGGATATTCCCTCTTGACATGGTAGAGCAAAAACGACTTTGACATTTTGGTCCAAAACTCCAATATTTTTCAGGGGGGTACTAAAAAATGTGTGTTTTTTTACCCTAAAACTTTCAGCTGAAAAATGGTGGATGTTTCCAGAACTAACGCTCATCCGGAGTTGCAAATTAGAGCACTAGTACTGGAGGATATTCCCTCTTGACATGGTAGAGCAAAAATGACTTTGAAATTTTAGTCCAAAACTCCAATATTTTTCAGGGGGGTACTGAAAAATTTGTGTTTTTTTACCCTAAAACTTTCAGCTGAAAAATGGTGGATGTTTCCAGAACTAACGCTCATCCGGACTTGCAAATTAGAGAACTGGTACTGGGGGATATTCCCTCTTGACATGGTAGAGCAAAAACGACATTGAAATTTTAGTCCAAAACTCCCATTTTTTTTAGGGGGGTACTGTAAAGTTTGTGGTTTTTTTTCATTAAACTTTCAGCCTAAAAATGGTGGATATTTCCCAAACTAACGCTCATCCGGACTTGCAAATTAGAGCACTGGTACTGGGGGATATTCCCTCTTGACATGGTAGAGCAATAATGACTTTGACATTTTGGTCCAAAACTCCAATATTTTTTAGGGGGGTACTAAAAAATATGTGCTTTTTGACCCTAAAACTTTCAGCCCAAAAACTTGCGGATTTTTCCTGAACTAACGCTCATCCGGACTTGCAAATTAGAGCACTGGTACTGGGGGATATTCCGTCTTGACATGGTAGAGTAAAAACGACTTTGAAATTTAAGTCCTAAATTCCAATATTTTTCAGGGGGGTACTGAAAAATTTGTGTTTTTTGACCCTAAAACTTTCACCCTAAAAATTGTGGATGTTTCCCGAAGTATTGCTCATCAGGACTTGCAAATTAGGGCACTGGTACTGGGGGATATTCCCTCTTGACATGGTAGAGCAAAAATGACTTTGACATTTTGGTCCAAAACTCCCATTTTTTTTAGGGGGGTACTAAAAATATGTGCTTTTTGACCATTGAAAATTTCAGCCCCAAAACTTGTGGATGTTTCCCGAACTAACGCTCATCCGGACTTGCAAATTAGAGCACTAGTACTGGAGGATATTCCCTCTTGACATGGTAGAGCAAAAATGACTTTGAAATTTTAGTCCAAAACTCCAATATTTTTCAGGGGGGTACTGAAAAATTTGTGTTTTTTTACCCTAAAACTTTCAGCTGAAAAATGGTGGATATTTCCCAAACTAAGGCTCATCCGGACATGCAAATTAGAGCACTGGTACTGAGGGATATTCCCTCTTGACATGGTAGAGCAAAAATGACTTTGAAATTTTAGTCCAAAACTCCAATATTTTTCAGGGGGGTACTGAAAAATTTGTGTTTTTTTACCCTAAAACTTTCAGCTGAAAAATGGTGGATATTTCCCAAACTAAGGCTCATCCGGATATGCAAATTAGAGCACTAGTACTGGAGGATATTCCCTCTTGACATGGTAGAGCAAAAATGACTTTGAAATTTTAGTCCAAAACTCCAATATTTTTCAGGGGGGTACTGAAAAATTTGTGTTTTTTTACCCTAAAACTTTCAGCTGAAAAATGGTGGATATTTCCCAAACTAAGGCTCATCCGGACATGCAAATTAGAGCACTGGTACTGAGGGATATTCCCTCTTGACATGGTAGAGCAAAAACGACTTTGAAATTTTAGTCCAAAACTCCAATTTTTTTCAAGGGTGGTACTTTAAAATTTGTGCTTTTTTACCCTAAAACTAAAAGTTTCAGCTGAAAAATGGTGGATATTTCCCGAACTAACGCTTATCCGGACTTGCAAATTAGAGCACTAGTACTGGAGGATATTCCCTCTTGACATGGTAGAGCAAAAATGACTTTGAAATTTTAGTCCAAAACTCCAATATTTTTCAGGGGGGTACTGAAAAATTTGTGTTTTTTTACCCTAAAACTTTCAGCTGAAAAATGGTGGATATTTCCCAAACTAAGGCTCATCCGGACATGCAAATTAGAGCACTGGTACTGAGGGATATTCCCTCTTGACATGGTAGAGCAAAAATGACTTTGAAATTTTAGTCCAAAACTCCAATATTTTTCAGGGGGGTACTGAAAAATTTGTGTTTTTTTACCCTAAAACTTTCAGCTGAAAAATGGTGGATATTTCCCAAACTAAGGCTCATCCGGATATGCAAATTAGAGCACTAGTACTGGAGGATATTCCCTCTTGACATGGTAGAGCAAAAATGACTTTGAAATTTTAGTCCAAAACTCCAATATTTTTCAGGGGGGTACTGAAAAATTTGTGTTTTTTTACCCTAAAACTTTCAGCTGAAAAATGGTGGATATTTCCCAAACTAAGGCTCATCCGGACATGCAAATTAGAGCACTGGTACTGAGGGATATTCCCTCTTGACATGGTAGAGCAAAAACGACTTTGAAATTTTAGTCCAAAACTCCAATTTTTTTCAAGGGTGGTACTTTAAAATTTGTGCTTTTTTACCCTAAAACTAAAAGTTTCAGCTGAAAAATGGTGGATATTTCCCGAACTAACGCTTATCCGGACTTGCAAATTAGAGCACTGGTACTAGGGGATATTCCCTGTTGACATGGTAGAGCAAAAATGACTTTGAAATTTTAGTCCAAAACTCCCATTTTTTTTAGGGGGGTACTGTAAAATTTTTGCTTTTTGACCCTAAAACTTTCAGCCTAAAAATGGTGGATATTTCCTGAACTAACGCTAATCCGGACTTGAAAGTTAGAGCACTGGTACTAGGGGATATTCCCTCTTGACATGGTAGAGCAAAAACGACTTGGAAATTTTAGTCCAAAACTCCAATTTTTTTCAAGGGTGGTACTTTAAAATTTGTGCTTTTTAACCCTAAAAGTTTCAGCCGAAAAATGGTGAATATTTCCCAAACTAACGCTTATCCGGACTTGCAAATTAGAGCACTGGTACTAGGGGATATTCCCTCTTGACATGGTAGAGCAAAAACGACTTTGACATTTTGGTCCAAAACTCCAGTTTTTTTTAGGGGGGTACTAAAAAATTTGTGCTTTTTGACCCAAAAATGTTCAGCTGAAAAATGTTGGATATTTCCAGAACTAACTTTCATCCGGACTTGCAAATCAGAGCACTGGTACTGGGGGATATTCCCTCTTGACATGGTAGAGCAAAAACGACTTTGACGTTTTGGTCCAAAACTCAAATTTTTTTTAGGGGGTACTGTAAAATTTGTGCTTTTTTACCCTAAAACTTTCAGCCCCAAAACTGGTGGATGTTTCCCGAACTAACGCTTATCCGTACTTGCAAATTAGAGCACTGGCACTGGGGGATATTCCCTCTTGACATGGTAGAGCAAAAACGACTTTGAAATTTTGGTCCTAAACTCCTACTTTTTTTCTGGGTTACTGTAAAAGTTGTGTTTTTTTGCACCTAAAACTTTCAGCCGAAAAAATTGTGAATATTTCCCAAACTTACATTTATCCGGACTTGTAAATTAGAGCACTGGTACTGGGGGATATTCCCTCTTGACTGGGTAGAGCGAAAACGACTTTGAAATTTTGGTTTAAAACTGAATTTTTTTTTTTTTTTTTTTTGGGGGGAAGGGGTTGGTCACAGATAATTTTTGTTTTTTAGCTCCTAACTCCAGAAATAAAGATTCTACCTGCAGTTACATGTAGCTCCAGTAACCTTGCATCCGAAAATCAAATTCTTCAACCTTGGAACGACAAGGTAGCAGTAATGCTCCATTTGCCCTTCAAATACATGTTCAATGGGAGTGTTGTACACAGAGCTGACAGAGAGTAAAAACAAGCATTTTAGAATGAAAATATCTTCCCAATGTTGTAATGATCAGGACAAATGTGACACTGTTGGTAAGATCTTTTCAACGGCTCTTTGACAATGTGTAGTATAGGGTTCAAAGAGAAACAGTGGGAAAGCCAGAGGCCAGGGAAAGTGGACACCTAAGAACTCCTAATTTTGATGGGGCTGTGTGTTCATGAACAATGGCCCAGACAGGATTCTGAATTGAAACAAAAAAAAGACTGGCCCCATAAAAAGTCAGCAGCCTCCCGATCCATAACTTCACAAATAATGGTTCTAAAAAAAGTTCTTTTTACCTGCTGTTAGTTCCAGAAGCCTTGCATCCACAAATCAAATACCTCTGTCATCTTCAACCTGGGAACGACGGGTTAGCAGTGATGCTCCGAATGCCATCAAACACATGTTCAATGGGATTGTTGTACACAGAGCTGTCAGAGAGTGAAAACAAGACTTTAAGAATGGCAATATCTTCTCTAATGTTGTAAGGATCTGGACAAGTGTGACACTGTTGGAAAGTCCTACCCAAGGGCTCTCTGGCAATGTGTAGTATAGGATTGAGGGATAAACAGGGAGAATACCGTGGGCCAGAAAGGGAAGACATCCACATTGGCTGCGAACAATGGCCTAGACAGAATAAAAAAAAATATAAAAAAACAATCCCTAAAAAGAAGTTGGCAGCCTCCTGATCCATAATTCCACAATTATTGGTTGTAAAAAAATTGTTTTTACCCGCAGTTAGCTCCAGGAGTCTTGCATCAGGAAATCAAGCTTTCTCTGCCATCCAGCAGCATCTTCTGCCCTGAAATGAAGAGTAAGCGATGATGCTCTGAATGCCTTTCAAATGTATGTTCAAAGGGATTTTCATTCAAAGAGCTGTCAGAGAGTGAAAACAAGAGTTAACAACAGCCATATCTACACTAATCTTGGAAAGATCTGGACAAGTTTGACGCTGTTGGAAAGTCCTTAGTACTCAAGTGCTCTCTGGCAGTGTGCAATATAAAGGTTTGTGGGATAAACAGGAAGGATATCAGGGGCCAGAGAAGGAGGCCACACCCAGGACTTCCAATAAATTCGGGGTTGTGTGTGTATGTGAACAATGGCCCAGCAAGAGTGCTGAACAGAAAAGGAAAAAATATGATCCCCCTAATTCGGCAGCCTCCAGGTTCATAACTCCAGAAACAATGGAACCAGAAAGAAGTAACCAGTAGTCCTGCATCCGAAAATCAAACTTTCTAGGCCATCCAGCGATATCCAACAGGGAAATGACAACTAAGTGGGAATGCTCTAAATGCCCTGCAAATGATTGTTCAATGGGATTTTTGTACACACAGCTGTCAGAGAGTGAAAACAAGAGTTTAGAACTGCCATATCTACCGTAACATGTAACGATCTGGACAAGTGTGATACTGTTGGAATCCCTAAACAAGGGCTCTATAATAGCATTTCATGTAGGAAAACATTTAAATTACAGCATTATGCAGCAGCTGACAAGAAACTGTTGGTTTGGGTGAGGTTTGGCCAAGGCAAAAGAATAAATGAGAAATGCACTAAAGTTTGCTTACCACCATGATGTTGTGAAGTTTCAAATTCAAGATGATTATTGTGAGTGGTTAGACCATACTAGACCCAGTAACTGGGGTGCTGTACTCCTTTTCTGAGATTTTGGCATTATCGGTCGTACCAGCGCCCCAGTCCGAAATATATGTGGGCAATCTGACGTAGCGGATTTTTAACGAATTTGTTAAAAAATAGTCATAATTACGACAAAAACAGAATTGCTGAAAATCGCCTACTGGCTTCTTGAGATATCAAAGATGAAATAAAATGCATTTAATTATACTCAAGATCCTCTCTGTCCTCCAAATCGATGATTTCTTTTAGGCCAACTAAAAATGCAGTCGTTACGAACTGCGTTTTACTACTACATGACATAAAGTACCGTTTTCTAAAAAGAATCGCATGTTCGCCGATGCCCTGACTTGCATCGCAGTTCGGTACAGAGCAAAGATTATAGAGCACCGTAGGCGCAAGATGGGGAACTCTGGCTGAAATGTGAAATCTCACTGGACGCCTTTTCGGCAAGTGACTCTCTTTTGATACAACACTGGGAAAAGTTTCCGTATCCGACTGCCACTTTCTAAGGGATTTTTTATTTTTTTAATTGATGTTGGCTTTAATTTCCCTTTTTAAAATATTCCTCTCCAGGTATTAGTAGCTAAAACGCTAATTATTGAACTTTTAAAAGGAAAAACCAAGCGGACATTTCAGCGCGCGGCCGGAACTTTGGCGCGTTCATGCCCAAAGGTCTGGGGCCTATTGATGAATGAATGTGAATCTGTATTCATTATTGCGTGATGCAGGCAGGGAGCACAACAAATGTAGTGACATACTAAAGAACTGGTACTTGTAAGCAATTTTACCAAGATTTGTAGGCTGATCACAGGCAACAAAAAAGGGAACATACAAAAAGAGACATTATCTAACCCTAACCCTAACCCTAAAGCCCTAAACCTACCCACCAAAATGTTGGGCCCAATCTGTCATGAAAGCGCGCTTCCTATTCGTCTAACCCGGAGACCCCTACTAACCAATCAGGTCGCGAAAAGAGTTGCGCGCAACATAGCCGTCTTGACCATTGGTTGCACGCAAAATAGTAGCCAATAAGAAGTCGCAAAACGAGGAGCGAGCTGCACAATATTATAATTAACTCTTGGCCGTGGAGGAGGGCCACCAGTAAGAAATCACAATTTATGAGCCGTGGGAAAGGGGGTCACTGGCAGAACGAAAAGGAGGGTAAGACTAGAGAGCGGGCGCCGGGGGAGGGCGGTCGTATATTTTTTTTAAACTCTTGTTGATATATTACCACGGCAGCTAGCTGCAGTCACATTTGAAATGAAGATTGTTTACACAGGATGATTTGGGAGTCTTTGCTCTGCGACCATGAACACGTTTTCAACCCTTTAGAATTGTTCAAACTTCCTGTTTCTAGCTGGATACATTCTTCAACCCTTCTAGATAGGTAAAGATCAAAGTTTACTTAAATTCCATGGATATAAAGTGGCAGCCGGATACGACATTTTAGCCCAACACTGATACGTGTGGACCAGTGTAGACAAGGACAATTGCTATCAATGGGAAACACAGACATTCACTTGCCGAAATGGCGCCCATGCGTATTTCACTTTGCAACAGTAGATAAAGGCCCAGTTCCCCATCTTGCGCCTACGGTGCTCTATAATCTTTGGTAGAGAGTAAAGTGCATGCGTTAGCTGAGTTAGTTTGGTGCACAAGTTTTCGCTATCTTTCGCTCCCCTCTGGACCGAGTAACCACTCTACAATTCCTCCTCCGTCAGCCCAGCAGACACGAGTTACTACTTAGTTACTATAACATCATTAAAATAATATTTACCCATTTTCCTTGTGCTTAATAATAAGTAATTTCAACTGCAACCTTGGCCGCAATCCGGGCACTTGTAAAAATGGATGTAAGGTGTCTAGAGCGCCCTCTGTAGTGGGAATCGGGACAGCCTTAATCTTCTCAGACAATTGAAAGCCCAGGTCAAAGATGGTAAAGAGGAAAAACATAATGTTCACAGATTTACATATACCTTACATGGTATAAAGATAATGATGGAAGAAAAGTTTCCTTCACAAAGTTCAGCATAAAGTGTTGTCATTCTTATTTAATAAATTAAATAAGTTCCAAAATTAGTTTTCGTCTCAGTGAGACAAAAACTCTGCCAATAGGAATGCATACAAAAGTGCTGTATGCATTTTTACCGTTTTTTGCAAATGATACAACGAAATGAGCTGACAATCTCACAGGTTGGTTTTATCTTGATTTCTGAGCTGAGGCCTTAATAATCAAACCATTTTTTTTTAAAATAATTTTTATAAGTTCGGAGATTGCCGAGATTGAACTGAATTAAATTTGAGGGGATTATATCAGTTGAGCATAAGTTCGCAATGTCTGTTGTTCAAGAACTTCATACATAATATTTGTCTTTCACAGACAACTAATTAATGCTGGTCATACAAAAGGTACCTCTTCACTGGACAAGTTTGTATTACAGACGACCAAGTCATAAATCTGAATTTCCACAGAATATTCGTAGTCCTGATAATACTTAAAGTGTGATCAACTAATATTAAAATTAATACATTTCTTTGACATTGGGGTGTGAAATTTTGTTTATCTGAAGGTTATCTGGCGGCCACAGTGAGCCGCCACAAAAAATCTGGCATCTGCCTCAAAACTTCATAAAAAAACCAAACGACAAAGCCACAAAACAATATTTCGCAGAAAGACATAATAATAAAAAGTTGTAGCTTTTATTTATTTTTCTATAACTGTCCATATAAGGGCTACTGGCAACATGTCATATTTACCTCAAAAATATCAGTATTTCTCATCAGAAGCTATTCCTGGTTCAAATTAAAGGAAATGTCATCGGTAGTATTTACTACATTATTTAAGAGCATATAATCACACCATGATAATAAACCCCAAATTTGATAAAGATGATTTGATTATTTGTCCTTCTTTCAAGGGTGTTAGCCTTGTTTTCAGGTTTAATTTTTAGCTTCAAAATTTACCAGGCATCCTCACATATGCCATATTGTACATATTATACATATTATTGCCATATTATACCTATATGACATCTTTGCAGAAAACAGAAACAGTAATTTTTCGGCTATTTATTAATTCCCCCCAAATGCAACTAACATATTTGGGTCATGTCTATTGAATAGTTTATAGTAAAAATAACACACCAATGGGAGTTTGGTCTGTAAAATTAGTGTTATATTTCCACCATATATTGAAATAATATTTCCCTAAATGCAGCTTCTATGATTCTCAGACAGCTCACAGATAAACAATCAATGAAACATTGTTGTGATTTTTTGGCACAGTTAAACCACTGCATTTAATTCAACTCCTATTTCCAATTCCAACATGTGCAAAAGGCACTATAAAAGCATTAACTTGTATAAATGGTGTTGTTAATTAAAGACAAAACACAGGGCAGGATAGGGTTGGTTGAGAGTCATCCCTATAACTCATGTTTATCGTAAATGCTATTTTAGTAGATACGACCTTGTTACACAGACATAACGATATATTGGTTTGATACACTAGGTTGAGCATGGGGGATCAACCGTGTTGAACAGACTGTACATGGAACTCAATAACTTCATCTATTTGTAAAATACAATGGATCATCATAAAAAAGTGTATAATACGCATAACAGCTCTATGCAATATGCCAAGTATAATGACATTCTTTAGAATCCCTCAACTACATCTAAATAATCCCCTGATGCAACCAGAGCATAAGGCTCAAACCATAAAGTATAGACAGTAAGTATTAAAAACCATTCACAATCATCATTGATCAGTATTTCCCCAGAGTTAAACCACTGCATTTAATTCAACTCCTATTCCCAATTCCAACATGTGCAAAAGGCACTATAAAAGCATTAACTTTTATAAATGGTGTTGTTAATTAATAACAAAACACAGGGCATGATAGGGTTGGTTGAGAGTCATCGCTTTAATATTTCGGTGGCAGGTTGAAATGATGGCATTTCCACCTTTTGGCAACCCCTGCAGTGTAGTTTATCAGGAGCTTAAAAGGAACTGTATCCTCAGCACTAGAGAAGTAGATCAAAGAGAATTATTTCTTTTTATTCAATATTCAGAACAATCAACGATCACAACGATAAGTATTTGCATTTTAGTTAATGTGTTATTTACGCCATGGACCATGCATACAAGGCCCAAATGGAAATCTGCTGAAACTGCAAGGTAAGATTTTTTCCCACTATTGACAATGTCCCTATATACAATGACAGAGTATTTAGGCACCACAATTGTACTCAATTACATATTTTGATCAATTACTCTGTACTAGACCCTTTGCACTGACGTCACACTTGGCTACTGTCTGACCATGATCTGTCATATTGTAAGTCCAACTGAACATACAGATATAGTGCGCATGTAAAAGCGTTTATGTTGCGTAAAAAGCTCGTAAAGGGAAAATAACTCTAAAAGTAGTGCAAGCCAGATTTTTTGTAGTGTGATGTCAGGTGTTTTAATTGGGTCAATAAATGTGTATCTTTCCTTTGACAATTTCAAACTGCATGTATTCCCTCCCTTCTATAATGCCAAAGGTCAACAACAACCCCCCTTCGAATTTACATATCGTCCTGTCCTTGCAACAAAGTAGTGACTCGATTCTGCAACAAAGTCGTATCTCGGCGTCCATTGACTTTGTGTGTACATCCGGGTAATTTTAAGCAGTATATACAGCCTTTTGACATTTTATAACTAAGTGTTTATTGTAAATGCTATATTGGTTTGATACACTAGGTTGAGTAAGTAAAAAGACCAATTATGATCCAAGACTTTCCTGGGGCTGGGGATCACGTATGTGCACACACATTATGTCCGTGGGTTTGTGAGTGACAGTGATGGCGCCCTCTGTTTTTGACAATTCTTTGGAGGAGAAAGAGCGCGATATACCTGTTAGTAGATCCAAGACTATGTCTGTCTGTGCACATTGGCGCATCACACGGAATAGGGAGAAAAAAGTGCAACGGGCTCATGAATATTTTGTATGCCCTCAAAATATTTAATACTATAGAGATTTGAGAGCCAAAACAGAGTGTTGAGTTGTTAAAACATTGAACAATTGTGACCTGCGGGTTTTTGACTTCTAACTTTGAGAATTTTGGATGACCTAGGCCCTGCAAAGAAAGGTCCTATTTGACAAGAGGTGTAGGGACATTTTGTAGAATGATGCGCGGACTTCACAAAAAGTGCGGGGGTGTTTTGTTTGGATGGAAAAATAATAGAAAGGCGCTGGGACAATGGGAGCTGCCCGCATCGACTGATTCCATGAAAACCACTTTTCAAAAGGGCTCAAAAATTGAAAATTCTCACAGGGAGCTCCCTGTGAGCACCCGCCATTTTGGTCAAAAAAAATTTATACGATTTTATGATAGAAAATGATAGAGTAGATATCACTGAAGAGGGTTTGTGTGTGGGGAAGGGGTCAATTCGCAATATTTGGCCAAATAGCAATATTTAGGTCAACTCTGACGTCATCAAGATGGCCGAAAAAGCTGGCTAGCTCCCGAAATAACGCGAGTTGGGACCTCTAGTTTGTTGGACACGTCTCGGAAGAGCCGCCCGCATCCACTGATTCCATGAAAACCACTTTTCAAAAGGGCTCAAAAATTGAAAATTCTCACAGGGAGCTCCCTGTGAGCACCCGCCATTTTGGTCTAAAAATTTTTATGCGATTTTATGATAGAAAATGATAGAGTAGATATCACTGAAGAGGGTTTGTGTGTGGGGAAGGGGTCAATTCGCAATATTTGGCCAAATAGCAATATTTAGGTCAACTCTGACGTCATCAAGATGGCCGGAAAAGCTGGCTAGCTCCCGAAATAACGCGAGTTGGGACCTCTAGTTTGTTGGACACGTCTCGGAAGAGCCGCCCGCATCCACTGATTCCATGAAAACCACTTTTCAAAAGGGCTCAAAAATTGAAAATTCTCACAGGGAGCATCCTGTGAGCACCCGCCATTTTGGTCAAAAAAATTCAATGCGATTTTATGATAGAAAATGATAGAGTAGATATCACTGAAGAGGGTTTGTGTGTGGGGAAGGGGTCAATTCGCAATATTTGGCCAAATAGCATTTTTTAGGTCAACTCTGACGTCATCAAGATGGCCGAAAAAGCTGGCTAGCTCCCGAAATAACGCGAGTTGGGACCTCTAGTTTGTTGGACACGTCTCGGAAGAGCCGCCCGCATCCACTGATTCCATGAAAACCATTTTTCAAAAGGGCTCAAAAATTGAAAATTCTCACAGGGAGCTCCCTCTGAGCACCCGCAATTTTGGTCAAAAAAAATTTATACGATTTTATGATAGAAAATGATAGAGTAGATATCACTGAAGAGGGTTTGTGTGTGGGGAAGGGGTCAATTCGCAATATTTGGCCAAATAGCAATATTTAGGTCAACTCTGACGTCATCAAGATGGCCGAAAAAGCTGGCTAGCTCCCGAAATAACGCGAGTTGGGACCTCTAGTTTGTTGGACACGTCTCGGAAGAGCCGCCCGCATCCACTGATTCCATGAAAACCACTTTTCAAAAGGGCTCAAAAATTGAAAATTCTCACAGGGAGCATCCTGTGAGCACCCGCCATTTTGGTCAAAAAAATTCAATGCGATTTTATGATAGAAAATGATAGAGTAGATATCACTGAAGAGGGTTTGTGTGTGGGGAAGGGGTCAATTCGCAATATTTGGCCAAATAGCATTTTTTAGGTCAACTCTGACGTCATCAAGATGGCCGAAAAAGCTGGCTTGCTCCCAAAATAACGCGAGTTGGGACCTCTAGTTTGTTGGACACGTCTCGGAAGAGCCGCCCGCATCCACTGATTCCATGAAAACCATTTTTCAAAAGGGCTCAAAAATTGAAAATTCTCACAGGGAGCTCCCTGTGAGCACCCGCCATTTTGGTCAAAAAAAATTTATACGATTTTATGATAGAAAATGATAGAGTAGATATCACTGAAGAGGGTTTGTGTGTGGGGAAGGGGTCAATTCGCAATATTTGGCCAAATAGCAATATTTAGGTCAACTCTGACGTCATCAAGATGGCCGAAAAAGCTGGCTAGCTCCCGAAATAACGCGAGTTGGGACCTCTAGTTTGTTGGACACGTCTCGGAAGAGCCGCCCGCATCCACTGATTCCATGAAAACCACTTTTCAAAAGGGCTCAAAAATTGAAAATTCTCACAGGGAGCTCCCTGTGAGCACCCGCCATTTTGGTCTAAAAATTTTTATGCGATTTTATGATAGAAAATGATAGAGTAGATATCACTGAAGAGGGTTTGTGTGTGGGGAAGGGGTCAATTCGCAATATTTGGCCAAATAGCAATATTTAGGTCAACTCTGACGTCATCAAGATGGCCGGAAAAGCTGGCTAGCTCCCGAAATAACGCGAGTTGGGACCTCTAGTTTGTTGGACACGTCTCGGAAGAGCCGCCCGCATCCACTGATTCCATGAAAACCACTTTTCAAAAGGGCTCAAAAATTGAAAATTCTCACAGGGAGCATCCTGTGAGCACCCGCCATTTTGGTCAAAAAAATTCAATGCGATTTTATGATAGAAAATGATAGAGTAGATATCACTGAAGAGGGTTTGTGTGTGGGGAAGGGGTCAATTCGCAATATTTGGCCAAATAGCATTTTTTAGGTCAACTCTGACGTCATCAAGATGGCCGAAAAAGCTGGCTAGCTCCCGAAATAACGCGAGTTGGGACCTCTAGTTTGTTGGACACGTCTCGGAAGAGCCGCCCGCATCCACTGATTCCATGAAAACCATTTTTCAAAAGGGCTCAAAAATTGAAAATTCTCACAGGGAGCTCCCTCTGAGCACCCGCAATTTTGGTCAAAAAAAATTTATACGATTTTATGATAGAAAATGATAGAGTAGATATCACTGAAGAGGGTTTGTGTGTGGGGAAGGGGTCAATTCGCAATATTTGGCCAAATAGCAATATTTAGGTCAACTCTGACGTCATCAAGATGGCCGAAAAAGCTGGCTAGCTCCCGAAATAACGCGAGTTGGGACCTCTAGTTTGTTGGACACGTCTCGGAAGAGCCGCCCGCATCCACTGATTCCATGAAAACCACTTTTCAAAAGGGCTCAAAAATTGAAAATTCTCACAGGGAGCATCCTGTGAGCACCCGCCATTTTGGTCAAAAAAATTCAATGCGATTTTATGATAGAAAATGATAGAGTAGATATCACTGAAGAGGGTTTGTGTGTGGGGAAGGGGTCAATTCGCAATATTTGGCCAAATAGCATTTTTTAGGTCAACTCTGACGTCATCAAGATGGCCGAAAAAGCTGGCTTGCTCCCAAAATAACGCGAGTTGGGACCTCTAGTTTGTTGGACACGTCTCGGAAGAGCCGCCCGCATCCACTGATTCCATGAAAACCATTTTTCAAAAGGGCTCAAAAATTGAAAATTCTCACAGGGAGCTCCCTGTGAGCACCCGCCATTTTGGTCAAAAAAAATTTATACGATTTTATGATAGAAAATGATAGAGTAGATATCACTGAAGAGGGTTTGTGTGTGGGGAAGGGGTCAATTCGCAACATTTGGCCAAATAGCAATATTTAGGTCAACTCTGACGTCATCAAGATGGCCGAAAAAGCTGGCTAGCTCCCGAAATAACGCGAGTTGGGACCTCTAGTTTGTTGGACACGTCTCGGAAGAGCCGCCCGCATCCACTGATCCCATGAAAACCACTTTTCAAAAGGGCTCAAAAATTGAAAATTCTCACAGGGAGCTCCCTGTGAGCACCCGCCATTTTGGTCTAAAAATTTTTATGCGATTTTATGATAGAAAATGATAGAGTAGATATCACTGAAGAGGGTTTGTGTGTGGGGAAGGGGTCAATTCGCAATATTTGGCCAAATAGCAATATTTAGGTCAACTCTGACGTCATCAAGATGGCCGAAAAAGCTGGCTAGCTCCCGAAATAACGCGAGTTGGGACCTCTAGTTTGTTGGACACGTCTCGGAAGAGCCGCCCGCATCCACTGATTCCATGAAAACCACTTTTCAAAAGGGCTCAAAAATTGAAAATTCTCACAGGGAGCATCCTGTGAGCACCCGCCATTTTGGTCAAAAAAATTCAATGCGATTTTATGATAGAAAATGATAGAGTAGATATCACTGAAGAGGGTTTGTGTGTGGGGAAGGGGTCAATTCGCAATATTTGGCCAAATAGCAATATTTAGGTCAACTCTGACGTCATCAAGATGGCCGAAAAAGCTGGCTAGCTCCCGAAATAACGCGAGTTGGGACCTCTAGTTTGTTGGACACGTCTCGGAAGAGCCGCCCGCATCCACTGATTCCATGAAAACCACTTTTCAAAAGGGCTCAAAAATTGAAAATTCTCACAGGGAGCATCCTGTGAGCACCCGCCATTTTGGTCAAAAAAATTCAATGCGATTTTATGATAGAAAATGATAGAGTAGATATCACTGAAGAGGGTTTGTGTGTGGGGAAGGGGTCAATTCGCAATATTTGGCCAAATAGCAATATTTAGGTCAACTCTGACGTCATCAAGATGGCCGAAAAAGCTGGCTAGCTCCCGAAATAACGCGAGTTGGGACCTCTAGTTTGTTGGACACGTCTCGGAAGAGCCGCCCGCATCCACTGATTCCATGAAAACCACTTTTCAAAAGGGCTCAAAAATTGAAAATTCTCACAGGGAGCATCCTGTGAGCACCCGCCATTTTGGTCAAAAAAATTCAATGCGATTTTATGATAGAAAATGATAGAGTAGATATCACTGAAGAGGGTTTGTGTGTGGGGAAGGGGTCAATTCGCAATATTTGGCCAAATAGCATTTTTTAGGTCAACTCTGACGTCATCAAGATGGCCGAAAAAGCTGGCTTGCTCCCGAAATAACGCGAGTTGGGACCTCTAGTTTGTTGGACACGTCTCGGAAGAGCCGCCCGCATCCACTGATTCCATGAAAACCATTTTTCAAAAGGGCTCAAAAATTGAAAATTCTCACAGGGAGCTCCCTCTGAGCACCCGCCATTTTGGTCAAAAAAAATTTATACGATTTTATGATAGAAAATGATAGAGTAGATATCACTGAAGAGGGTTTGTGTGTGGGGAAGGGGTCAATTCGCAATATTTGGCCAAATAGCAATATTTAGGTCAACTCTGACGTCATCAAGATGGCCGAAAAAGCTGGCTAGCTCCCGAAATAACGCGAGTTGGGACCTCTAGTTTGTTGGACACGTCTCGGAAGAGCCGCCCGCATCCACTGATTCCATGAAAACCACTTTTCAAAAGGGCTCAAAAATTGAAAATTCTCACAGGGAGCTCCCTGTGAGCACCCGCCATTTTGGTCTAAAAATTTTTATGCGATTTTATGATAGAAAATGATAGAGTAGATATCACTGAAGAGGGTTTGTGTGTGGGGAAGGGGTCAATTCGCAATATTTGGCCAAATAGCATTTTTTAGGTCAACTCTGACGTCATCAAGATGGCCGAAAAAGCTGGCTTGCTCCCGAAATAACGCGAGTTGGGACCTCTAGTTTGTTGGACACGTCTCGGAAGAGCCGCCCGCATCCACTGATTCCATGAAAACCATTTTTCAAAAGGGCTCAAAAATTGAAAATTCTCACAGGGAGCTCCCTGTGAGCACCCGCCATTTTGGTCAAAAAAAATTTATACGATTTTATGATAGAAAATGATAGAGTAGATATCACTGAAGAGGGTTTGTGTGTGGGGAAGGGGTCAATTCGCAATATTTGGCCAAATAGCAATATTTAGGTCAACTCTGACGTCATCAAGATGGCCGAAAAAGCTGGCTAGCTCCCGAAATAACGCGAGTTGGGACCTCTAGTTTGTTGGACACGTCTCGGAAGAGCCGCCCGCATCCACTGATTCCATGAAAACCACTTTTCAAAAGGGCTCAAAAATTGAAAATTCTCACAGGGAGCTCCCTGTGAGCACCCGCCATTTTGGTCTAAAAATTTTTATGCGATTTTATGATAGAAAATGATAGAGTAGATATCACTGAAGAGGGTTTGTGTGTGGGGAAGGGGTCAATTCGCAATATTTGGCCAAATAGCAATATTTAGGTCAACTCTGACGTCATCAAGATGGCCGAAAAAGCTGGCTAGCTCCCGAAATAACGCGAGTTGGGACCTCTAGTTTGTTGGACACGTCTCGGAAGAGCCGCCCGCATCCACTGATTCCATGAAAACCACTTTTCAAAAGGGCTCAAAAATTGAAAATTCTCACAGGGAGCATCCTGTGAGCACCCGCCATTTTGGTCAAAAAAATTCAATGCGATTTTATGATAGAAAATGATAGAGTAGATATCACTGAAGAGGGTTTGTGTGTGGGGAAGGGGTCAATTCGCAATATTTGGCCAAATAGCAATATTGAGGTCAACTCTGACGTCATCAAGATGGCCGAAAAAGCTGGCTAGCTCCCGAAATAACGCGAGTTGGGACCTCTAGTTTGTTGGACACGTCTCGGAAGAGCCGCCCGCATCCACTGATTCCATGAAAACCACTTTTCAAAAGGGCTCAAAAATTGAAAATTCTCACAGGGAGCATCCTGTGAGCACCCGCCATTTTGGTCAAAAAAATTCAATGCGATTTTATGATAGAAAATGATAGAGTAGATATCACTGAAGAGGGTTTGTGTGTGGGGAAGGGGTCAATTCGCAATATTTGGCCAAATAGCATTTTTTAGGTCAACTCTGACGTCATCAAGATGGCCGAAAAAGCTGGCTTGCTCCCGAAATAACGCGAGTTGGGACCTCTAGTTTGTTGGACACGTCTCGGAAGAGCCGCCCGCATCCACTGATTCCATGAAAACCATTTTTCAAAAGGGCTCAAAAATTGAAAATTCTCACAGGGAGCTCCCTGTGAGCACCCGCCATTTTGGTCAAAAAAAATTTATACGATTTTATGATAGAAAATGATAGAGTAGATATCACTGAAGAGGGTTTGTGTGTGGGGAAGGGGTCAATTCGCAATATTTGGCCAAATAGCAATATTTAGGTCAACTCTGACGTCATCAAGATGGCCGAAAAAGCTGGCTAGCTCCCGAAATAACGCGAGTTGGGACCTCTAGTTTGTTGGACACGTCTCGGAAGAGCCGCCCGCATCCACTGATTCCATGAAAACCACTTTTCAAAAGGGCTCAAAAATTGAAAATTCTCACAGGGAGCTCCCTGTGAGCACCTGCCATTTTGGTCTAAAAATTTTTATGCGATTTTATGATAGAAAATGATAGAGTAGATATCACTGAAGAGGGTTTGTGTGTGGGGAAGGGGTCAATTCGCAATATTTGGCCAAATAGCAATATTTAGGTCAACTCTGACGTCATCAAGATGGCCGAAAAAGCTGGCTAGCTCCCGAAATAACGCGAGTTGGGACCTCTAGTTTGTTGGACACGTCTCGGAAGAGCCGCCCGCATCCACTGATTCCATGAAAACCACTTTTCAAAAGGGCTCAAAAATTGAAAATTCTCACAGGGAGCATCCTGTGAGCACCCGCCATTTTGGTCAAAAAAATTCAATGCGATTTTATGATAGAAAATGATAGAGTAGATATCACTGAAGAGGGTTTGTGTGTGGGGAAGGGGTCAATTCGCAATATTTGGCCAAATAGCATTTTTTAGGTCAACTCTGACGTCATCAAGATGGCCAAAAAAGCTGGCTAGCTCCCGAAATAACGCGAGTTGGGACCTCTAGTTTGTTGGACACGTCTCGGAAGAGCCGCCCGCATCCACTGATTCCATGAAAACCACTTTTCAAAAGGGCTCAAAAATTGAAAATTCTCACAGGGAGCATCCTGTGAGCACCCGCCATTTTGGTCAAAAAAATTCAATGCGATTTTATGATAGAAAATGATAGAGTAGATATCACTGAAGAGGGTTTGTGTGTGGGGAAGGGGTCAATTCGCAATATTTGGCCAAATAGCATTTTTTAGGTCAACTCTGACGTCATCAAGATGGCCAAAAAAGCTGGCTAGCTCCCGAAATAACGCGAGTTGGGACCTCTAGTTTGTTGGACACGTCTCGGAAGAGCCGCCCGCATCCACTGATTCCATGAAAACCACTTTTCAAAAGGGCTCAAAAATTGAAAATTCTCACAGGGAGCATCCTGTGAGCACCCGCCATTTTGGTCAAAAAAATTCAATGCGATTTTATGATAGAAAATGATAGAGTAGATATCACTGAAGAGGGTTTGTGTGTGGGGAAGGGGTCAATTCGCAATATTTGGCCAAATAGCATTTTTTAGGTCAACTCTGACGTCATCAAGATGGCCGAAAAAGCTGGCTAGCTCCCGAAATAACGCGAGTTGGGACCTCTAGTTTGTTGGACACGTCTCGGAAGAGCCGCCCGCATCCACTGATTCCATGAAAACCACTTTTCAAAAGGGCTCAAAAATTGAAAATTCTCACAGGGAGCTCCCTGTGAGCACCCGCCATTTTGGTCTAAAAATTTTTATGCGATTTTATGATAGAAAATGATAGAGTAGATATCACTGAAGAGGGTTTGTGTGTGGGGAAGGGGTCAATTCGCAATATTTGGCCAAATAGCATTTTTTAGGTCAACTCTGACGTCATCAAGATGGCCGAAAAAGCTGGCTAGCTCCCGAAATAACGCGAGTTGGGACCTCTAGTTTGTTGGACACGTCTCGGAAGAGCCGCCCGCATCCACTGATTCCATGAAAACCACTTTTCAAAAGGGCTCAAAAATTGAAAATTCTCACAGGGAGCTCCCTCTGAGCACCCGCCATTTTGGTCTAAAAATTTTTAGGCGATTTTATGATAGAAAATGATAGAGTAGATATCACTGAAGAGGGTTTGTGTGTGGGGAAGGGGTCAATTCGCAATATTTGGCCAAATAGCATTTTTTAGGTCAACTCTGACGTCATCAAGATGGCCGAAAAAGCTGGCTAGCTCCCGAAATAACGCGAGTTGGGACCTCTAGTTTGTTGGACACGTCTCGGAAGAGCCGCCCGCATCCACTGATTCCATGAAAACCACTTTTCAAAAGGGCTCAAAAATTGAAAATTCTCACAGGGAGCTCCCTCTGAGCACCCGCCATTTTGGTCTAAAAATTTTTATGCGATTTTATGATAGAAAATGATAGAGTAGATATCACTGAAGAGGGTTTGTGTGTGGGGAAGGGGTCAATTCGCAATATTTGGCCAAATAGCAATATTTAGGTCAACTCTGACGTCATCAAGATGGCCGAAAAAGCTGGCTAGCTCCCGAAATAACGTGAGTTGGGACCTCTAGTTTGTTGGACACGTCTCGGAAGAGCCGCCCGCATCCACTGATTCCATGAAAACCACTTTTCAAAAGGGCTCAAAAATTGAAAATTCTCACAGGGAGCTCCCTCTGAGCACCCGCCATTTTGGTCTAAAAATTTTTAGGCGATTTTATGATAGAAAATGATAGAGTAGATATCACTGAAGAGGGTTTGTGTGTGGGGAAGGGGTCAATTCGCAATATTTGGCCAAATAGAAATATTTAGATCAACTCTGACGTCATCAAGATGGCCGAAAAATCTGGCTATCTCCCGAAATAACGCGAGTTGGGACCTCTAGTTTGTTGGACACGTCTCGGAAGAGCCGCCCGCATCCACTGATTCCATGAAAACCACTTTTCAAAAGGGCTCAAAAATTGAAAATTCTCACAGGGAGCATCCTGTGAGCACCCGCCATTTTGGTCAAAAAAATTGAATGCGATTTTATGATAGAAAATGATAGAGTAGATATCACTGAAGAGGGTTTGTGTGTGGGGAAGGGGTCAATTCGCAATATTTGGCCAAATAGCATTTTTTAGGTCAACTCTGACGTCATCAAGATGGCCGAAAAAGCTGGCTAGCTCCCGAAATAACGCGAGTTGGGACCTCTAGTTTGTTGGACACGTCTCGGAAGAGCCGCCCGCATCCACTGATTCCATGAAAACCACTTTTCAAAAGGGCTCAAAAATTGAAAATTCTCACAGGGAGCTCCCTCTGAGCACCCGCCATTTTGGTCAAAAAAAATTTATACGATTTTATGATAGAAAATGATAGAGTAGATATCACTGAAGAGGGTTTGTGTGTGGGGAAGGGGTCAATTCGCAATATTTGGCCAAATAGCAATATTTAGGTCAACTCTGACGTCATCAAGATGGCCGAAAAAGCTGGCTAGCTCCCGAAATAACGCGAGTTGGGACCTCTAGTTTGTTGGACACGTCTCGGAAGAGCCGCCCGCATCCACTGATTCCATGAAAACCACTTTTCAAAAGGGCTCAAAAATTGCAAAATTCTCACAGGGAGCATCCTGTGAGCACCCGCCATTTTGGTCAAAAAAATTCAATGCGATTTTATGATAGAAAATGATAGAGTAGATATCACTGAAGAGGGTTTGTGTGTGGGGAAGGGGTCAATTCGCAATATTTGGCCAAATAGCATTTTTTAGGTCAACTCTGACGTCATCAAGATGGCCGAAAAAGCTGGCTAGCTCCCGAAATAACGCGAGTTGGGACCTCTAGTTTGTTGGACACGTCTCGGAAGAGCCGCCCGCATCCACTGATTCCATGAAAACCACTTTTCAAAAGGGCTCAAAAATTGAAAATTCTCACAGGGAGCATCCTGTGAGCACCCGCCATTTTGGTCAAAAAAAATTTATACGATTTATGATAGAAAATGATAGAGTAGATATCACTGAAGAGGGTTTGTGTGTGGGGAAGGGGTCAATTCGCAATATTTGGCCAAATAGCAATATTTAGGTCAACTCTGACGTCATCAAGATGGCCGAAAAAGCTGGCTAGCTCCCGAAATAACGCGAGTTGGGACCTCTAGTTTGTTGGACACGTGTCGGAAGAGCCGCCCGCATCCACTGATTCCATGAAAACCACTTTTCAAAAGGGCTCAAAAATTGAAAATTCTCACAGGGAGCTCCCTGTGAGCACCCGCCATTTTGGTCTAAAAATTTTTATGCGATTTTATGATAGAAAATGATAGAGTAAATATCACTGAAGAGGGTTTGTGTGTGGGGAAGGGGTCAATTCGCAATATTTGGCCAAATAGCAATATTTAGGTCAACTCTGACGTCATCAAGATGGCCGAAAAAGCTGGCTAGCTCCCGAAATAACGCGAGTTGGGACCTCTAGTTTGTTGGACACGTCTCGGAAGAGCCGCCCGCATCCACTGATTCCATGAAAACCACTTTTCAAAAGGGCTCAAAAATTGAAAATTCCACAGGCATCCACTGATTCCATGAAAACCACTTTTCAAAAGGGCTCAAAAATTGAAAATTCTCACAGGGAGCTCCCTCTGAGCACCCGCCATTTTGGTCTAAAAATTTTTATGCGATTTTATGATAGAAAATGATAGAGTAGATATCACTGAAGAGGGTTTGTGTGTGGGGAAGGGGTCAATTCGCAATATTTGGCCAAATAGCAATATTTAGGTCAACTCTGACGTCATCAAGATGGCCGAAAAAGCTGGCTAGCTCCCGAAATAACGCGAGTTGGGACCTCTAGTTTGTTGGACACGTCTCGGAAGAGCCGCCCGCATCCACTGATTCCATGAAAACCACTTTTCAAAAGGGCTCAAAAATTGAAAATTCTCACAGGGAGCATCCTGTGAGCACCCGCCATTTTGGTCAAAAAAATTTAATGCGATTTTATGATAGAAAATGATAGAGTAGATATCACTGAAGAGGGTTTGTGTGTGGGGAAGGGGTCAATTCGCAATATTTGGCCAAATAGCATTTTTTAGGTCAACTCTGACGTCATCAAGATGGCCGAAAAAGCTGGCTAGCTCCCGAAATAACGCGAGTTGGGACCTCTAGTTTGTTGGACACGTCTCGGAAGAGCCGCCCGCATCCACTGATTCCATGAAAACCACTTTTCAAAAGGGCTCAAAAATTGAAAATTCTCACAGGGAGCTCCCTGTGAGAACCCGCCATTTTGGTCCAAAAAAAATTTATACGATTTTATGATAGAAAATGATAGAGTAGATATCACTGAAGAGGGTTTGTGTGTGGGGAAGGGGTCAATTCGCAATATTTGGCCAAATAGCAATATTTAGGTCAACTCTGACGTCATCAAGATGGCCGAAAAAGCTGGCTAGCTCCCCAAATAAAGCGAGTTGGGACCTCTAGTTTGTTGGACACGTCTCGGAAGAGCCGCCCGCATCCACTGATTCCATGAAAACCACTTTTCAAAAGGGCTCAAAAATTGAAAATTCTCACAGGGAGCTCCCTCTGAGCACCCGCCATTTTGGTCTAAAAATTTTTATGCGATTTTATGATAGAAAATGATAGAGTAGATATCACTGAAGAGGGTTTGTGTGTGGGGAAGGGGTCAATTCGCAATATTTGGCCAAATAGCAATATTTAGGTCAACTCTGACGTCATCAAGATGGCCGAAAAAGCTGGCTAGCTCCCGAAATAACGCGAGTTGGGACCTCTAGTTTGTTGGACACGTCTCGGAAGAGCCGCCCGCATCCACTGATTCCATGAAAACCACTTTTCAAAAGGGCTCAAAAATTGAAAATTCTCACAGGGAGCATCCTGTGAGCACCCGCCATTTTGGTCAAAAAAATTTAATGCGATTTTATGATAGAAAATGATAGAGTAGATATCACTGAAGAGGGTTTGTGTGTGGGGAAGGGGTCAATTCGCAATATTTGGCCAAATAGCATTTTTTAGGTCAACTCTGACGTCATCAAGATGGCCGAAAAAGCTGGCTAGCTCCCGAAATAACGCGAGTTGGGACCTCTAGTTTGTTGGACACGTCTCGGAAGAGCCGCCCGCATCCACTGATTCCATGAAAACCACTTTTCAAAAGGGCTCAAAAATTGAAAATTCTCACAGGGAGCTCCCTCTGAGCACCCGCCATTTTGGTCTAAAAATTTTTATGCGATTTTATGATAGAAAATGATAGAGTAGATATCACTGAAGAGGGTTTGTGTGTGGGGAAGGGGTCAATTCGCAATATTTGGCCAAATAGCATTATTTAGGTCAACTCTGACGTCATCAAGATGGCCGAAAAAGCTGGCTAGCTCCCGAAATAACGCGAGTTGGGACCTCTAGTTTGTTGGACACGTCTCGGAAGAGCCGCCCGCATCCACTGATTCCATGAAAACCACTTTTCAAAAGGGCTCAAAAATTGAAAATTCTCACAGGGAGCTCCCTGTGAGCACCCGCCATTTTGGTCAAAAAAAATTTATACGATTTGATGATAGAAAATGAAAGAGTAGATATCACTGAAGAGGGTTTGTGTGTGGGGAAGGGGTCAATTCGCAATATTTGGCCAAATAGCAATATTTAGGTCAACTCTGACGTCATCAAGATGGCCGAAAAAGCTGGCTAGCTCCCGAAATAACGCGAGTTGGGACCTCTAGTTTGTTGGACACGTCTCGGAAGAGCCGCCCGCATCCACTGATTCCATGAAAACCACTTTTCAAAAGGGCTCAAAAATTGAAAATTCTCACAGGGAGCATCCTGTGAGCACCCGCCATTTTGGTCAAAAAAATTCAATGCGATTTTATGATAGAAAATGATAGAGTAGATATCACTGAAGAGGGTTTGTGTGTGGGGAAGGGGTCAATTCGCAATATTTGGCCAAATAGCATTTTTTAGGTCAACTCTGACGTCATCAAGATGGCCGAAAAAGCTGGCTAGCTCCCGAAATAACGCGAGTTGGGACCTCTAGTTTGTTGGACACGTCTCGGAAGAGCCGCCCGCATCCACTGATTCCATGAAAACCACTTTTCAAAAGGGCTCAAAAATTGAAAATTCTCACAGGGAGCTCCCTGTGAGCACCCGCCATTTTGGTCAAAAAAATTTATACGATTTTATGATAGAAAATGATAGAGTAGATATCACTGAAGAGGGTTTGTGTGTGGGGAAGGGGTCAATTCGCAATATTTGGCCAAATAGCAATATTTAGGTCAACTCTGACGTCATCAAGATGGCCGAAAAAGCTGGCTAGCTCCCGAAATAACGCGAGTTGGGACCTCTAGTTTGTTGGACACGTCTCGGAAGAGCCGCCCGCATCCACTGATTCCATGAAAACCACTTTTCAAAAGGGCTCAAAAATTGAAAATTCTCACAGGGAGCATCCTGTGAGCACCCGCCATTTTGGTCAAAAAAATTCAATGCGATTTTATGATAGAAAATGATAGAGTAGATATCACTGAAGAGGGTTTGTGTGTGGGGAAGGGGTCAATTCGCAATATTTGGCCAAATAGCATTTTTTAGGTCAACTCTGACGTCATCAAGATGGCCGAAAAAGCTGGCTAGCTCCCGAAATAACGCGAGTTGGGACCTCTAGTTTGTTGGACACGTCTCGGAAGAGCCGCCCGCATCCACTGATTCCATGAAAACCACTTTTCAAAAGGGCTCAAAAATTGAAAATTCTCACAGGGAGCTCCCTGTGAGCACCCGCCATTTTGGTCAAAAAAATTTATACGATTTTATGATAGAAAATGATAGAGTAGATATCACTGAAGAGGGTTTGTGTGTGGGGAAGGGGTCAATTCGCAATATTTGGCCAAATAGCAATATTTAGGTCAACTCTGACGTCATCAAGATGGCCGAAAAAGCTGGCTAGCTCCCGAAATAACGCGAGTTGGGACCTCTAGTTTGTTGGACACGTCTCGGAAGAGCCGCCCGCATCCACTGATTCCATGAAAACCACTTTTCAAAAGGGCTCAAAAATTGAAAATTCTCACAGGGAGCATCCTGTGAGCACCCGCCATTTTGGTCAAAAAAATTCAATGCGATTTTATGATAGAAAATGATAGAGTAGATATCACTGAAGAGGGTTTGTGTGTGGGGAAGGGGTCAATTCGCAATATTTGGCCAAATAGCATTTTTTAGGTCAACTCTGACGTCATCAAGATGGCCGAAAAAGCTGGCTAGCTCCCGAAATAACGCGAGTTGGGACCTCTAGTTTGTTGGACACGTCTCGGAAGAGCCGCCCGCATCCACTGATTCCATGAAAACCACTTTTCAAAAGGGCTCAAAAATTGAAAATTCTCACAGGGAGCTCCCTGTGAGCACCCGCCATTTTGGTCAAAAAAAATTTATACGATTTATGATAGAAAATGATAGAGTAGATATCACTGAAGAGGGTTTGTGTGTGGGGAAGGGGTCAATTCGCAATATTTGGCCAAATAGCAATATTTAGGTCAACTCTGACGTCATCAAGATGGCCGAAAAAGCTGGCTAGCTCCCGAAATAACGCGAGTTGGGACCTCTAGTTTGTTGGACACGTCTCGGAAGAGCCGCCCGCATCCACTGATTCCATGAAAACCACTTTTCAAAAGGGCTCAAAAATTGAAAATTCTCACAGGGAGCTCCCTCTGAGCACCCGCCATTTTGGTCTAAAAATTTTTATGCGATTTTATGATAGAAAATGATAGAGTAAATATCACTGAAGAGGGTTTGTGTGTGGGGAAGGGGTCAATTCGCAATATTTGGCCAAATAGCAATATTTAGGTCAACTCTGACGTCATCAAGATGGCCGAAAAAGCTGGCTAGCTCCCGAAATAACGCGAGTTGGGACCTCTAGTTTGTTGGACACGTCTCGGAAGAGCCGCCCGCATCCACTGATTCCATGAAAACCACTTTTCAAAAGGGCTCAAAAATTGAAAATTCTCACAGGGAGCATCCTCTGAGCACCCGCCATTTTGGTCAAAAAAATTCAATGCGATTTTATGATAGAAAATGATAGAGTAGATATCACTGAAGAGGGTTTGTGTGTGGGGAAGGGGTCAATTCGCAATATTTGGCCAAATAGCAATATTGAGGTCAACTCTGACGTCATCAAGATGGCCGAAAAAGCTGGCTAGCTCCCGAAATAACGCGAGTTGGGACCTCTAGTTTGTTGGACACGTCTCGGAAGAGCCGCCCGCATCCACTGATTCCATGAAAACCACTTTTCAAAAGGGCTCAAAAATTGAAAATTCTCACAGGGAGCATCCTGTGAGCACCCGCCATTTTGGTCAAAAAAATTCAATGCGATTTTATGATAGAAAATGATAGAGTAGATATCACTGAAGAGGGTTTGTGTGTGGGGAAGGGGTCAATTCGCAATATTTGGCCAAATAGCATTTTTTAGGTCAACTCTGACGTCATCAAGATGGCCGAAAAAGCTGGCTAGCTCCCGAAATAACGCGAGTTTGGACCTCTAGTTTGTTGGACACGTCTCGGAAGAGCCGCCCGCATCCACTGATTCCATGAAAACCATTTTTCAAAAGGGCTCAAAAATTGAAAATTCTCACAGGGAGCTCCCTGTGAGCACCCGCCATTTTGGTCAAAAAAAATTTATACGATTTTATGATAGAAAATGATAGAGTAGATATCACTGAAGAGGGTTTGTGTGTGGGGAAGGGGTCAATTCGCAATATTTGGGCAAATAGCAATATTTAGGTCAACTCTGACGTCATCAAGATGGCCGAAAAAGCTGGCTAGCTCCCGAAATAACGCGAGTTGGGACCTCTAGTTTGTTGGACACGTCTCGGAAGAGCCGCCCGCATCCACTGATTCCATGAAAACCACTTTTCAAAAGGGCTCAAAAATTGAAAATTCTCACAGGGAGCTCCCTGTGAGAACCCGCCATTTTGGTCAAAAAAAATTTATACGATTTTATGATAGAAAATGATAGAGTAGATATCACTGAAGAGGGTTTGTGTGTGGGGAAGGGGTCAATTCGCAATATTTGGCCAAATAGCAATATTTAGGTCAACTCTGACGTCATCAAGATGGCCGAAAAAGCTGGCTAGCTCCCGAAATAAAGCGAGTTGGGACCTCTAGTTTGTTGGACACGTCTCGGAAGAGCCGCCCGCATCCACTGATTCCATGAAAACCACTTTTCAAAAGGGCTCAAAAATTGAAAATTCTCACAGGGAGCTCCCTCTGAGCACCCGCCATTTTGGTCTAAAAATTTTTATGCGATTTTATGATAGAAAATGATAGAGTAGATATCACTGAAGAGGGTTTGTGTGTGGGGAAGGGGTCAATTCGCAATATTTGGCCAAATAGCAATATTTAGGTCAACTCTGACGTCATCAAGATGGCCGAAAAAGCTGGCTAGCTCCCGAAATAACGCGAGTTGGGACCTCTAGTTTGTTGGACACGTCTCGGAAGAGCCGCCCGCATCCACTGATTCCATGAAAACCACTTTTCAAAAGGGCTCAAAAATTGAAAATTCTCACAGGGAGCATCCTGTGAGCACCCGCCATTTTGGTCAAAAAAATTTAATGCGATTTTATGATAGAAAATGATAGAGTAGATATCACTGAAGAGGGTTTGTGTGTGGGGAAGGGGTCAATTCGCAATATTTGGCCAAATAGCATTTTTTATGTCAACTCTGACGTCATCAAGATGGCCGAAAAAGCTGGCTAGCTCCCGAAATAACGCGAGTTGGGACCTCTAGTTTGTTGGACACGTCTCGGAAGAGCCGCCCGCATCCACTGATTCCATGAAAACCACTTTTCAAAAGGGCTCAAAAATTGAAAATTCTCACAGGGAGCTCCCTCTGAGCACCCGCCATTTTGGTCTAAAAATTTTTATGCGATTTTATGATAGAAAATGATAGAGTAGATATCACTGAAGAGGGTTTGTGTGTGGGGAAGGGGTCAATTCGCAATATTTGGCCAAATAGCATTATTTAGGTCAACTCTGACGTCATCAAGATGGCCGAAAAAGCTGGCTAGCTCCCGAAATAACGCGAGTTGGGACCTCTAGTTTGTTGGACACGTCTCGGAAGAGCCGCCCGCATCCACTGATTCCATGAAAACCACTTTTCAAAAGGGCTCAAAAATTGAAAATTCTCACAGGGAGCTCCCTGTGAGCACCCGCCATTTTGGTCAAAAAAAATTTATACGATTTTATGATAGAAAATGAAAGAGTAGATATCACTGAAGAGGGTTTGTGTGTGGGGAAGGGGTCAATTCGCAATATTTGGCCAAATAGCAATATTTAGGTCAACTCTGACGTCATCAAGATGGCCGAAAAAGCTGGCTAGCTCCCGAAATAACGCGAGTTGGGACCTCTAGTTTGTTGGACACGTCTCGGAAGAGCCGCCCGCATCCACTGATTCCATGAAAACCACTTTTCAAAAGGGCTCAAAAATTGAAAATTCTCACAGGGAGCTCCCTCTGAGCACCCGCCATTTTGGTCTAAAAATTTTTATGCGATTTTATGATAGAAAATGATAGAGTAGATATCACTGAAGAGGGTTTGTGTGTGGGGAAGGGGTCAATTCGCACTATTTGGCCAAATAGCAATATTTAGGTCAACTCTGACGTCATCAAGATGGCCGAAAAAGCTGGCTAGCTCCCGAAATAACGCGAGTTGGGACCTCTAGTTTGTTGGACACGTCTCGGAAGAGCCGCCCGCATCCACTGATTCCATGAAAACCACTTTTCAAAAGGGCTCAAAAATTGAAAATTCTCACAGGGAGCATCCTGTGAGCACCCGCCATTTTGGTCAAAAAAATTCAATGCGATTTTATGATAGAAAATGATAGAGTAGATATCACTGAAGAGGGTTTGTGTTTGGGGAAGGGGTGAATTCGCAATATTTGGCCAAATAGCATTTTTTAGGTCAACTCTGACGTCATCAAGATGGCCGAAAAAGCTGGCTAGCTCCCGAAATAACGCGAGTTGGGACCTCTAGTTTGTTGGACACGTCTCGGAAGAGCCGCCCGCATCCACTGATTCCATGAAAACCACTTTTCAAAAGGGCTCAAAAATTGAAAATTCTCACAGGGAGCTCCCTGTGAGCACCCGCCATTTTGGTCAAAAAAAATTTTCATGCGATTTTATGATAGAAAATGATAGAGTAGATATCACTGAAGAGGGTTTGTGTGTGGGGAAGGGGTCAATTCGCAATATTTGGGCAAATAGCAATATTTAGGTCAACTCTGACGTCATCAAGATGGCCGAAAAAGCTGGCTAGCTCCCGAAATAACGCGAGTTGGGACCTCTAGTTTGTTGGACACGTCTCGGAAGAGCCGCCCGCATCCACTGATTCCATGAAAACCACTTTTCAAAAGGGCTAAAAAATTGAAAATTCTCACAGGGAGCTCTTCTGAGCACCCGCCATTTTGGTCTAAAAATTTTTATGCGATTTTATGATAGAAAATGATAGCGTAGATATCACTGAAGAGGGTTTGTGTGTGGGGAAGGGGTCAATTCGCAATATTTGGCCAAATAGCAATATTTAGGTCAACTCTGACGTCATCAAGATGGCCGAAAAAGCTGGCTAGCTCCCGAAATAACGCGAGTTGGGACCTCTAGTTTGTTGGACACGTCTCGGAAGAGCCGCCCGCATCCACTGATTCCATGAAAACCACTTTTCAAAAGGGCTCAAAAATTGAAAATTCTCACAGGGAGCTCCCTCTGAGCACCCGCCATTTTGGTCTAAAAATTTTTATACGATTTTATGATAGAAAATGATAGAGTAGATATCACTGAAGAGGGTTTGTGTGTGGGGAAGGGGTCAATTCGCAATATTTGGCCAAATAGCAATATTTAGGTCAACTCTGACGTCATCAAGATGGCCGAAAAAGCTGGCTAGCTCCCGAAATAACGCGAGTTGGGACCTCTAGTTTGTTGGACACGTCTCGGAAGAGCCGCCCGCATCCACTGATTCCATGAAAACCACTTTTCAAAAGGGCTCAAAAATTGAAAATTCTCACAGGGAGCTCCCTCTGAGCACCCGCCATTTTGGTCTAAAAAATTTTATGCGATTTTATGATAGAAAATGATAGAGTAAATATCACTGAAGAGGGTTTGTGTGTGGGGAAGGGGTCAATTCGCAATATTTGGCCAAATAGCAATATTTAGGTCAACTCTGACGTCATCAAGATGGCCGAAAAAGCTGGCTAGCTCCCGAAATAACGCGAGTTGGGACCTCTAGTTTGTTGGACACGTCTCGGAAGAGCCGCCCGCATCCACTGATTCCATGAAAACCACTTTTCAAAAGGGCTCAAAAATTGAAAATTCTCACAGGGAGCTCCCTCTGAGCACCCGCCATTTTGGTCTAAAAATTTTTATGCGATTTTATGATAGAAAATGATAGAGTAGATATCACTGAAGAGGGTTTGTGTGTGGGGAAGGGGTCAATTCGCAATATTTGGGCAAATAGCAATATTTAGGTCAACTCTGACGTCATCAAGATGGCCGAAAAAGCTGGCTAGCTCCCGAAATAACGCGAGTTGGGACCTCTAGTTTGTTGGACACGTCTCGGAAGAGCCGCCCGCATCCACTGATTCCATGAAAACCATTTTTCAAAAGGGCTCAAAAATTGAAAATTCTCACAGGGAGCTCCCTGTGAGCACCCGCCATTTTGGTCAAAAAAAATTTATACGATTTTATGATAGAAAATGATAGAGTAGATATCACTGAAGAGGGTTTGTGTGTGGGGAAGGGGTCAATTCGCAATATTTGGGCAAATAGCAATATTTAGGTCAACTCTGACGTCATCAAGATGGCCGAAAAAGCTGGCTAGCTCCCGAAATAACGCGAGTTGGGACCTCTAGTTTGTTGGACACGTCTCGGAAGAGCCGCCCGCATCCACTGATTCCATGAAAACCACTTTTCAAAAGGGCTCAAAAATTGAAAATTCTCACAGGGAGCTCCCTGTGAGAACCCGCCATTTTGGTCAAAAAAAATTTATACGATTTTATGATAGAAAATGATAGAGTAGATATCACTGAAGAGGGTTTGTGTGTGGGGAAGGGGTCAATTCGCAATATTTGGCCAAATAGCAATATTTAGGTCAACTCTGACGTCATCAAGATGGCCGAAAAAGCTGGCTAGCTCCCGAAATAAAGCGAGTTGGGACCTCTAGTTTGTTGGACACGTCTCGGAAGAGCCGCCCGCATCCACTGATTCCATGAAAACCACTTTTCAAAAGGGCTCAAAAATTGAAAATTCTCACAGGGAGCTCCCTCTGAGCACCCGCCATTTTGGTCTAAAAATTTTTATGCGATTTTATGATAGAAAATGATAGAGTAGATATCACTGAAGAGGGTTTGTGTGTGGGGAAGGGGTCAATTCGCAATATTTGGCCAAATAGCAATATTTAGGTCAACTCTGACGTCATCAAGATGGCCGAAAAAGCTGGCTAGCTCCCGAAATAACGCGAGTTGGGACCTCTAGTTTGTTGGACACGTCTCGGAAGAGCCGCCCGCATCCACTGATTCCATGAAAACCACTTTTCAAAAGGGCTCAAAAATTGAAAATTCTCACAGGGAGCATCCTGTGAGCACCCGCCATTTTGGTCAAAAAAATTCAATGCGATTTTATGATAGAAAATGATAGAGTAGATATCACTGAAGAGGGTTTGTGTGTGGGGAAGGGGTCAATTCGCAATATTTGGCCAAATAGCATTTTTTAGGTCAACTCTGACGTCATCAAGATGGCCGAAAAAGCTGGCTAGCTCCCGAAATAACGCGAGTTGGGACCTCTAGTTTGTTGGACACGTCTCGGAAGAGCCGCCCGCATCCACTGATTCCATGAAAACCACTTTTCAAAAGGGCTCAAAAATTGAAAATTCTCACAGGGAGCTCCCTCTGAGCACCCGCCATTTTGGTCTAAAAAATTTTATGCGATTTTATGATAGAAAATGATAGAGTAGATATCACTGAAGAGGGTTTGTGTGTGGGGAAGGGGTCAATTCGCAATATTTGGCCAAATAGCATTATTTAGGTCAACTCTGACGTCATCAAGATGGCCGAAAAAGCTGGCTAGCTCCCGAAATAACGCGAGTTGGGACCTCTAGTTTGTTGGACACGTCTCGGAAGAGCCGCCCGCATCCACTGATTCCATGAAAACCACTTTTCAAAAGGGCTCAAAAATTGAAAATTCTCACAGGGAGCTCCCTGTGAGCACCCGCCATTTTGGTCAAAAAAAATTTATACGATTTTATGATAGAAAATGAAAGAGTAGATATCACTGAAGAGGGTTTGTGTGTGGGGAAGGGGTCAATTCGCAATATTTGGCCAAATAGCAATATTTAGGTCAACTCTGACGTCATCAAGATGGCCGAAAAAGCTGGCTAGCTCCCGAAATAACGCGAGTTGGGACCTCTAGTTTGTTGGACACGTCTCGGAAGAGCCGCCCGCATCCACTGATTCCATGAAAACCACTTTTCAAAAGGGCTCAAAAATTGAAAATTCTCACAGGGAGCTCCCTCTGAGCACCCGCCATTTTGGTCTAAAAATTTTTATGCGATTTTATGATAGAAAATGATAGAGTAGATATCACTGAAGAGGGTTTGTGTGTGGGGAAGGGGTCAATTCGCAATATTTGGCCAAATAGCAATATTTAGGTCAACTCTGACGTCATCAAGATGGCCGAAAAAGCTGGCTATCTCCCGAAATAACGCGAGTTGGGACCTCTAGTTTGTTGGACACGTCTCGGAAGAGCCGCCCGCATCCACTGATTCCATGAAAACCACTTTTCAAAAGGGCTCAAAAATTGAAAATTCTCACAGGGAGCATCCTGTGAGCACCCGCCATTTTGGTCAAAAAAATTCAATGCGATTTTATGATAGAAAATGATAGAGTAGATATCACTGAAGAGGGTTTGTGTTTGGGGAAGGGGTGAATTCGCAATATTTGGCCAAATAGCATTTTTTAGGTCAACTCTGACGTCATCAAGATGGCCGAAAAAGCTGGCTAGCTCCCGAAATAACGCGAGTTGGGACCTCTAGTTTGTTGGACACGTCTCGGAAGAGCCGCCCGCATCCACTGATTCCATGAAAACCACTTTTCAAAAGGGCTCAAAAATTGAAAATTCTCACAGGGAGCTCCCTGTGAGCACCCGCCATTTTGGTCAAAAAAAATTTTCATGCGATTTTATGATAGAAAATGATAGAGTAGATATCACTGAAGAGGGTTTGTGTGTGGGGAAGGGGTCAATTCGCAATATTTGGCCAAATAGCAATATTTAGGTCAACTCTGACGTCATCAAGATGGCCGAAAAAGCTGGCTAGCTCCCGAAATAACGCGAGTTGGGACCTCTAGTTTGTTGGACACGTCTCGGAAGAGCCGCCCGCATCCACTGATTCCATGAAAACCACTTTTCAAAAGGGCTAAAAAATTGAAAATTCTCACAGGGAGCTCTTCTGAGCACCCGCCATTTTGGTCTAAAAATTTTTATGCGATTTTATGATAGAAAATGATAGCGTAGATATCACTGAAGAGGGTTTGTGTGTGGGGAAGGGGTCAATTCGCAATATTTGGCCAAATAGCAATATTTAGGTCAACTCTGACGTCATCAAGATGGCCGAAAAAGCTGGCTAGCTCCCGAAATAACGCGAGTTGGGACCTCTAGTTTGTTGGACACGTCTCGGAAGAGCCGCCCGCATCCACTGATTCCATGAAAACCACTTTTCAAAAGGGCTCAAAAATTGAAAATTCTCACAGGGAGCTCCCTCTGAGCACCCGCCATTTTGGTCTAAAAATTTTTATGCGATTTTATGATAGAAAATGATAGAGTAGATATCACTGAAGAGGGTTTGTGTGTGGGGAAGGGGTCAATTCGCAATATTTGGCCAAATAGCAATATTTAGGTCAACTCTGACGTCATCAAGATGGCCGAAAAAGCTGGCTAGCTCCCGAAATAACGCGAGTTGGGACCTCTAGTTTGTTGGACACGTCTCGGAAGAGCCGCCCGCATCCACTGATTCCATGAAAACCACTTTTCAAAAGGGCTCAAAAATTGAAAATTCTCACAGGGAGCTCCCTCTGAGCACCCGCCATTTTGGTCTAAAAAATTTTATGCGATTTTATGATAGAAAATGATAGAGTAAATATCACTGAAGAGGGTTTGTGTGTGGGGAAGGGGTCAATTCGCAATATTTGGCCAAATAGCAATATTTAGGTCAACTCTGACGTCATCAAGATGGCCGAAAAAGCTGGCTAGCTCCCGAAATAACGCGAGTTGGGACCTCTAGTTTGTTGGACACGTCTCGGAAGAGCCGCCCGCATCCACTGATTCCATGAAAACCACTTTTCAAAAGGGCTCAAAAATTGAAAATTCTCACAGGGAGCTCCCTCTGAGCACCCGCCATTTTGGTCTAAAAATTTTTATGCGATTTTATGATAGAAAATGATAGAGTAGATATCACTGAAGAGGGTTTGTGTGTGGGGAAGGGGTCAATTCGCAATATTTGGCCAAATAGCAATATTTAGGTCAACTCTGACGTCATCAAGATGGCCGAAAAAGCTGGCTAGCTCCCGAAATAACGCGAGTTGGGACCTCTAGTTTGTTGGACACGTCTCGGAAGAGCCGCCCGCATCCACTGATTCCATGAAAACCACTTTTCAAAAGGGCTCAAAAATTGAAAATTCTCACAGGGAGCATCCTGTGAGCACCCGCCATTTTGGTCAAAAAAATTTAATGCGATTTTATGATAGAAAATGATAGAGTAGATATCACTGAAGAGGGTTTGTGTGTGGGGAAGGGGTCAATTCGCAATATTTGGCCAAATAGCATTTTTTAGGTCAACTCTGACGTCATCAAGATGGCCGAAAAAGCTGGCTAGCTCCCGAAATAACGCGAGTTGGGACCTCTAGTTTGTTGGACACGTCTCGGAAGAGCCGCCCGCATCCACTGATTCCATGAAAACCACTTTTCAAAAGGGCTCAAAAATTGAAAATTCTCACAGGGAGCTCCCTCTGAGCACCCGCCATTTTGGTCTAAAAATTTTCATGCGATTTTATGATAGAAAATGATAGAGTAGATATCACTGAAGAGGGTTTGTGTGTGGGGAAGGGGTCAATTCGCAATATTTGGGCAAATAGCATTTTTTAGGTCAACTCTGACGTCATCAAGATGGCCGAAAAAGCTGGCTAGCTCCCGAAATAACGCGAGTTGGGACCTCTAGTTTGTTGGACACGTCTCGGAAGAGCCGCCCGCATCCACTGATTCCATGAAAACCACTTTTCAAAAGGGCTCAAAAATTGAAAATTCTCACAGGGAGCTCCCTCTGAGCACCCGCCATTTTGGTCTAAAAATTTTTATGCGATTTTATGATAGAAAATGATAGAGTAGATATCACTGAAGAGGGTTTGTGTGTGGGGAAGGGGTCAATTCGCAATATTTGGCCAAATAGCAATATTTAGGTCAACTCTGACGTCATCAAGATGGCCGAAAAAGCTGGCTAGCTCCCGAAATAACGCGAGTTGGGACCTCTAGTTTGTTGGACACGTCTCGGAAGAGCCGCCCGCATCCACTGATTCCATGAAAACCACTTTTCAAAAGGGCTCAAAAATTGAAAATTCTCACAGGGAGCTCCCTCTGAGCACCCGCCATTTTGGTCTAAAAATTTTTATGCGATTTTATGATAGAAAATGATAGAGTAGATATCACTGAAGAGGGTTTGTGTGTGTGGATGGGGTCAATTCGCAATATTTGGCCAAATAGCAATATTTAGGTCAACTCTGACGTCATCAAGATGGCCGAAAAAGCTGGCTATCTCCCGAAATAACGCGAGTTGGGACCTCTAGTTTGTTGGACACGTCTCGGAAGAGCCGCCCGCATCCACTGATTCCATGAAAACCACTTTTCAAAAGGGCTCAAAAATTGAAAATTCTCACAGGGAGCTCCCTGTGAGCACCCGCCATTTTGGTCAAAAAAAATTTATACGATTTTATGATAGAAAATGATAGAGTAGATATCACTGAAGAGGGTTTGTGTGTGGGGAAGGGGTCAATTCGCAATATTTGGCCAAATAGCAATATTTAGGTCAACTCTGACGTCATCAAGATGGCCGAAAAAGCTGGCTAGCTCCCGAAATAACGCGAGTTGGGACCTCTAGTTTGTTGGACACGTCTCGGAAGAGCCGCCCGCATCCACTGATTCCATGAAAACCACTTTTCAAAAGGGCTCAAAAATTGAAAATTCTCACAGGGAGCTCCCTCTGAGCACCCGCCATTTTGGTCTAAAAATTTTTATGCGATTTTATGATAGAAAATGATAGAGTAGATATCACTGAAGAGGGTTTGTGTGTGGGGAAGGGGTCAATTCGCAATATTTGGCCAAATAGCAATATTTAGGTCAACTCTGACGTCATCAAGATGGCCGAAAAAGCTGGCTAGCTCCCGAAATAACGCGAGTTGGGACCTCTAGTTTGTTGGACACGTCTCGGAAGAGCCGCCCGCATCCACTGATTCCATGAAAACCACTTTTCAAAAGGGCTCAAAAATTGAAAATTCTCACAGGGAGCATCCTGTGAGCACCCGCCATTTTGGTCAAAAAAATTTAATGCGATTTTATGATAGAAAATGATAGAGTAGATATCACTGAAGAGGGTTTGTGTGTGGGGAAGGGGTCAATTCGCAATAATTTGGGCAAATAGCAATATTTAGGTCAACTCTGACGTCATCAAGATGGCCGGAAAAGCTGGCTAGCTCCCGAAATAACGCGAGTTGGGACCTCTAGTTTGTTGGACACGTCTCGGAAGAGCCGCCCGCATCCACTGATTCCATGAAAACCACTTTTCAAAAGGGCTCAAAAATTACAAATTTCTCACAGGGACCCGCTATTTTGGTCAAAAATTTCTTATGCGATTTTATGATAGAAAATGATAGAGTAGATATCACTGAAGAGGGTTTGTGTGTGGGGAAGGGGTCAATTCGCAATAATTTGGGCAAATAGCAATATTTAGGTCAACTCTGACGTCATCAAGATGGCCGGAAAAGCTGGCTAGCTCCCGAAATAACGCGAGTTGGGACCTCTAGTTTGTTGGACACGTCTCCGAAGAGCCGCCAGCATCCACTGATTCCATGAAAACCACTTTTCAAAGGGGGTCAAAAATTTCAAATTTCTCACAGGCTGTGAGCACCCGCCATTTTGGTCAAAAATTTTTGATGCGATTTTATGATAGAAAATGATAGAGTAGATATCACTGAAGAGGGTTTGTGTGTGGGGAAGGGGTCAATTCGCAATATTAGGGCAAATAGCAGTATTTAGGTCAACTCTGACGTCATCAAAATGGCCGGAAAAGCTGGCTAGCTCCCGAAATAACGCGAGTTGGGACCTCTAGTTTGTTGGACACGTCTCCGAAGAGCCGCCCGCATCCACTGATTCCATGAAAAGCACTTTTCAAAAGGGGTCAAAAATTACAAATTTCTCACAGGGAGCTCCCTGTGAGCACCCGCCATTTTGGTCGAAAATTTTTTATGCGATTTTATGATAGAAAATGATAGAGTAGATATCACTGAAGAGGGTTTGTGTGTGGGGAAGGGGTCAATTCGCAATATTTGGGCAAATAGCAGTATTTAGGTCAACTCTGACGTCATCAAGATGGCCGAAAAAGCTGGCTAGCTCCCGAAATAACGCGAGTTGGGACCTCTAGTTTGTTGGACACGTCTCCAAAGAGCCGCCCGCATCCACTGATTCCATGAAAACCACTTTTCAAAAGGGGTCAAAAATTACAAATTTCTCACAGGGAGCTCCCTGTGAGCACCCGCTATTTTGGTCAAAAATTTCTTATGCGATTTTATGATAGAAAATGATAGAGTAGATATCACTGAAGAGGGTTTGTGTGTGGGGAAGGGGTCAATTCGCAATATTTGGGCAAATAGCAATATTTAGGTCAACTCTGACGTCATCAAGATGGCCGGAAAAGCTGGCTAGCTCCCGAAATAACGCGAGTTGGGACCTCTAGTTTGTTGGACACGTCTCCGAAGAGCCGCCCACATCCACTGATTCCAGGAAAACCACTTTTCAAAAGGGGTCAAAAATTACAAGCTCCCTGTGAGCACCCGCCATTTTGGTCAAAAATGTTTTATGCGATTTTATGATAGAAAATGATAGAGTAGATATCACTGAAGAGGGTTTGTGTGTGGGGAAGGGGTCAATTCGCAATATTTGGGCAAATAGCAGTATTTAGGTCAACTCTGACGTCATCAAGATGGCCGGAAAAGCTGGCTAGCTCCCGAAAGAACGCGAGTTGGGACCTCTAGTTTGTTGGACACGTCTCCGAAGAGCCGCCCGCATCCACTGATTCCATGAAAACCACTTTTCAAAAGGGCTCAAAAATTACAAATTTCTCACAGGGAGCTCCCTGTGAGCTCCCGCCATTTTGGTCAAAAAATTTTTATGCGATTTTATGATAGAAAATGATAGAGTAGATATCACTGAAGAGGGTTTGTGTGTGGGGAAGGGGTCAATTCGCAATATTTGGGCAAATAGCAGTATTTAGGTCAACTCTGACGTCATCAAGATGGCCGAAAAAGCTGGCTAGCTCCCGAAATAACGCGAGTTGGGACCTCTAGTTTGTTTGGACACGTCTCCGAAGAGCCGCCCGCATCCACTGATTCCATGAAAACCACTTTTCAAAAGGGGTCAAAAATTACAAATTTCTCACAGGGAGCTCTCTGTGAGCACCCGCCATTTTGGTCAAAAATTTTTGATGCGATTTTATGATAGAAAATGATAGAGTAGATATCACTGAAGAGGGTTTGTGTGTGGGGAAGGGGTCAATTCGCAATATTTGGGCAAATAGCATTTTTTAGGTCAACTCTGACGTCATCAAGATGGCCGAAAAAGCTGGCTATCTCCCGAAATAACGCGAGTTGGGACCTCTAGTTTGTTGGACACGTCTCGGAAGAGCCGCCCGCATCCACTGATTCCATGAAAAGCACTTTTCATAATGGCTCACAAATTAAAATTTCTCACAAAGAGCTCCCTGTGAGCACTCGCACTTTTGGTCAAAATTTTTTTATGCGATTTTATGATAGAAATTTATAGAGTAGATATCACTGAAGAGGGTTTGTGTGTGGGGAAGGGGTCAATTCGCAATATTTGGCCAAATAGCAATATTTAGGTCAACTCTGACGTCATCAAGATGGCCGAAAAAGCTGGCTAGCTCCCGAAATAACGCGAGTTGGGACCTCTAGTTTGTTGGACACGTCTCGGAAGAGCCGCCCGCATCCACTGATTCCATGAAAACCACTTTTCAAAAGGGCTCAAAAATTGAAAATTCTCACAGGGAGCTCCCTCTGAGCACCCGCCATTTTGGTCTAAAAATTTTTATGCGATTTTATGATAGAAAATGATAGAGTAGATATCACTGAAGAGGGTTTGTGTGTGGGGAAGGGGTCAATTCGCGATATTTGGGCAAATAGCAGTATTTAGGTCAACTCTGACGTCATCAAGATGGCCGGAAAAGCTGGCTAGCTCCCGAAATAACGCGAGTTGGAACCTCTAGTTTGTTGGACACGTCTCCGAAGAGCCGCCCGCATCCACTGATTCCATGAAAAGCACTTTTCAAAAGGGGTCAAAAATTACAAATTTCTCACAGGGAGCTCCCTGTGAGCACCCGCTATTTTGGTCAAAAATTTCTTATGCGATTTTATGATAGAAAATGATAGAGTAGATATCACTGAAGAGGGTTTGTGTGTGGGGAAGGGGTCAATTCGCAATAATTTGGGCAAATAGCAATATTTAGGTCAACTCTGACGTCATCAAGATGGCCGGAAAAGCTGGCTAGCTCCCGAAATAACGCGAGTTGGGACCTCTAGTTTGTTGGACACGTCTCCGAAGAGCCGCCAGCATCCACTGATTCCATGAAAACCACTTTTCAAAGGGGGTCAAAAATTACAAATTTCTCACAGGCTGTGAGCACCCGCCATTTTGGTCAAAAATTTTTGATGCGATTTTATGATAGAAAATGATAGAGTAGATATCACTGAAGAGGGTTTGTGTGTGGGGAAGGGGTCAATTCGCAATATTAGGGCAAATAGCAGTATTTAGGTCAACTCTGACGTCATCAAAATGGCCGGAAAAGCTGGCTAGCTCCCGAAATAACGCGAGTTGGGACCTCTAGTTTGTTGGACACGTCTCCGAAGAGCCGCCCGCATCCACTGATTCCATGAAAAGCACTTTTCAAAAGGGGTCAAAAATTACAAATTTCTCACAGGGAGCTCCCTGTGAGCACCCGCCATTTTGGTCGAAAATTTTTTATGCGATTTTATGATAGAAAATGATAGAGTAGATATCACTGAAGAGGGTTTGTGTGTGGGGAAGGGGTCAATTCGCAATATTTGGGCAAATAGCAGTATTTAGGTCAACTCTGACGTCATCAAGATGGCCGAAAAAGCTGGCTAGCTCCCGAAATAACGCGAGTTGGGACCTCTAGTTTGTTGGACACGTCTCCAAAGAGCCGCCCGCATCCACTGATTCCATGAAAACCACTTTTCAAAAGGGGTCAAAAATTACAAATTTCTCACAGGGAGCTCCCTGTGAGCACCCGCTATTTTGGTCAAAAATTTCTTATGCGATTTTATGATAGAAAATGATAGAGTAGATATCACTGAAGAGGGTTTGTGTGTGGGGAAGGGGTCAATTCGCAATATTTGGGCAAATAGCAATATTTAGGTCAACTCTGACGTCATCAAGATGGCCGGAAAAGCTGGCTAGCTCCCGAAATAACGCGAGTTGGGACCTCTAGTTTGTTGGACACGTCTCCGAAGAGCCGCCCACATCCACTGATTCCATGAAAACCACTTTTCAAAAGGGGTCAAAAATTACAAGCTCCCTGTGAGCACCCGCCATTTTGGTCAAAAATGTTTTATGCGATTTTATGATAGAAAATGATAGAGTAGATATCACTGAAGAGGGTTTGTGTGTGGGGAAGGGGTCAATTCGCAATATTTGGGCAAATAGCAGTATTTAGGTCAACTCTGACGTCATCAAGATGGCCGGAAAAGCTGGCTAGCTCCCGAAAGAACGCGAGTTGGGACCTCTAGTTTGTTGGACACGTCTCCGAAGAGCCGCCCGCATCCACTGATTCCATGAAAACCACTTTTCAAAAGGGCTCAAAAATTACAAATTTCTCACAGGGAGCTCCCTGTGAGCTCCCGCCATTTTGGTCAAAAAATTTTTATGCGATTTTATGATAGAAAATGATAGAGTAGATATCACTGAAGAGGGTTTGTGTGTGGGGAAGGGGTCAATTCGCAATATTTGGGCAAATAGCAGTATTTAGGTCAACTCTGACGTCATCAAGATGGCCGAAAAAGCTGGCTAGCTCCCGAAATAACGCGAGTTGGGACCTCTAGTTTGTTTGGACACGTCTCCGAAGAGCCGCCCGCATCCACTGATTCCATGAAAAGCACTTTTCAAAAGGGGTCAAAAATTACAAATTTCTCACAGGGAGCTTCCTGTGAGCACCCGCCATTTTGGTCAAAAATTTTTATGCGATTTTATGATAGAAAATGATAGAGTAGATATCACTGAAGAGGGTTTGTGTTTGGGGAAGGGGTCAATTCGCAATATTTGGGCAAATAGCAGTATTTAGGTCAACTCTGACGTCATCAAGATGGCCGGAAAAGCTGGCTAGCTCCCGAAATAACGCGAGTTGGGACCTCTAGTTTGTTGGACACGTCTCCGAAGAGCCGCCCGCATCCACTGATTCCATGAAAAGCACTTTTCAAAAGGGGTCAAAAATTACAAATTTCTCACAGGGAGCTCCCTGTGAGCACCCGCCATTTTGGTCAAAAATTTTTTATGCGATTTTAAGATAGAAAATGATAGAGTAGATATCACTGAAGAGGGTTTGTGTGTGGGGAAGGGGTCAATTCGCAATATTTGGGCAAATAGCAATATTTAGGTCAACTCTGACGTCATCAAGATGGCCGGAAAAGCTGGCTATCTCCAGAAATAACGCGAGTTGGGACCTCTAGTTTGTTGGACACGTCTCCGAAGAGCCGCCCGCATCCACTGATTCCATGAAAACCACTTTTCAAAAGGGGTCAAAAATTACAAATTTCTCACAAGGAGCTCCCTGTGAGCACCCGCCATTTTGGTCAAAATTTTTTTATGCGATTTTATGATAGAAAATGATAGAGTAGATATCACTGAAGAGGGTTTGTGTGTGGGGAAGGGGTCAATTTGCAATATTTGGGCAAATAGCAATATTTAGGTCAACTCTGACGTCATCAAGATGGCCGGAAAAGCTCGCTAGCTCCCGAAATAACGCGAGTTGGGACCTCTAGTTTGTTGGACACGTCTCCGAAGAGCCGCCCGCATCCACTGATTCCATGAAAACCACTTTTCAAAAGGGGTCAAAAATTACAAATTTCTCACAGGGAGCTCTCTGTGAGCACCCGCCATTTTGGTCAAAAATTTTTGATGCGATTTTATGATAGAAAATGATAGAGTAGATATCACTGAAGAGGGTTTGTGTGTGGGGAAGGGGTCAATTCGCAATATTTGGGCAAATAGCAATATTTAGGTCAACTCTGACGTCATCAAGATGGCCGAAAAAGCTGGCTAGCTCCCGAAATAACGCGAGTTGGGACCTCTAGTTTGTTGGACACGTCTCCGAAGAGCCGCCCGCATCCACTGATTCCATGAAAACCACTTTTCAAAAGGGGTCAAAAATTACAAATTTCTCACAAGGAGCTCCCTGTGAGCACCCGCCATTTTGGTCAAAATTTTTTTATGCGATTTTATGATAGAAAATGATAGAGTAGATATCACTGAAGAGGGTTTGTGTGTGGGGAAGGGGTCAATTTGCAATATTTGGGCAAATAGCAATATTTAGGTCAACTCTGACGTCATCAAGATGGCCGGAAAAGCTCGCTAGCTCCCGAAATAACGCGAGTTGGGACCTCTAGTTTGTTGGACACGTCTCCGAAGAGCCGCCCGCATCCACTGATTCCATGAAAACCACTTTTCAAAAGGGGTCAAAAATTACAAATTTCTCACAGGGAGCTCCCTGTGAGCACCCGCCATTTTGGTCAAAAATTTTTGATGCGATTTTATGATAGAAAATGATAGAGTAGATATCACTGAAGAGGGTTTGTGTGTGGGGAAGGGGTCAATTCGCAATATTTGGGCAAATAGCAGTATTTAGGTCAACTCTGACGTCATCAAGATGGCCGGAAAAGCTGGCTAGCTCCCGAAATAACGCGAGTTGGGACCTCTAGTTTGTTGGACACGTCTCCGAAGAGCCGCCCGCATCCACTGATTTCATGAAAACCACTTTTCAAAAGGGGTCAAAAATTACAAATTTCTCACAGGGAGCTCCCTGTGAGCACCCGCCATTTTGGTCAAAAATTTTTGATGCGATTTTATGATAGAAAATGATAGAGTAGATATCACTGAAGAGGGTTTGTGTGTGGGGAAGGGGTCAATTCGCAATATTTGGGCAAATAGCAGTATTTAGGTCAACTCTGACGTCATCAAGATGGCCGGAAAAGCTGGCTAGCTCCCGAAATAACGCGAGTTGGGACCTCTAGTTTGTTGGACACGTCTCTGAAGAGCCGCCCGCATCCACTGATTCCACGAAAAGCACTTTTCAACAGGGCTCAAAAATTACAAATTTCTCACAGGGAGCTCCCTGTGAGCACTCGCCATTTTGGTCCAAAAATTTTTATGCGATTTTATGATAGAAATTGATAGAGTAGATATCACTGAAGAGGGTTTGTGTGTGGGGAAGGGGTCAATTCGCAATATTTGGCCAAATAGCAATATTTAGGTCAATTCTGACGTCATCAAGATGGCCGAAAAAGCTCGCGTCTAGTTTGTGGGACCTCTAGTTTGTTGGACACATCTCGGAAGAGCCGCCCGCATCGACTGATTCCATGAAATTCACTTTTAAATTTTTGGACAAAAAATTAGTTATTCGACCTTTGAACATGTGCAGATTTAGACAAAAAATCGTTAATGTTAATGCAATTTTATAACAGAAATTGATACTACAGTAGATATCACGGAAGAGGCTTTGTGTATGGGCAAAGGGTCAATTTGCAATATATATATTTCAACCTAATTTAACGACTTTGATAACCGAAGATAGCGGTATAATCCATTAATGTATCCCGTTTTCGTTGAAAAACGATTGACTGTTTGCTTTTTTTCACTGAAAAATCAAAATTGTCAGAGATCGGGAACATTGATAAGGCTTGGTTGAAAAATCTTAAGTACTATTTCGGTCTGACAAGGAAGAATTTACAATGCTGAAACTATTCTAATGTTAAAAAAAGATAGATTTTAGCCCCTAATTACAGGCTGAAAATACAAAATCGAAGTTGGCTGCCAGATATGGCGGCAACTTTGGTTTAAAGTTGTGGGGCTATATATCGTGATGAAAATTACCATATCCGGTGGAGGGGCACTCTTTATTGCTAGCGTGATTTTTGGGGGTCAAAAACTTAACATTTTGCAAGGATGGGGCGGGAGGGGGGTTACATGTCGACTCTTTCGCCATTTCATAATTTAGGTTTTCAGTTTTGTGTGGGAAAAATTTTAAGCCAAGTGAGATTCACTTTTAAGTTCAAGTGAGATTCTGTGGCGTCAACTCGCACATTTTGATAACAAATCTAAAATTTCAATCTGGTGGCGCGGAGGGGGGGGGGGGTAGGATGACTTTTTATAATTATGGGCCAACAATCAACATTTAAATTTCTGTCGAATTTTCAAATATCACTATTAATATTGATAGTTAAAATAATAATTATGGATTTGTATTGCGCGCGTCCCCGAAAATTATCAAACGCACATTGTATAAAAGTATTTAAGAAAGAACAAGCAACTCCAATTATGTTAGACAGAATTATGCAAGACGTAATTAAATCATAAAAATAGACAGAATCTTTTTACCTGCAATTAGCTGAAGTAGTCTTGCATCTGAAAATCAAACTTTTACGGCCATGCGGCATCTTTAGCCTGAAACCACGAGCAAGCCCAGATACTCCGAATGCTCTTCAAAAGCATCTTCAATGGGACTTTAGTACACGAAGCTGCCAGGGAGTAAAAACATCAGTTATCTATGGCCATATTTAACCCGTCAGGTTGTTGGGTTGTTTGTTTCTTCGTTTGCTTCTTTTTAGGTCGTTCATTTGCTTGTTTGTTGGGTTGTTGGGTTGTTTGTTTGTTTATGTGTAATTGGGTTGGTTAATGGTTTGTTTGTTTGTTTGTTTGTTTGTTTGTTTGTTTGTTTGTTTGTTTTTTCTGTTTGTTGGGTTAATGGTTTGTTTGTTTGTTTATTTGTTTGTTTGTTTTGCTCGAGGGAAGAAAACCAGAGGGCCCATAGAAAAAACTCTCGTGGGACAGGAGAGAACCAACGCACAACTCTACTATGGCCCTAGCCTAGAATCGAACCATGGCTCCAGTGGTGGTAAGCGAGTTAAAGTACAACGTGTTACTGTCTTTGCCATGGCTTATAAACACCTCTTATAAAAGATAGTATCTAATTCACATGAGTTGTAGCTATTGGTGCATGCCATGGTGTTTTTCATAACTTACAAATTACTACTTTGTAGTAATGAATTATTTAATTTGTAATAATGCGTTATTAATTTGTAAGAATTAATTACAACGAATTACTAATTCATAATAACCAATTACTAACTAGTAATTAAAAATTATTTAATTCGTAATAACGAATTACTTATTCGTAATAACGGTTTACTGATTCGTAATAACGGACTATTTTCTCACAGATAATATATGATTTCGTTGAACGACTAGGTTTTCGTAGGAAACAGCATGACAAAACATGTCAACACATTAATGCTTACGAAACAGTGTCCAAAGTATCGATTACCTACCATGACCTGCATTTTAGGCATTTACAGTACAGAAAATACTATTTAAAATAAGAGTAATGACCTCATCAATGGGAAATCGTTGGCAACCATGTTGGATTTATGCAAATTACGACACCCTAAATCAAGGGATAGTTTAAACAAGTTCAAGTGTACGCTAAGTTGTTTATTTTTATAGCAATAAAATTGATATTAGAATATTGTTTGATTGGCACCATTTTGAGTAAATTGCTCGCTAATGGACTAAACGGGACTTGCTAGATTATGGTTTCTGATTAGATTGAAGAGGTTGCAATAACAAGGGGCTGCATGGGTGGTCTTTCAGAGCATCAATGACAGGAACATAGTTGTTTCATTAGTGTTTGGGTAGTTTACTTGTGGATTTTATATTACTGTTGTTTATTTTAATTTGAACACTATAGCTTTTATTTCTTTGGACTTTTTGTACGAATAAGAGTGCCGTATGATATCAGACCTTCAATACTTAACACCAATTAGAATCCAATCTTATCCTGGTATTATCCTAGCGCAAGGGAATTGCTCTTATGGTTTAATAAAGAACACTGATCATTGAACAGAAATATTTAGGATCAAACGGCCCTGTGGAATTTACGAAATAACACAAAAGATACGGTTAAAATTCAGTGAATTTGGGCGATTTCATTGCGTAGTACATACCATAACGAAATGACTCAGTTTTCTTGGTCGACTCGGACTCAAGGTACCGGGAAGTACAGCGCTTGCACCAGTTAGTAGCCCGGAGTGTGTGCCGTCTCCCCGCCGCAGTCTCCCCGCTGCCACCTCCCGGGCGACCGCACCCAAATATCGTCTCGTACAAGTTACTCTTGGCATGCAGTCCTCGATGTGGCAGTGCAGGTCTGGGAAGCATACTATTGCGTGTTAAGACGAGGCCAGAGTTGACCAATACCGTACTTTCCTTCTTTTCTCCTGTCACTTGGCGTTTGATGTGCTGCTGTGCCGCCACTGGCCACACTGTATCTTTCTGCTGTTGTTGTAGGTCTTGCCACGCTCACGTGTAAATGTCCAATGACCTACAAGATGTTGCTGGCCATCTCCTCATGTTTTCTTTCAGTTTGCCAAGCAAGATGCTCTTTTTTTGTTTCCAAACACAACATCATTTGCCCTGCAATATTGTCTTATCGAGTATCACCGTGGTCCTATCATTTTTCAACCATAATTCGTTAAGTTTTCCTCTTTGCCGCTATGACACTAAAACCGCTATTTACACCACACGAACACATGAAAAGCAATCAAGCGTGACCACTTATCAATGTATAAGAACTAGGCGCTCGGTCAGCCCTTCACAAAGCATGACAAAGAATAATGGGCTTCGTGACCAAGTGCAGCAAAATGGTATGCTGCAAAATACCTGGGAGTGCACTGTTCTCGAATTCAGAACACGAACATTTGGTGTGTTGCTCTGGTGTCACATAGCGCCCCCAATAGGCAAGTATTTACTACAAGAATTATTTGCCCATTGCCTTTTAAAGACAGAAATTATTGTTGCTCTGAGTGGAACTTGTTGTACGGATCCCATTGACTACAAATATGGGTCACTGGTTTTGTTTATCTGGATTCTTGTGACTCGAAATAACGGTGTCTGCCAACCCGGGACATTGCTGTCTCTTGACTTTGTAGAGTAGGTCATCTTTATACCAAACCAGGCTCAGTGCAATCAGCAGCGACAAAAATGGCTAAAATTTTATGGGGCACAAAAGGGGGCACCCTTTTTCTATGGATACTTCTGGACGATTCAAACTGTGGTTTGCGTTAGCATTTATGTTAAACGAACCCCTTTTAGCGCTTGTGTTATGTCAGTTACTACTATTACTCCGTTTCAAGATAATCTGACGTGGATGTAAAATTAATCACTCTGTCTGTTTTTTTTTTTAGCACTGAAATTATTATAAAAAGCTGATAAAATATTACCATTTTAATCTCAAAAGACCAGATTTGAAATGAGGGGGGTGCGTCACCGGGGGGTGGGGGCTCACCTGGTGGCATGGACATCTAAATGATGGACTCCAAGGTCAAGTTCAGTTTTGTGAGGCACTCATTTTTCAATAGTCAAGTCCTTATGAAAGCGGAGGGGGGAGAGGGGGGGGGGAGAGGGGTGGGAGCAAGTCTCTGGCCTCCCTTTAAAATGGTTTAGAATATCCTTTGATGGGTCTGTACATTCCAAAGAGGAATTTATGGGTCAGTAAAAGGTCAAATTCAATGCCTTCTTTATTAAATATGATTGAAATTCAGGATTGGCAAACAAAATTATTCCTGTTTGAATATGTACAGACTCATAAATTCAATATGTGAAGTCCTTTTGACGTTTTTGGATTTTGACAAAATTTGCACTGGAAGGATGTGACACAAAAATTTAAACTGTTATAACTTAAGGTTAGAAACTTGTTTTACCCTTTCATGAAGACTCTATCCATTGGAAAATGAGTGCATCACAAAACTGAATTCGACTTTTGAGCCCCTCTATACTGCCGCTCGATATTTCCAATCGGGTTCCGCGACACATCAGGAAACAGTCATTAATTCTTCAAGTTTCTGTTATTTCATCTTTGATATCTTGAGAAGCCAGTAGGTGATTTTCAGCAATTATGTTATCTTTGTTGTAGTTGTAATTTGGGCAATTTTTTTGGAATAAGGTATCACACAGTCGTAGTCAATTGATTTCATCACAGCGTACACCAACATGCTTCCCTGGGGCCCTAGTAGTACGACCATTACTGTCAAAAAAATTTTAAAAGGGAGTACAGCATCCCATATACTTGGTCTAGTACTGAAGTTTAGACGGCTGGTACCGGGGGATAAGCCCTCTTGACTTGGTGGAGCAATAACGACTTTGAAGTTTTGGTCCAAAACTCCAATTTATTTTTTGGGGGAGTAACGGAAAATGCTTGGTTTTATGCCCTAACAGTTAAAGCCGGAAAATGGCAGATATTTCCTGAACTAAGCCAGATAAGGGCTTGCAAAATAGAGTACTGGTACCACGGGATTTGTCATCTTGACTCACTAGGGCGAAACAACTTTGAACTTTGGTTCAAAACTCAGGGTTTTTTTTAAGTGGGGGGGGGTAGGTAACAGATTTTTGTTTTGTTTTTTGGCTCTAAAAGTTTAGCCGAATAATAGATATTTCACAATCTAAGGCAGATCTGGACTTGCAAATTATAGCGCTGGTACAGCGAGATATATCCCCTCTTGACTTAGTAAAGCAAAAAAACTTTGAAATTTTGCTCCAAAACTCCAACTTTTTTTTAAAGAGTTTCGGCCGAAAAATGGTGGATATTTCCCAAACTAAGGCAAATAGAGGCTTGCAAATTGCTTGCTTGTGCCGGGGGATACGCCCTCTTGACATGGTGAGCGAAAATTACTTTGAAGTTATGGTCCAAAACTCACATTGTTTATACTATGGGTAATGGAAAATTTGTGGTTTTGGCCCTGAGATTTTCTCCTAATGTTTTTAGAACAAACGTCTGAGTTGTACGAAAACCTTATTGTGTTCATTTTTTTGACCAGCTAGTTTATCCCTATTGTGAAAATACGACAAACGAATAGGGGGAAACTTGAAGAATTACTGCCTGTTTCCTGATGTGTCGCGAAACCCGATGTGAAATATAGAGCGGCAGTATAGAGGGGCTCAAAAGTCAAATTCAGTTTTGTGATGCACTCATTTTCCAATGGATAGAGTCTTCATGAAAGGGTAAAACAAGTCTCTAACCTTAAGTTATAACAGTTTAAAATTTTATGTCATATCCTTCCAGTGCAAATTTTGTCAAAATCCAAAAACGTCAAATTGACGTCACATATTTAATTTATGAGTCTGTACTTTTTCAAACAGGAATAATCTTGTTTGCCAATCCTGAATTTCAATCATAATTAATGAAGAAGGTATTGTATATGACATTTCTACTTACGCATAAATTCCTCTTTGGAATGTACAGACCCATCAAAGGATATTTTACACAATTTTAAAGGGAGGCCAGAGACTTGCTCCCACCCCTCTCCCCCCTCTCCCCCACCTCCGCTTTCATAAGGACTCGACTATTGAAAAATGAGTGCCTCACAAAACTGAACTTGACCTTAGAGTCCATCATTTTGATGTCCATGCCACCAGGTGAGCCCCCACCCCCGGTGACGCGCCCCCCTCATTTGAAATCTGGTCTTTTGAGATTAAAATTTGAGAGTAAAATGGTAATATTTTATCAGCTTTTTATAATAATTTCAGTGCTAAAAAAAAAAACAGACAGAGTGATTAATTTTACATCCATGTCAGATTATCTTGAAACGGAGTAATAGTAGTAACTGACATAACACAAGCGCTAAAAGGGGTTCGTTTAACATAAATGCTAACGTTAACCACAGTTTGAATCGTCCAGAAGTGCCCATAGAAAAAGGGTGCCCCCTTTTGTGCCCCATAAAACTTTAGCCATTTTTGTCGCTGCTGATTGCAATGATCCAGGTTTGGTGTAAAGATGACCTACTCTACAAAGTCAAGAGACAGCAATGTCCCGGGTTGGCAGACACAGTTATTTCGAGTCACAATAATCCAGATAAACAAAACCAGTGACCCATATTTGTAGTCAATGGGATCCGTACAACAAGTTCCACTCAGAGCAACATTAATTTGTGTCTTTAAAAGGCAATGGGCAAATAATTCTTGTAGTAAATACTTGCCTATTGGGGGCGCTATGTGACACCAGAGCAACACACCAAATGTTCGTGTTCTGAATTGGAGAACAGTGCACTCCCAGGTATTTTGCAGCATACCATTTTGCTGCACTTGGTCACGAAGCCCATTATTCTTTGTCATGCTTTGTGAACTGCTGAACGAGCGCCTAGTTCTTATACATTGATAAGTGGTCACGCTTAATTTCTTTTCATGTGTTCGTGCGGTGTAAAGAGCAGTTTTTAGTGTCATGGCGGCAAAGAGGAAAACTTAACGAATTATGGTTGAAAAAAGATTGGACCACGGTGATACTCGATAAGACAATATTGCAGGGCAAACGATGATGTGTTTTGAAACATAAAAAGAGCATCTTGCTTGACAAACTGAAAGAAAACATGAGGAGATGGCCAGCAACATCTTCTTGGTCATTGGACATTTACACGTGAGCGTGGCAAGACCTGCAACAACAGCAGAAAGATACAGTGTGGCCAGTGGCGGCACAGCAGCACATCAAGCGCCAAGTGTCAGGAGAACATAAGGAAAGTACGGTACTGGTCAACTCTGGCCTCGTCTTAACACGCGGTAGTATGTCGAAACGGCATACAGACCGGGGCTTCCCAGACCTGCACTGCCACATCGAGGACTGCTTGCCGAGAGTAACTTGTACGAGACAATATTTGGATGCGGTCGCCCGGGAGGTGGCAGCGGGGAGACTGCAGCAGGGAGACGGCACACACTCCGGGCTACTAACTGGTGCAAGCGCTGTACTTCCCGGTACCTTGAGTCCGAGTCGACCAAGAAAACTGAGTCATTTCGTTATGGTATGTACTACGCGATGAAATCGCCCGAATTCACTGAATTTTAACCGTTTCTTATGTGTTATTTCGTAAATTCCACAGGGCCGTTTGATCCTAAATATTTCTGTTCAATGATCAGTGTTCTTTATTAAACCATGAGAGCAATTTTCCTTGCGCTAGGATAATACCAGGATAAGATTGGATTATAATAAGGTGTCAAGCATTGAAGGTCTGATATCATACGGCACTCTTATTCGCATAAAAAGTCCAAAGAAATAAAAGCTATAGTGTTCAAATTAAAATAAACAACAGTAATATAAAATCCACAAGTAAACTACCCAAACACTAATGAAACATCAAAGTTCCTGACATAGATGCTTTGAAAGACCACCCACACAACCCCTCGTTTTTGCAACCTCTCCAATCTAATTAGAAACCCTAATCTAGCAAGTCCCGTTTAGTCCATTAGCGAGCAATTTATTCAAAATGGTGCCAATCAAACAATATTCTAATATAAATTTTATTGCTATAAAAATAAACAACTTAGCGAACACTTGAACTTGTTTAAACTATCCCTTGATTTAGGGTGTCGTAATTTGCATAAATCCAACATGGTTGCCAACGGTTTCCCATTGATGAGGTCATTACTCTTTTATTTTGAAAAGTATTTTCTCTACTGTAAATGCCTAAAATGCAGGTCATGGTTGGTAATCGATACTTTGGACACTGTTTCGTAAACATTAATGTGTTGACATGTTTTGTCATGCTGTTTCCTACGAAAACCCAGTCGTTCAACGAAATCATATATTATCCGTGAGAAAATAGTCCGTTATTACGAATCAGTAAACTGTTATTACGAATAAGTAATTCGTTATTACGAATTAAATAATTTTTAATTACTAATTAGTCATTCGTTACTATGAATTAGTATTTGGTTATTATGAATTAGTAATTCGTTGTAATTCATTATTACAATTTAATAACGCATTATTACAAATTAAATAATTCGTTACTACAAAGTAAGAATTAGTAAGTGATGAAAAACACCATGGCATGCACCAATAGCTACAACTCATGTGAATTAGATACTATCTTTTATAAGAGGTGTTTATAAGACATGGCAAAGACAGTAACACGTTGTACTGTAACTCTCGAACCACCACTGGAGCCAAGGTTCGATTCTAGGCTAGGGTCACAGTAGAGTTGTGCGTTGGTTCTCTCCTGTGCCACGACAGTTTTTCTCTGGGCCCTCCGGTTTTCTTCCCTCGAGCAAAACAAATAAACAAACAAAAAGACAAACAAACCATTAACCCAACAAACAGACAAACAAACAAACAAACAAACAAACAAACAACCCAACAACCCAACAAACAAACAAACAAACCATTAACCAACCCAACACATAAACAAACAAACAAACAAACAAACAAACAAACAAGCAAATGAACGACCCAACAAGCAAGCAAAGAAACAAACAACCCAACAACCTAAAAAATAAACAAAGAATCAACCAACCCAACAACCTAACGGGTTAAATATGGCCATAGATAACTGATGTTTTTACTCCCTGGCAGCTTCGTGTACTAAAGTCCCATTGAAGATGCTTTTGAAGAGCATTCGGAGTATCTGGGCTTGCTCGTGGTTTCAGGCTAAAGATGCCGCATGGCCGTAAAAGTTAGATTTTCAGATGCAAGACTACTTCAGCTAATTGCAGGTAAAATGATTCTGTCTATCATTATGATTTAATTACGTCTTGCATAATTCTGTCTAACATAATTGGAGTTGCTTGTTCTTTTTTTAAATACTTTTATATAATGTGCGTTTGATAATTTTCGGGGACGCGCGCAATACAAATCCATAATTATTATTATTACTATCAATATTAATAGTGATATTTGAAAATTCGACACAAACTTAAATGTTGATTGTTGGCCCCTAAATATAAAAAGTCAACCTACCCCCTCCGCGCCGCCAGGTTGAAATTTTAGATTTGTCATCAAAATGTCGGAGTCGAATTGACGCTACCAGGCGAAGCGGGCAGCTGAACTAACGCCACAGAATCTCACTTGAACAAGGTCTATCAGTTAGTTCGGAAAGTATCGAAAATTTTTCGCTGAAAAGTTTGCCCACACAAAACTAAAAACCTAAATTATGAAATGGTGAAAGAGTCGACATTTAACCCCCCCCCCCCCCGCCCAACCCTTGCAAAATGTTAAATTTTTGACCCCCTAAAATCACGCGGGCAATAAAGTGTGCATCTCCACCGGATATGGTAAATCTCATCACGATATATAGCCCCGTTTTTTTGAACCAAAATTGCCGCCATATCTGGCGGCCAACTTCGATTTTGTATTTTCAGCCTCTAATTAGGGGCCAAAATCTTTCACTTTTTTTAAACAATAGAATAGTTTCAGCATTCTAAATTCTTCTCTGTCAGACCGAAATAATACTTTTCAACCAAGCCTTATCAATGTTCCAGATCTCTGACTTTTTTTTATTTTTAAGTGAAAAAAAGCAAACAGTCCATCGTTTTCAACGATAATGGGATACATTCATGGATTATAGCGCCCTCTTCGGTTATTAAAGTCGATAAATAAGGTTGGAAAATAAATATTGCAAATTGACCCCTTGCCCACACACAAACCCTCTTACGTGATATCTACTGTAGTATCAGTTTCTGTTATCAAATCGCATTAACATTACCATTTTTTTCTCTAAATCTGCGCATGCTCAAGAGTCGAATAATTTGTCCAAAAATTTAAAAGTGGTTTTCATGGAGCTAGCCAGCTTTTTCGGCCATCTCGATGACGTCAGAAATGACCTAAAAAATGCTATTTGCCAAAATATTGCAAATTGACCCCTTCCCACACACGAACCCTCTTCAGTGATATCTACTCTATCAATTTCTGTCATAAAATCACACAAAAATTTTTTTTTAACAAAACTGCAAGTGCTCACAGGGAGCTCCCTATGAGAAAGTTCAATTTTGAAAAGTGCTTTTCCTCGAATTAGTCGATGCGGGCGGCTCTTCCGAGACGTGTCCAACAAACAAGAGGTCCCAACTCGCGTGATTTCGGGAGCTAGCCAGCTTTTCCGGCCATCTTGATGACGTCAGAGTTGACCTAAATATTGCTATTTGGCCAAATATTGCGAATCGACCCCATCCCCACACACAAACCCTCTTCAGTGATGTCTACTCTATCAATTTCCATCATAAAATCGCATCAAAAATTTTTGACCAAAAGTGCGAGTGCTCACAGGGAGCTCCCTGTGAGAAATTTTAATTTTTGAGCCATTTTGAAAAGTGCTTTTCATGGAATCAGTCGATGCGGGCAGCTCTGCTGAGACGTGTCCAACAAACTAGAGGTCCCAACTCGCGTTATTTCGGGAGCTAGCGAGCTTTTCCGGCCATCTTGATGACGTCAGAGTTGATCTAAATATTGCTATTTGGCCAAATATTGCGAATCGACCCCTTCCCCACACACAAACCCTCTTCAGTGATGTCTACTCTATCAATTTCTATCATAAAATCGCATAAAATATTTTTGACCAAAAGTGCGAGTGCTCACAGGGCCCTGTGAGAAATTTCAATTTTTGACCCATTTTGAAAAGTGCTTTTCATGGAATCAGTCGATGCGGGCGGCTCTGTTGAGACGTGTCCAACAAACTAGAGGTCCCAACTCGCGTTATTTCGGGAGCTAGCGAGCTTTTCCGGCCATCTTGATGACGTCAGAGTTGACCTAAATATTGCTATTTGGCCAAATATTGCGAATCGACCCCATCCCCACACACAAACCCTCTTCAGTGATGTCTACTCTATCAATTTCTATCATAAAATCGCATAAAAAATTTTTGACCAAAAGTGCGAGTGCTCACAGGGAGCTCCCTGTGAGAAATTTCATTTTTTGTGCCATTTTGAAAAGTGCTTTTCATGGAATCAGTCGATGCGGGCGGCTCTGCTGAGACGTGTCCAACAAACTAGAGGTCCCAACTCGCGTTATTTCGGGCGCTAGCCAGCTTTTTCGGCCATCTTGATGACGTCAGAGTTGACCTAAATATTGCTATTTGGCCAAATATTGCGAATCGACCCCATCCCCACACACAAACCCTCTTCAGTGATGTCTACTCTATCAATTTCTATCATAAAATCGCATCAAAAACTTTTGACCAAAAGTGCGAGTGCTCACAGGGAGCTCCCTGTGAGAAATTTCATTTTTTGACCCATTTTGAAAAGTGCTTTTCATGGAATCAGTATATGCGGGCGGCTCTGCTGAGACGTGTCCAACAAACTAGAGGTCCCAACTCGCGTTATTTCGGGCGCTAGCCAGCTTTTTCGGCCATCTTGATGACGTCAGAGTTGACCTAAAAATTGCTATTTGGCCAAATATTGAGAATTGACCCCATCCCCACACACAAACCCTCTTCAGTGATGTCTACTCTATCAATTTCCATCATAAAATTGCATAAAATATTTTATAGCAAAAGTGCGAGTGCTCACAGGGAGCTCCCTGTGAGAAATTTCATTTTTTGACCCATTTTGAAAAGTGCTTTTCATGGAATCAGTCGATGCGGGCGGCTCTGCTGAGACGTGTCCAACAAACTAGAGGTCCAAACTCGCGTTATTTCGGGAGCTAGCCAGCTTTTTCGGCCATCTTGATGACGTCAGAGTTGACCTAAAAATTGCTATTTGGCCAAATATTGCGAATTGACCCCATCCCCACACACAAACCCTCTTCAGTGATGTCTACTCTATCAATTTCCATCATAAAATCGCATAAAATATTTTTGAGCAAAAGTGCGAGTGCTCACAGGGATCTCCCTGTGAGAAATTTCATTTTTTGACCCATTTTGAAAAGTGCTTTTCATGGAATCAGTCGATGCGGGCGGCTCTGCTGAGACGTGTCCAACAAACTAGAGGTCCCAACTCGCGTTATTTCGGGCGCTAGCCAGCTTTTTCGGCCATCTTGATGACGTCAGAGTTGACCTAAATATTGCTATTTGGCCAAATATTGAGAATTGACCCCATCCCCACACACAAACCCCCTTCAGTGATGTCTACTCTATCAATTTCCATCATAAAATTGCATAAAATATTTTATAGCAAAAGTGCGAGTGCTCACAGGGAGCTCCCTGTGAGAAATTTCATTTTTTGACCCATTTTGAAAAGTGCTTTTCATGGAATCAGTCGATGCGGGCGGCTCTGCTGAGACGTGTCCAACAAACTAGAGGTCCAAACTCGCGTTATTTCGGGCGCTAGCCAGCTTTTTCGGCCATCTTGATGACGTCAGAGTTGACCTAAATATTTCTATTTGGCCAAATATTGCGAATCGACCCCATCCCCACACACAAACCCTCTTCAGTGATGTCTACTCTATCAATTTCCATCATAAAATCGCATCAAAAACTTTTGACCAAAAGTGCGAGTGCTCACAGGGAGCTCCCTGTGAAAAATTTCATTTTTTGAGCCATTTTGAAAAGTGCTTTTCATGGAATCAGTGTATGCGGGCGGCTCTGCTGAGACGTGTCCAACAAACTAGAGGTCCCAACTCGCGTTATTTCGGGCGCTAGCCAGCTTTTTCGGCCATCTTGATGACGTCAGAGTTGACCTAAAAATTGCTATTTGGCCAAATATTGAGAATTGACCCCATCCCCACACACAAACCCTCTTCAGTGATGTCTACTCTATCAATTTCCATCATAAAATTGCATAAAATATTTTATAGCAAAAGTGCGAGTGCTCACAGGGAGCTCCCTGTGAGAAATTTCATTTTTTGACCCATTTTGAAAAGTGCTTTTCATGGAATCAGTCGATGCGGGCGGCTCTGCTGAGACGTGTCCAACAAACTAGAGGTCCAAACTCGCGTTATTTCGGGAGCTAGCCAGCTTTTTCGGCCATCTTGATGACGTCAGAGTTGACCTAAAAATTGCTATTTGGCCAAATATTGCGAATTGACCCCATCCCCACACACAAACCCTCTTCAGTGATGTCTACTCTATCAATTTCCATCATAAAATCGCATAAAATATTTTTGAGCAAAAGTGCGAGTGCTCACAGGGATCTCCCTGTGAGAAATTTCATTTTTTGAGCCATTTTGAAAAGTGCTTTTCATGGAATCAGTGGATGCGGGCGGCTCTGCTGAGACGTGTCCAACAAACTAGAGGTCCCAACTCGCGTTATTTCGGGCGCTAGCCAGCTTTTTCGGCCATCTTGATGACGTCAGAGTTGACCTAAAAATTGCTATTTGGCCAAATATTGAGAATTGACCCCATCCCCACACACAAACCCTCTTCAGTGATGTCTACTCTATCAATTTCCATCATAAAATTGCATAAAATATTTTATAGCAAAAGTGCGAGTGCTCACAGGGAGCTCCCTGTGAGAAATTTCATTTTTTGACCCATTTTGAAAAGTGCTTTTCATGGAATCAGTCGATGCGGGCGGCTCTGCTGAGACGTGTCCAACAAACTAGAGGTCCCAACTCGCGTTATTTCGGGCGCTAGCCAGCTTTTTCGGCCATCTTGATGACGTCAGAGTTGACCTAAAAATTGCTATTTGGCCAAATATTGAGAATTGACCCCATCCCCACACACAAACCCTCTTCAGTGATGTCTACTCTATCAATTTCCATCATAAAATCGCATAAAATATTTTTGAGCAAAAGTGCGAGTGCTCACAGGGATCTCCCTGTGAGAAATTTCATTTTTTGACTCATTTTGAAAAGTGCTTTTCATGGAATCAGTCGATGCGGGCGGCTCTGCTGAGACGTGTCCAACAAACTAGAGGTCCCAACTCGCGTTATTTCGGGCGCTAGCCAGCTTTTTCGGCCATCTTGATGACGTCAGAGTTGACCTAAAAATTGCTATTTGGCCAAATATTGAGAATTGACCCCATCCCCACACACAAACCCTCTTCAGTGATGTCTACTCTATCAATTTCCATCATAAAATTGCATAAAATATTTTATAGCAAAAGTGCGAGTGCTCACAGGGAGCTCCCTGTGAGAAATTTCATTTTTTGACCCATTTTGAAAAGTGCTTTTCATGGAATCAGTCGATGCGGGCGGCTCTGCTGAGACGTGTCCAACAAACTAGAGGTCCCAACTCGCGTTATTTCGGGCGCTAGCCAGCTTTTTCGGCCATCTTGATGACGTCAGAGTTGACCTAAAAATTGCTATTTGGCCAAATATTGAGTATTGACCCCATCCCCACACACAAACCCTCTTCAGTGATGTCTACTCTATCAATTTCCATCATAAAATTGCATAAAATATTTTATAGCAAAAGTGCGAGTGCTCACAGGGAGCTCCCTGTGAGAAATTTCATTTTTTGACCCATTTTGAAAAGTGCTTTTCATGGAATCAGTCGATGCGGGCGGCTCTGCTGAGACGTGTCCAACAAACTAGAGGTCCAAACTCGCGTTATTTCGGGAGCTAGCCAGCTTTTTCGGCCATCTTGATGACGTCAGAGTTGACCTAAAAATTGCTATTTGGCCAAATATTGCGAATTGACCCCATCCCCACACACAAACCCTCTTCAGTGATGTCTACTCTATCAATTTCCATCATAAAATCGCATAAAATATTTTTGAGCAAAAGTGCGAGTGCTCACAGGGATCTCCCTGTGAGAAATTTCATTTTTTGAGCCATTTTGAAAAGTGCTTTTCATGGAATCAGTCGATGCGGGCGGCTCTGCTGAGACGTGTCCAACAAACTAGAGGTCCCAATTTGCGTTATTTCGGGCGCTAGCCAGCTTTTTCGGCCATCTTGATGACGTCAGATTTGACCTAAAAATTGCTATTTGGCCAAATATTGCGAATTAACCCCATCCCCACACACAAACCCTCTTCAGTGATGTCTACTCTATCAATTTCCATCATAAAATCGTATAAAATATTTTTTAGCAAAAGTGCGAGTGCTCACAGGGAGCTCCCTGTGAGAAATTTCATTTTTTGACCCATTTTGAAAAGTGCTTTTCATGGAATCAGTGTATGCGGGCGGCTCTGCTGAGACGTGTCCAACAAACTAGAGGTCCAAACTCGCGTTATTTCGGGCGCTAGCCAGCTTTTTCGGCCATCTTGATGACGTCAGAGTTGACCTAAATATTGCTATTTGGCCAAATATTTCGAATCGACCCCATCCCCACACACAAACCCTCTTCAGTGATGTCTACTCTATCAATTTCCATCATAAAATCGCATCAAAAACTTTTGACCAAAAGTGCGAGTGCTCACAGGGAGCTCCCTGTGAGAAATTTCATTTTTTGAGCCATTTTGAAAAGTGCTTTTTATGGAATCAGTGTATGCGGGCGGCTCTGCTGAGACTTGTCCAACAAACTAGAGGTCCCAACTCGCGTTATTTCGGGCGCTAGCCAGCTTTTTCGGCCATCTTGATGACGTCAGAGTTGACCTAAAAATTGCTATTTGGCCAAATATTGAGAATTGACCCCATCCCCACACACAAACCCTCTTCAGTGATGTCTACTCTATCAATTTCCATCATAAAATTGCATAAAATATTTTATAGCAAAAGTGCGAGTGCTCACAGGGAGCTCCCTGTGAGAAATTTCATTTTTTGACCCATTTTGAAAAGTGCTTTTCATGGAATCAGTCGATGCGGGCGGCTCTGCTGAGACGTGTCCAACAAACTAGAGGTCCAAACTCGCGTTATTTCGGGAGCTAGCCAGCTTTTTCGGCCATCTTGATGACGTCAGAGTTGACCTAAAAATTGCTATTTGGCCAAATATTGCGAATTGACCCCATCCCCACACACAAACCCTCTTCAGTGATGTCTACTCTATCAATTTCCATCATAAAATCGCATAAAATATTTTTGAGCAAAAGTGCGAGTGCTCACAGGGATCTCCCTGTGAGAAATTTCATTTTTTGACCCATTTTGAAAAGTGCTTTTCATGGAATCAGTCGATGCGGGCGGCTCTGCTGAGACGTGTCCAACAAACTAGAGGTCCCAACTCGCGTTATTTCGGGCGCTAGCCAGCTTTTTCGGCCATCTTGATGACGTCAGAGTTGACCTAAAAATTGCTATTTGGCCAAATATTGAGAATTGACCCCATCCCCACACACAAACCCTCTTCAGTGATGTCTACTCTATCAATTTCCATCATAAAATTGCATAAAATATTTTTTAGCAAAAGTGCGAGTGCTCACAGGGAGCTCCCTGTGAGAAATTTCATTTTTTGACCCATTTTGAAAAGTGCTTTTCATGGAATCAGTCGATGCGGGCGGCTCTGCTGAGACGTGTCCAATAAACTAGAGGTCCCAATTTGCGTTATTTCGGGAGCTAGCCAGCTTTTTCGGCCATCTTGATGACGTCAGAGTTGACCTAAAAATTGCTATTTGGCCAAATATTGCGAATTAACCCCATCCCCACACACAAACCCTCTTCAGTGATGTCTACTCTATCAATTTCCATCATAAAATCGCATAAAATATTTTTTAGCAAAAGTGTGAGTGCTCACAGGGAGCTCCCTGTGAGAAATTTCATTTTTTGACCCATTTTGAAAAGTGCTTTTCATGGAATCAGTCGATGCGGGCGGCTCTGCTGAGACGTGTCCAACAAACTAGAGGTCCCAACTCGCGTTATTTCGGGGGCTAGCCAGCTTTTTCGGCCATCTTGAAGACGTCAGAGTTGACCTAAAAATTTCTATTTGGCCAAATATTGCGAATTGACCCCATCCCCACACACAAACCCTCTTCAGTGATGTCTACTCTATCAATTTCAATCATAAAATCGCATAAAATATTTTTGAGCAAAAGTGCGAGTGCTCACAGGGAGCTCCCTGTGAAAAATTTCATTTTTTGACCGATTTTGAAAAGTGCTTTTCATGGAATCAGTCGATGCGGGCGGCTCTGCTGAGACGTGTCCAACAAACTAGAGGTCCCAACTCGCGTTATTTCGGGCGCTAGCCAGCTTTTCCGGCCATCTTGATGACGTCAGAGTTGACCTAAATATTGCTATTTGGCCAAATATTGAGAATTGACCCCATCCCCACACACAAACCCTCTTCAGTGATATCTACTCTATCATTTTCTATCATAAAATCCCATAAAAAATTTTTGACCAAAATTGCCAGTGCTCACAGGGATCTCCCTATGAGAAATTTGTAATTTTTTACCCCTTTTGAAAAGTGCTTTTCATGGAATCAGTGGATGCGGGCGGCTCTTCCGAGACGTGTCCAACAAACTAGAGGTCCCAACTCGCGTTATTTCAGGAGCTAACCGGCTTATTCGGCCATCTTGATGACGTCAGAGTTGACCTAAATATCGCTATTTGCCCAAATATTGCGAATTGACCCCTTCCCCACACACAAACCCTCTTCAGTGATATCTACTTTATCAATTTCTATCATAAAATCGCATAAAAATTTTTTGACCAAAAGTGCGGGTGCTCACAGGGAGCTCCCTGTGAGAAATTTTAATTTTTGACCCATTTTCAAAAGTGCTTTTCATGGAATCAGTGGATGCGGGTGGCTCTTCCGAGACGTGTCCAACAAACTAGAGGTCCCAACTCGCGTTATTTCGGGGGCTAGCCAGCTTTTTCGGCCATCTTGAAGACGTCAGAGTTGACCTAAAAATTGCTATTTGGCCAAATATTGCGAATTGACCCCATCCCCACACACAAACCCTCTTCAGTGATGTCTACTCTATCAATTTCAATCATAAAATCGCATAAAATATTTTTGAGCAAAAGTGCGAGTGCTCACAGGGAGCTCCCTGTGAGAAATTTCATTTTTTAACCCATTTTGAAAAGTGCTTTTCATGGAATCAGTCGATGCGGGCGGCTCTGCTGAGACGTGTCCAACAAACTACAGGTCCCAACTCGCGTTATTTCGGGCGCTAGCCAACTTTTTCGGCCATCTTGATGACGTCAGAGTTAACCTAAAAATTGTTATTTGGCCAAATATTGCGAATTGACCCCATCCCCACACACAAAACCTCTTTAGTGATATCTACTCTATCATTTTCTATCATAAAATCGCATAAAATTTTTTTTACCAAAATTGCCAGTGCTCACAGGGATCTCCCTATGAGAAATTTGTAATTTTTTACCCCTTTTGAAAAGTGCTTTTCATGGAATCAGTGGATGCGGGCGGCTCTTCCGAGACGTGTCCAACAAACTAGAGGTCCCAACTCGCGTTATTTCAGGAGCTAACCGGCTTATTCGGCCATCTTGATGACGTCAGAGTTGACCTAAATATCGCTATTTGCCCAAATATTGCGAATTGACCCCTTCCCCACACACAAACCCTCTTCAGTGATATCTACTTTATCAATTTCTATCATAAAATCGCATAAAAATTTTTTGACCAAAAGTGCGGGTGCTCACAGGGAGCTCCCTGTGAGAAATTTTAATTTTTGACCCATTTTCAAAAGTGCTTTTCATGGAATCAGTGGATGCGGGTGGCTCTTCCGAGACGTGTCCAACAAACTAGAGGTCCCAACTCGCGTTATTTCGGGAGCTAGCCGGCTTTTTCGGCCATCTTGATGACGTCAGAGTTGACCTAAATATCGCTATTTGGCCAAATATTGCGAATTGACCTCTTCCCCACACACAAACCCTCTTCGGTGATATCTACTCTATCAATTTCTATCATAAAATCGCATAAAATTTTTTTGACCAAAAGTGCGAGTGCTCACAGGGAGCTCCCTGTGAGAAATTTTATTTTTGGAGCCACTTTGAAAAGTGCTTTTCATGGAATCAGTGGATGCTGGCGGCTCTTCCGAGACGTGTCCAACAAACTAGAGGTCCCAACTTGCATTATTTCGGGAGCTAGCGAGCTTTTTCGGCCATCTTGATGACGTCAGAATTGACCCAAATATTGCTATTTGCCCAAATATTGCGAATCGACCCCTTCCCCACACACAAACCCTCTTCAGTGATGTCTACTCTATCATTTTCTATCCTAAAATCGCATAAAATTTTTTTGGCCAAAAGTGCGAGTGCTCACAGGGAGCTCCCTGTGAGAAATTTTAATTTTGGAGCCATTTTGAAAAGTGCTTTTCATGGAATCAGTGGATGCGGGCGGCTATTCCGAGACGTGTCCAACAAACTAGAGGTCCCAACTTGCTTTATTTCGGGAGCTAGCGAGCTTTTTCGGCCATCTTGATGACGTCAGAATTGACCCAAATATTGCTATTTGCCCAAATATTGCGAACCGACCCCTTCCCCACACACAAACCCTCTTCAATGATGTCTACTCTATCATTTTCTATCATAAAATCGCATAAAAATTTTTTGGCCAAAAGTGCTAGTGCTCACAGGGAGCTCCCTGTGAGAAATTTTAATTTTTGAGCCATTTTGAAAAGTGTTTTTCATGGAATCAGTCGATGCGGGCGGCTCTTCCGAGACGTGTCCAACAAACTAGAGGTCCCAACTTGCATTATTTCGGGAGCTAGCGAGCTTTTTCGGCCATCTTGATGACGTCAGAATTGACCCAAATATTGCTATTTGCCCAAATATTGCGAATTGACCCCTTCCCCACACACAAACCCTGTTCAGTGATATCTACTCTATCAATTTCTATCATAAAATCGCATAAAAAAATTTTGACCAAAAGTGCGAGTGCTCACAGGGAGCTCCCTGTGAGAAATTTTAATTTTGGAGCCATTTTGAAAAGTGCTTTTCATGGAATCAGTGGATGCGGGCGGCTTTTCCGAGACGTGTCCAACAAACTAGAGGTCCCAACTCGCGTTATTTCGGGAGCTATCCGGCTTTTTCGGCCATCTTGATGACGTCAGAGTTGACCTAAAAAATGCTATTTGCCCAAATATTGCGAATTGACCCCTTCCCCACACACAAACCCTCTTCAGTGATATCTACTCTATCAATTTCTATCATAAAATCGCATAAAAATTTTTTGACCAAAAGTGCGAGTGCTCACAGGGAGCTCCCTGTGAGAAATTTTAATTTTGGAGCCATTTTGAAAAGTGCTTTTCATGGAATCAGTGGATGCGGGCGGCTCTCCCGAGACGTGTCCAACAAGAGGTCCCAACTCGCGTTATTTCGGGAGCTAGCCGGCTTTTTCGGCCATCTTGATGACGTCAGAGTTGACCCAAATATTGCTATTTGCCCAAATATTGCGAATTGACCCCTTCCCCACACACAAACCCTCTTCAGTGATATCTACTCTATCAATTTCTATCATAAAATCGCATAAAAAAAATTTGACCAAAAGTGCGAGTGCTCACAGGGAGCTCCCTATGAGAAATTTTAATTTTGGAGCCATTTTGAAAAGTGCTTTTTATGGAATCAGTGGATGCGGGCGGCTCTTCCGAGACGTGTCCAACAAACTAGAGGTCCCAACTCGCGTTATTTCGGGAGCTAGCCGGCTTTTTCGGCCATCTTGATGACGTCAGAGTTGACCTAAAAAATGCTATTTGCCCAAATATTGCGAATTGACCCCTTCCCCACACATAAACCCTCTTCAGTGATATCTACTCTATCAATTTCTATCATAAAATCGAATAAAAAAAATTTGACCAAAAGTGCCAGTGCTCACAGGGAGCTCCCTGTGAGAATTTTTAATTTTTGAGCCATTTTGAAAAGTGCTTTTCATGGAATCAGTGGATGCGGGCGGCTCTTCCGAGACGTGTCCAACAAACTAGAGGTCCCAACTCGCGTTATTTCGGGAGCTAGCCGGCTTTTTCGGCCATCTTGATGACGTCAGAGTTGACCTAAAAAATGCTATTTGCCCAAATATTGCGAATTGACCCCTTCCCCACACACAAACCCTCTTCAGTGATATCTACTCTATCATTTTCTATCATAAAATCGCATAAAAATTTTTTGGCCAAAAGTGCTAGTGCTCACAGGGAGCTCCCTGTGAGAAATTTTAATTTTTGAGCCATTTTGAAAAGTGTTTTTCATGGAATCAGTCGATGCGGGCGGCTCTTCCGAGACGTGTCCAACAAACTAGAGGTCCCAACTTGCATTATTTCGGGAGCTAGCGAGCTTTTTCGGCCATCTTGATGACGTCAGAATTGACCCAAATATTGCTATTTGCCCAAATATTGCGAATTGACCCCTTCCCCACACACAAACCCTGTTCAGTGATATCTACTCTATCAATTTCTATCATAAAATCGCATAAAAAAATTTTGACCAAAAGTGCGAGTGCTCACAGGGAGCTCCCTGTGAGAAATTTTAATTTTGGAGCCATTTTGAAAAGTGCTTTTCATGGAATCAGTGGATGCGGGCGGCTTTTCCGAGACGTGTCCAACAAACTAGAGGTCCCAACTCGCGTTATTTCGGGAGCTATCCGGCTTTTTCGGCCATCTTGATGACGTCAGAGTTGACCTAAAAAATGCTATTTGCCCAAATATTGCGAATTGACCCCTTCCCCACACACAAACCCTCTTCAGTGATATCTACTCTATCAATTTCTATCATAAAATCGCATAAAAATTTTGACCAAAAGTGCGAGTGCTCACAGGGAGCTCCCTGTGAGAATTTTTAATTTTTGAGCCATTTTGAAAAGTGCTTTTCATGGAATCAGTGGATGCGGGCGGCTCTTCCGAGACGTGTCCAACAAACTAGAGGTCCCAACTCGCGTTATTTCGGGAGCTAGCCGGCTTTTTCGGCCATCTTGATGACGTCAGAGTTGACCTAAAAAATGCTATTTGCCCAAATATTGCGAATTGACCCCTTCCCCACACACAAACCCTCTTCAGTGATATCTACTCTATCATTTTCTATCATAAAATCGCATAAAAATTTTTTGGCCAAAAGTGCTAGTGCTCACAGGGAGCTCCCTGTGAGAAATTTTAATTTTTGAGCCATTTTGAAAAGTGTTTTTCATGGAATCAGTCGATGCGGGCGGCTCTTCCGAGACGTGTCCAACAAACTAGAGGTCCCAACTTGCATTATTTCGGGAGCTAGCGAGCTTTTTCGGCCATCTTGATGACGTCAGAATTGACCCAAATATTGCTATTTGCCCAAATATTGCGAATTGACCCCTTCCCCACACACAAACCCTGTTCAGTGATATCTACTCTATCAATTTCTATCATAAAATCGCATAAAAAAATTTTGACCAAAAGTGCGAGTGCTCACAGGGAGCTCCCTGTGAGAAATTTTAATTTTGGAGCCATTTTGAAAAGTGCTTTTCATGGAATCAGTGGATGCGGGCGGCTTTTCCGAGACGTGTCCAACAAACTAGAGGTCCCAACTCGCGTTATTTCGGGAGCTATCCGGCTTTTTCGGCCATCTTGATGACGTCAGAGTTGACCTAAAAAATGCTATTTGCCCAAATATTGCGAATTGACCCCTTCCCCACACACAAACCCTCTTCAGTGATATCTACTCTATCAATTTCTATCATAAAATCGCATAAAAATTTTTTGACCAAAAGTGCGAGTGCTCACAGGGAGCTCCCTGTGAGAAATTTTAATTTTGGAGCCATTTTGAAAAGTGCTTTTCATGGAATCAGTGGATGCGGGCGGCTCTCCCGAGACGTGTCCAACAAGAGGTCCCAACTCGCGTTATTTCGGGAGCTAGCCGGCTTTTTCGGCCATCTTGATGACGTCAGAGTTGACCCAAATATTGCTATTTGCCCAAATATTGCGAATTGACCCCTTCCCCACACACAAACCCTCTTCAGTGATATCTACTCTATCAATTTCTATCATAAAATCGCATAAAAAAAATTTGACCAAAAGTGCGAGTGCTCACAGGGAGCTCCCTGTGAGAAATTTTAATTTTTGAGCCATTTTGAAAAGTGCTTTTTATGGAATCAGTGGATGCGGGCGGCTCTTCCGAGACGTGTCCAACAAACTAGAGGTCCCAACTCGCGTTATTTCGGGAGCTAGCCGGCTTTTTCGGCCATCTTGATGACGTCAGAGTTGACCTAAAAAATGCTATTTGCCCAAATATTGCGAATTGACCCCTTCCCCACACATAAACCCTCTTCAGTGATATCTACTCTATCAATTTCTATCATAAAATCGCATAAAAATTTTTTGACCAAAAGTGCGAGTGCTCACAGGGAGCTCCCTGTGAGAAATTTTAATTTTGGAGCCATTTTGAAAAGTGCTTTTCATGGAAGCAGTGGATGCGGGCGGCTCTTCCGAGACGTGTCCAACAAACTAGAGGTCCCAACTCGCGTTATTTCGGGAGCTAGCCGGCTTTTTCGGCCATCTTGATGACGTCAGAGTTGACCTAAAAAATGCTATTTGCCCAAATATTGCGAATTGACCCCTTCCCCACACATAAACCCTCTTCAGTGATATCTACTCTATCAATTTCTATCATAAAATCGAATAAAAAAAATTTGACCAAAAGTGCCAGTGCTCACAGGGAGCTCCCTGTGAGAATTTTTAATTTTTGAGCCATTTTGAAAAGTGCTTTTCATGGAATCAGTGGATGCGGGCGGCTCTTCCGAGACGTGTCCAACAAACTAGAGGTCCCAACTCGCGTTATTTCGGGAGCTAGCCGGCTTTTTCGGCCATCTTGATGACGTCAGAGTTGACCTAAAAAATGCTATTTGCCCAAATATTGCGAATTGACCCCTTCCCCACACACAAACCCTCTTCAGTGATATCTACTCTATCAATTTCTATCATAAAATCGCATAAAAAATTTTTGACCAAAAGTGCGAGTGCTCACAGGGAGCTCCCTGTGAGAAATGTTAATTTTTGAGCCATTTTGAAAAGTGCTTTTCATGGAATCAGTGGATGCGGGCGGCTCTTCCGAGACGTGTCCAACAAGAGGTCCCAACTCGCGTTATTTCGGGAGATAGCCGGCTTTTTCGGCCATCTTGATGACGTCAGAGTTGACCTAAAAAATGCTATTTGCCCAAATATTGCGAATTGACCCCTTCCCCACACACAAACCCTCTTCAGTGATATCTACTCTATCAATTTCTATCATAAAATCACATAAAAAATTTTTGACCAAAAGTGCGAGTGCTCACAGGGAGCTCCCTGTGAGAAATTTTAATTTTTGAGCCATTTTGAAAAGTGCTTTTTATGGAATCAGTGGATGCGGGCGGCTCTTCCGAGACGTGTCCAACAAACTAGAGGTCCCAACTCGCGTTATTTCGGGAGCTAGCCGGCTTTTTCGGCCATCTTGATGACGTCAGAGTTGACCTAAAAAATGCTATTTGCCCAAATATTGCGAATTGACCCCTTCCCCACACACAAACCCTCTTCAGTGATATCTACTCTATCAATTTCTATCATAAAATCGCATAAAAAATTTTTGACCAAAAGTGCGAGTGCTCACAGGGAGCTCCCTGTGAGAAATTTTAATTTTGGAGCCATTTTGAAAAGTGCTTTTCATGGAATCAGTCGATGCGGGCGGCTATTCCGAGACGTGTCCAACAAACTAGAGGTCCCAACTCGCATTATTTCGGGAGCTAGCGAGCTTTTTCGGCCATCTTGATGACGTCAGAATTGACCCAAATATTGCTATTTGCCCAAATATTGCGAATTGACCCCTTCCCCACACACAAACCCTGTTCAGTGATATCTACTCTATCAATTTCTATCATAAAATCGCATAAAAAAATTTTGACCAAAAGTGCGAGTGCTCACAGGGAGCTCCCTGTGAGAAATTTTAATTTTGGAGCCATTTTGAAAAGTGCTTTTCATGGAATCAGTGGATGCGGGCGGCTTTTCCGAGACGTGTCCAACAAACTAGAGGTCCCAACTCGCGTTATTTCGGGAGCTATCCGGCTTTTTCGGCCATCTTGATGACGTCAGAGTTGACCTAAAAAATGCTATTTGCCCAAATATTGCGAATTGACCCCTTCCCCACACATAAACCCTCTTCAGTGATATCTACTCTATCAATTTCTATCATAAAATCGAATAAAAAAAATTTGACCAAAAGTGCCAGTGCTCACAGGGAGCTCCCTGTGAGAATTTTTAATTTTTGAGCCATTTTGAAAAGTGCTTTTCATGGAATCAGTGGATGCGGGCGGCTCTTCCGAGACGTGTCCAACAAACTAGAGGTCCCAACTCGCGTTATTTCGGGAGCTAGCCGGCTTTTTCGGCCATCTTGATGACGTCAGAGTTGACCTAAAAAATGCTATTTGCCCAAATATTGCGAATTGACCCCTTCCCCACACACAAACCCTCTTCAGTGATATCTACTCTATCAATTTCTATCATAAAATCGCATAAAAAATTTTTGACCAAAAGTGCGAGTGCTCACAGGGAGCTCCCTGTGAGAAATGTTAATTTTTGAGCCATTTTGAAAAGTGCTTTTCATGGAATCAGTGGATGCGGGCGGCTCTTCCGAGACGTGTCCAACAAGAGGTCCCAACTCGCGTTATTTCGGGAGATAGCCGGCTTTTTCGGCCATCTTGATGACGTCAGAGTTGACCTAAAAAATGCTATTTGCCCAAATATTGCGAATTGACCCCTTCCCCACACACAAACCCTCTTCAGTGATATCTACTCTATCAATTTCTATCATAAAATCACATAAAAAAATTTTGACCAAAAGTGCGAGTGCTCACAGGGAGCTCCCTGTGAGAAATTTTAATTTTTGAGCCATTTTGAAAAGTGCTTTTTATGGAATCAGTGGATGCGGGCGGCTCTTCCGAGACGTGTCCAACAAACTAGAGGTCCCAACTCGCGTTATTTCGGGAGCTAGCCGGCTTTTTCGGCCATCTTGATGACGTCAGAGTTGACCTAAAAAATGCTATTTGCCCAAATATTGCGAATTGACCCCTTCCCCATACACAAACCCTCTTCAGTGATATCTACTCTATCATTTTCTATCATAAAATCGCAGAATTATTTTTGACCAAAAGTGTGAGTGCTCACAGGGAGCTCCCTGTGAGAAATTTTAATTTTTGAGCCATTTTGAAAAGTGCTTTTTATGGAATCAGTGGATGCGGGCGGCTCTTCCGAGACGTGTCCAACAAGAGGTCGCAACTCGCGTTATTTCGGGAGCTAGCCGGCTTTTCCGGCCATCTTGATGACGTCAGAGTTGACCTAAAAAATGCTATTTGCCCAAATATTGCGAATTGACCCCTTCCCCACACACAAACCCTCTTCAGTGATATCTACTCTATAAATTTCTATCATAAAATCGCATAAAAATTTTTTGACCAAAAGTGCGAGTGCTCACAGGGAGCTCCCTGTGAGAAATTTTAATTTTTGAGCCATTATGAAAAGTGCTTTTCATGGAATCAGTGGATGCGGGCGGCTCTTCCGAGACGTGTCAAACAAACTAGAGGTCCCAACTCGCGTTAATTCGGGAGCTAGCCGGCTTTTTCGGCCATCTTGATGACGTCGGAGTTGACCTAAAATATGCTATTTGCCCAAATATTGCGAATTGACCCCTTCCCCACACACAAACCCTCTTCAGTGATATCTACTCTATCAATTTCTATCATAAAATCGCATAAAAAAATTTTGACCAAAAGTGCGAGTGCTCACAGGGAGCTCCCTGTGAGAAATTTTAATTTTTGAGCCATTTTGGAAAGTGCTGTTCATGGAATCAGTGGATGCGGGCGGCTCTTCCGAGACGTGTCCAACAAACTAGAGGTCCCAACTCGCGTTATTTTGGGAGCTAGCCGGCTTTTTCGGCCATCTTGATGACGTCAGAGTTGACCTAAAAAATGCTTTTTTCCCAAATATTGCGAATTGACCCCTTCCCCACACATAAACCCTCTTCAGTGATATCTACTCTATCAATTTCTATCATAAAATCGAATAAAAAAAATTTGACCAAAAGTGCGAGTGCTCACAGGGAGCTCCCTGTGAGAATTTTTAATTTTTGAGCCATTTTGAAAAGTGCTTTTCATGGAATCAGTGGATGCGGGCGGCTCTTCCGAGACGTGTCCAACAAACTAGAGGTCCCAACTCGCGTTATTTCGGGAGCTAGCCGGCTTTTTCGGCCATCTTGATGACGTCAGAGTTGACCTAAAAAATGCTATTTGCCCAAATATTGCGAATTGACCCCTTCCCCACACACAAACCCTCTTCAGTGATATCTACTCTATCAATTCTATCATAAAATCGCATAAAAAATTTTTGACCAAAAGTGCGAGTGCTCACAGGGAGCTCCCTGTGAAAAATTTTAATTTTTGAGCCATTTTGAAAAGTGCTTTTCATGGAATCAGTGGATGCGGGCGGCTCTTCCGAGACGTGTCCAACAAGAGGTCCCAACTCGCGTTATTTCGGGAGGTAGCCGGCTTTTTCGGCCATCTTGATGACGTCAGAGTTGACCTAAAAAATGCTATTTGCCCAAATATTGCGAATTGACCCCTTCCCCACACACAAACCCTCTTCAGTGATATCTACTCTATCAATTTCTATCATAAAATCGCAGAATTATTTTTGACCAAAAGTGCAAGTGCTCACAGGGAGCTCCCTGTGAGAAATTTTAATTTTTGAGCCATTTTGAAAAGTGCTTTTTATGGAATCAGTGGATGCGGGCGGCTCTTCCGAGACGTGTCCAACAAACTAGAGGTCCCAACTCGCGTTATTTCGGGAGCTAGCCGGCTTTTTCGGCCATCTTGATGACGTCAGAGTTGACCTAAAAAATGCTATTTGCCCAAATATTGCGAATTGACCCCTTCCCCACACACAAACCCTCTTCAGTGATATCTACTCTATCATTTTCTATCATAAAATCGCAGAATTATTTTTGACCAAAAGTGCCAGTGCTCACAGGGAGCTCCCTGTGAGAAATTTTAATTTTTGAGCCATTTTGAAAAGTGCTTTTCATGGAATCAGTGGATGCGGGCGGCTCTTCCGAGACGTGTCCAACAAACTAGAGGTCCCAACTCGCGTTATTTCGGGAGCTAGCCGGCTTTTTCGGCCATCTTGATGACGTCAGAGTTGACCTAAAAAATGCTATTTGCCAAAATATTGCGAATTGACCCCTTCCCCACACACAAACCCTCTTCAGTGATATCTACTCTATCAATTTCTATCATAAAATCGCTTAAACAAATTTTGACCAAAAGTGCGAGTGCTCACAGGGAGCTCCCTGTGAGAAATTTTAATTTTGGAGCCATTTTGAAAAGTGCTTTTCATGGAATCAGTGGATGCGGGCGGCTCTTCCGAGACGTGTCCAACAAGAGGTCGCAACTCGCGTTATTTCGGGAGCTAGCCGGCTTTTCCGGCCATCTTGATGACGTCAGAGTTGACCTAAAAAATGCTATTTGCCCAAATATTGCGAATTGACCCCTTCCCCACACACAAACCCTCTTCAGTGATATCTACTCTATCAATTTCTATCATAAAATCGCATAAAAAAATTTTGACCAAAAGTGCGAGTGCTCACAGGGAGCTCCCTGTGAGAAATTTTAATTTTTGAGCCATTTTTAAAAGTGCTTTTCATGGAATCAGTGGATGCGGGCGGCTCTTCCGAGACGTGTCCAACAAACTAGACGTCCCAACTCGCGTTATTTCGGGAGTTAGCCGGCTTTTTCGGCCATCTTGATGACGTCAGAGTTGACCTAAAAAATGCTATTTGCCCAAATATTGCGAATTGACCCCTTCCCCACACACAAACCCTCTTCAGTGATATCTACTCTATCAATTTCTATCATAAAATCACATTAAAAAAAATTTGACAAAAAGTGCGAGTGCTCACAGGGAGCTCCCTGTGAGAAATTATAATTTTGGAGCCATTTTGAAAAGTGCTTTTCATTTAATCAGTGGATGCGGGCGGCTCTTCCGAGACGTGTCCAACAAACTAGAGGTCCCAACTCGCGTTATTTCGGGAGCTAGCCGGCTTTTTCGGCCATCTTGATGACGTCAGAGTTGACCTAAAAAATGCTATTTGCCCAAATATTGCGAATTGACCCCTTCCCCACACACAAACCCTCTTCAGTGATATCTACTCTATCATTTTCTATCATAAAATCGCAGAACTATTTTTGACCAAAAGTGCGAGTGCTCACAGGGAGCTCCCTGTGAGAAATTTTAATTTTTGAGCCATTTTGGAAAGTGCTGTTCATGGAATCAGTGGATGCGGGCGGCTCTTCCGAGACGTGTCCAACAAACTAGAGGTCCCAACTCGCGTTATTTTGGGAGCTAGCCGGCTTTTTCGGCCATCTTGATGACGTCAGAGTTGACCTAAAAAATGCTTTTTTCCCAAATATTGCGAATTGACCCCTTCCCCACACATAAACCCTCTTCAGTGATATCTACTCTATCAATTTCTATCATAAAATCGAATAAAAAAAATTTGACCAAAAGTGCGAGTGCTCACAGGGAGCTCCCTGTGAGAATTTTTAATTTTTGAGCCATTTTGAAAAGTGCTTTTCATGGAATCAGTGGATGCGGGCGGCTCTTCCGAGACGTGTCCAACAAACTAGAGGTCCCAACTCGCGTTATTTCGGGAGCTAGCCGGCTTTTTCGGCCATCTTGATGACGTCAGAGTTGACCTAAAAAATGCTATTTGCCCAAATATTGCGAATTGACCCCTTCCCCACACACAAACCCTCTTCAGTGATATCTACTCTATCAATTCTATCATAAAATCGCATAAAAAATTTTTGACCAAAAGTGCGAGTGCTCACAGGGAGCTCCCTGTGAAAAATTTTAATTTTTGAGCCATTTTGAAAAGTGCTTTTCATGGAATCAGTGGATGCGGGCGGCTCTTCCGAGACGTGTCCAACAAGAGGTCCCAACTCGCGTTATTTCGGGAGGTAGCCGGCTTTTTCGGCCATCTTGATGACGTCAGAGTTGACCTAAAAAATGCTATTTGCCCAAATATTGCGAATTGACCCCTTCCCCACACACAAACCCTCTTCAGTGATATCTACTCTATCAATTTCTATCATAAAATCGCAGAATTATTTTTGACCAAAAGTGCAAGTGCTCACAGGGAGCTCCCTGTGAGAAATTTTAATTTTTGAGCCATTTTGAAAAGTGCTTTTTATGGAATCAGTGGATGCGGGCGGCTCTTCCGAGACGTGTCCAACAAACTAGAGGTCCCAACTCGCGTTATTTCGGGAGCTAGCCGGCTTTTTCGGCCATCTTGATGACGTCAGAGTTGACCTAAAAAATGCTATTTGCCCAAATATTGCGAATTGACCCCTTCCCCACACACAAACCCTCTTCAGTGATATCTACTCTATCATTTTCTATCATAAAATCGCAGAATTATTTTTGACCAAAAGTGCCAGTGCTCACAGGGAGCTCCCTGTGAGAAATTTTAATTTTTGAGCCATTTTGAAAAGTGCTTTTCATGGAATCAGTGGATGCGGGCGGCTCTTCCGAGACGTGTCCAACAAACTAGAGGTCCCAACTCGCGTTATTTCGGGAGCTAGCCGGCTTTTTCGGCCATCTTGATGACGTCAGAGTTGACCTAAAAAATGCTATTTGCCAAAATATTGCGAATTGACCCCTTCCCCACACACAAACCCTCTTCAGTGATATCTACTCTATCAATTTCTATCATAAAATCGCTTAAACAAATTTTGACCAAAAGTGCGAGTGCTCACAGGGAGCTCCCTGTGAGAAATTTTAATTTTGGAGCCATTTTGAAAAGTGCTTTTCATGGAATCAGTGGATGCGGGCGGCTCTTCCGAGACGTGTCCAACAAGAGGTCGCAACTCGCGTTATTTCGGGAGCTAGCCGGCTTTTCCGGCCATCTTGATGACGTCAGAGTTGACCTAAAAAATGCTATTTGCCCAAATATTGCGAATTGACCCCTTCCCCACACACAAACCCTCTTCAGTGATATCTACTCTATCAATTTCTATCATAAAATCGCATAAAAAAATTTTGACCAAAAGTGCGAGTGCTCACAGGGAGCTCCCTGTGAGAAATTTTAATTTTTGAGCCATTTTTAAAAGTGCTTTTCATGGAATCAGTGGATGCGGGCGGCTCTTCCGAGACGTGTCCAACAAACTAGACGTCCCAACTCGCGTTATTTCGGGAGTTAGCCGGCTTTTTCGGCCATCTTGATGACGTCAGAGTTGACCTAAAAAATGCTATTTGCCCAAATATTGCGAATTGACCCCTTCCCCACACACAAACCCTCTTCAGTGATATCTACTCTATCAATTTCTATCATAAAATCACATTAAAAAAAATTTGACAAAAAGTGCGAGTGCTCACAGGGAGCTCCCTGTGAGAAATTATAATTTTGGAGCCATTTTGAAAAGTGCTTTTCATTTAATCAGTGGATGCGGGCGGCTCTTCCGAGACGTGTCCAACAAACTAGAGGTCCCAACTCGCGTTATTTCGGGAGCTAGCCGGCTTTTTCGGCCATCTTGATGACGTCAGAGTTGACCTAAAAAATGCTATTTGCCCAAATATTGCGAATTGACCCCTTCCCCACACACAAACCCTCTTCAGTGATATCTACTCTATCATTTTCTATCATAAAATCGCAGAACTATTTTTGACCAAAAGTGCGAGTGCTCACAGGGAGCTCCCTGTGAGAAATTTTAATTTTGGAGCCATTTTGAAAAGTGCTTTTCATGGAATCAGTGGATGCGGGCGGCTCTTCCGAGACGTGTCCAACAAACTAGAGGTCCCAACTCGCGTTATTTCGGGAGCTAGCCGGCTTTTTCGGCCATCTTGATGACGTCAGAGTTGACCTAAAAAATGCTATTTGCCCAAATATTGCGAATTGACCCCTTCCCCACACACAAACCCTCTTCAGTGATATCTACTCTATCAATTTCTATCATAAAATCGCTTAAAAAATTTTTGACCAAAAGTGCGAGTGCTCACAGGGAGCTCCCTGTGAGAAATTTTAATTTTGGAGCCATTTTGAAAAGTGCTTTTCATGGAATCAGTGGATGCGGGCGGCTCTTCCGAGACGTGTCCAACAAGAGGTCCCAACTCGCGTTATTTCGGGAGCTAGCCGGCTTTTCCGGCCATCTTGATGACGTCAGAGTTGACCTAAAAAATGCTATTTGCCCAAATATTGCGAATTGACCCCTTCCCCACACACAAACCCTCTTCAGTGATATCTACTCTATCAATTTCTATCATAAAATCGCATAAAAAAATTTTGACCAAAAGTGCGAGTGCTCACAGGGAGCTCCCTGTGAGAAATTATAATTTTGGAGCCATTTTTAAAAGTGCTTTTCATGGAATCAGTGGATGCGGGCGGCTCTTCCGAGACGTGTCCAACAAACTAGAGGTCCCAACTCGCGTTATTTCGGGAGCTAGCCGGCTTTTTCGGCCATCTTGATGACGTCAGAGTTGACCTAAAAAATGCTATTTGCCCAAATATTGCGAATTGACCCCTTCCCCACACACAAACCCTCTTCAGTGATATCTACTCTATCATTTTCTATCATAAAATCGCAGAATTATTTTTGACCAAAAGTGCGAGTGCTCACAGGGAGCTCCCTGTGAGAAATTTTAATTTTGGAGCCATTTTGAAAAGTGCTTTTCATGGAATCAGTGGATGCGGGCGGCTCTTCCGAGACGTGTCCAACAAACTAGAGGTCCCAACTCGCGTTATTTCGGGAGCTAGCCGGCTTTTTCGGCCATCTTGATGACGTCAGAGTTGACCTAAAAAATGCTATTTGCCCAAATATTGCGAATTGACCCCTTCCCCACACACAAACCCTCTTCAGTGATATCTACTCTATCAATTTCTATCATAAAATCGCTTAAAAAATTTTTGACCAAAAGTGCGAGTGCTCACAGGGAGCTCCCTGTGAGAAATTTTAATTTTGGAGCCATTTTGAAAAGTGCTTTTCATGGAATCAGTGGATGCGGGCGGCTCTTCCGAGACGTGTCCAACAAGAGGTCCCAACTCGCGTTATTTCGGGAGCTAGCCGGCTTTTCCGGCCATCTTGATGACGTCAGAGTTGACCTAAAAAATGCTATTTGCCCAAATATTGCGAATTGACCCCTTCCCCACACACAAACCCTCTTCAGTGATATCTACTCTATCAATTTCTATCATAAAATCGCATAAAAAAATTTTGACCAAAAGTGCGAGTGCTCACAGGGAGCTCCCTGTGAGAAATGTTAATTTTTGAGCCATTTTGAAAAGTGCTTTTCATGGAATCAGTGGATGCGGGCGGCTCTTCGGAGACGTGTCCAACAAACTAGAGGTCCCAACTCGCGTTATTTCGGGAGCTAGCCGGCTTTTTCGGCCATCTTGATGACGTCAGAGTTGACCTAAAATATGCTATTTGCCCAAATATTGCGAATTGACCACTTCCCCACACACAAACCCTCTTCAGTGATATCTACTCTATCATTTTCTATCATAAAATCGGAGAATTATTTTTGACCAAAATTGCCAGTGCTCACAGGGAGCTCCCTGTGAGAAATTTTAATTTTTGAGCCATTTTGAAAAGTGCTTTTCATGGAATCAGTGGATGCGGGCGGCTCTTCCGAGACGTGTCCAACAAACTAGAGGTCCCAACTCGCGTTATTTCGGGAGCTAGCCGGCTTTTTCGGCCATCTTGATGACGTCAGAGTTGACCTAAAAAATGCTATTTGCCCAAATATTGCGAATTGACCCCTTCCCCACACACAAACCCTCTTCAGTGATATCTACTCTATCAATTTCTATCATAAAATCGCTTAAAAAATTTTTGACCAAAAGTGCGAGTGCTCACAGGGAGCTCCCTGTGAGAAATTTTAATTTTGGAGCCATTTTGAAAAGTGCTTTTCATGGAATCAGTGGATGCGGGCGGCTCTTCCGAGACGTGTCCAACAAGAGGTCCCAACTCGCGTTATTTCGGGAGCTAGCCGGCTTTTCCGGCCATCTTGATGACGTCAGAGTTGACCTAAAAAATGCTATTTGCCCAAATATTGCGAATTGACCCCTTCCCCACACACAAACCCTCTTCAGTGATATCTACTCTATCAATTTCTATCATAAAATCGCATAAAAAAATTTTGACCAAAAGTGCGAGTGCTCACAGGGAGCTCCCTGTGAGAAATTATAATTTTGGAGCCATTTTTAAAAGTGCTTTTCATGGAATCAGTGGATGCGGGCGGCTCTTCCGAGACGTGTCCAACAAACTAGAGGTCCCAACTCGCGTTATTTCGGGAGCTAGCCGGCTTTTTCGGCCATCTTGATGACGTCAGAGTTGACCTAAAAAATGCTATTTGCCCAAATATTGCGAATTGACCCCTTCCCCACACACAAACCCTCTTCAGTGATATCTACTCTATCATTTTCTATCATAAAATCGCAGAATTATTTTTGACCAAAAGTGCGAGTGCTCACAGGGAGCTCCCTGTGAGAAATTTTAATTTTTGAGCCATTTTGAAAAGTGCTTTTCATGGAATCAGTGGATGCGGGCGGCTCTTCCGAGACGTGTCCAACAAACTAGAGGTCCCAACTCGCGTTATTTCGGGAGCTAGCCGGCTTTTTCGGCCATCTTGATGACGTCAGAGTTGACCTAAAAAATGCTATTTGCCCAAATATTGCGAATTGACCCCTTCCCCACACACAAACCCTCTTCAGTGATATCTACTCTATCAATTTCTATCATAAAATCGCTTAAAAAATTTTTGACCAAAAGTGCGAGTGCTCACAGGGAGCTCCCTGTGAGAAATTTTAATTTTGGAGCCATTTTGAAAAGTGCTTTTCATGGAATCAGTGGATGCGGGCGGCTCTTCCGAGACGTGTCCAACAAGAGGTCCCAACTCGCGTTATTTCGGGAGCTAGCCGGCTTTTCCGGCCATCTTGATGACGTCAGAGTTGACCTAAAAAATGCTATTTGCCCAAATATTGCGAATTGACCCCTTCCCCACACACAAACCCTCTTCAGTGATATCTACTCTATCAATTTCTATCATAAAATCGCATAAAAAAATTTTGACCAAAAGTGCGAGTGCTCACAGGGAGCTCCCTGTGAGAAATGTTAATTTTTGAGCCATTTTGAAAAGTGCTTTTCATGGAATCAGTGGATGCGGGCGGCTCTTCGGAGACGTGTCCAACAAACTAGAGGTCCCAACTCGCGTTATTTCGGGAGCTAGCCGGCTTTTTCGGCCATCTTGATGACGTCAGAGTTGACCTAAAATATGCTATTTGCCCAAATATTGCGAATTGACCACTTCCCCACACACAAACCCTCTTCAGTGATATCTACTCTATCATTTTCTATCATAAAATCGGAGAATTATTTTTGACCAAAATTGCCAGTGCTCACAGGGAGCTCCCTGTGAGAAATTTTAATTTTTGAGCCATTTTGAAAAGTGCTTTTCATGGAATCAGTGGATGCGGGCGGCTCTTCCGAGACGTGTCCAACAAACTAGAGGTCCCAACTCGCGTTATTTCGGGAGCTAGCCGGCTTTTTCGGCCATCTTGATGACGTCAGAGTTGACCTAAAAAAATGCTATTTGCCCAAATATTGCGAATTGACCCCTTCCCCACACACAAACCCTCTTCAGTGATATCTACTCTATCAATTTCTATCATAAAATCGCTTAAAAAATTTTTGACCAAAAGTGCGAGTGCTCACAGGGAGCTCCCTGTGAGAAATTTTAATTTTGGAGCCATTTTGAAAAGTGCTTTTCATGGAATCAGTGGATGCGGGCGGCTCTTCCGAGACGTGTCCAACAAGAGGTCCCAACTCGCGTTATTTCGGGAGCTAGCCGGCTTTTCCGGCCATCTTGATGACGTCAGAGTTGACCTAAAAAATGCTATTTGCCCAAATATTGCGAATTGACCCCTTCCCCACACACAAACCCTCTTCAGTGATATCTACTCTATCAATTTCTATCATAAAATCGCATAAAAAAATTTTGACCAAAAGTGCGAGTGCTCACAGGGAGCTCCCTGTGAGAAATTTTAATTTTTGAGCCATTTTGAAAAGTGCTTTTCATGGAATCAGTGGATGCGGGCGGCTCTTCCGAGACGTGTCCAACAAACTAGAGGTCCCAACTCGCGTTATTTCGGGAGCTAGCCGGCTTTTTCGGCCATCTTGATGACGTCGGAGTTGACCTAAAATATGCTATTTGCCCAAATATTGCGAATTGACCCCTTCCCCACACACAAACCCTCTTCAGTGATATCTACTCTATCAATTTCTATCATAAAATCGCATAAAAAAATTTTGACCAAAAGTGCGAGTGCTCACAGGGAGCTCCCTGTGAGAAATTTTAATTTTGGAGCCATTTTGAAAAGTGCTTTTTATGGAATCAGTGGATGCGGGCGGCTCTTCCGAGACGTGTCCAACAAACTAGAGGTCCCAACTCGCGTTATTTCGGGAGCTAGCCGGCTTTTTCGGCCATCTTGATGACGTCAGAGTTGACCTAAAAAATGCTATTTGCCCAAATATTGCGAATTGACGCCTTCCCCACACACAAACCCTCTTCAGTGATATCTACTCTATCAATTTCTATCATAAAATCGCATAAAAATTTTTTGACCAAAAGTGCGAGTGCTCACAGGGAGCTCCCTGTGAGAAATTTGTAATTTTTGACCCCTTTTGAAAAGTGCTTTTCATGGAATCAGTGGATGCGGGCGGCTCTTCGGAGACGTGTCCAACAAACTAGAGGTCCCAACTCGCGTTATTTTGGGAGCTAGCGAGCTTTTCCGGCCATCTTGATGACGTCAGAATTGACCTAAATATTGCTATTTGCCCAAATATTGCGAATTGACCCCTTCCCCACACACAAACCCTCTTCAGTGATATCTACTCTATCATTTTCTATCATAAAATCGCATGAAAATTTTTTGACCATAATGGCGGGTGCTCACAGGGAGCTCCCTGTGAGAAATTTTAATTTTTGAGCCATTTTGAAAAGTGCTTTTCATGGAATCAGTGGATGCGGGCGGCTCTTCCGAGACGTGTCCAACAAACTAGAGGTCCCAACTCGCGTTATTTCGGGAGCTAGCCGGCTTTTTCGGCCATCTTGATGACGTCAGAGTTGACCTAAAAAATGCTATTTGCCCAAATATTGCGAATTGACACCTTCCCCACACACAAACCCTCTTCAGTGATATCTACTCTATCATTTTCTATCATAAAATCGCAGAATTATTTTTGAACAAAAGTGCGAGTGCTCACAGGGAGCTCCCTGTGAGAAATTTTAATTTTTGAGCCATTTTGAAAAGTGCTTTTCATGGAATCAGTGGATGCGGGCGGCTCTTCCGAGACGTGTCCAACAAACTAGAGGTCCCAACTCGCGTTATTTCGGGAGCTAGCCGGCTTTTTCGGCCATCTTGATGACGTCAGAGTTGACCTAAAAAATGCTATTTGCCCAAATATTGCGAATTGACCCCTTCCCCACACACAAACCCTCTCTAGTGATATCTACTCTATCAATTTCTATCATAAAATCGCTTAAAAAATTTTTGACCAAAAGTGCGAGTGCTCACAGGGAGCTCCCTGTGAGAAATTTTAATTTTGGAGCCATTTTGAAAAGTGCTTTTCATGGAATCAGTGGATGCGGGCGGCTCTTCCGAGACGTGTCCAACAAGAGGTCCCAACTCGCGTTATTTCGGGAGCTAGCCGGCTTTTCCGGCCATCTTGATGACGTCAGAGTTGACCTAAAAAATGCTATTTGCCCAAATATTGCGAATTGACCCCTTCCCCACACACAAACCCTCTTCAGTGATATCTACTCTATCAATTTCTATCATAAAATCGCATAAAAAAATTTTGACCAAAAGTGCGAGTGCTCACAGGGAGCTCCCTGTGAGAAATTTTAATTTTGGAGCCATTTTCAAAAGTGCTTTTCTTGGAATCAGTGGATGCGGGCGGCTCTTCCGAGACGTGTCCAACAAACTAGAGGTCCCAACTCGCGTTATTTCGGGAGCAAGCCGGCTTTTTCGGCCATCTTGATGACGTCAGAGTTGACCTAAAAAATGCTATTTGCCCAAATATTGCGAGTTGACCCCTTCCCCACACACAAACCCTCTTCAGTGATATCTACTCTATCAATTTCTATCATAAAATCACATAAAAAAAATTTTGACAAAAAGTGCGAATGCTCACAGGGAGCTCCCTGTGATAAATTATAATTTTTGAGCCATTTTGAAAAGTGCTTTTCATGGAATCAGTGGATGCGGGCGGCTTTTCCGAGACGTGTCCAACAAACTAGAGGTCCCAACTCGCGTTATTTCGGGAGCTAGCCGGCTTTTTCGGCCATCTTGATGACGTCAGAGTTGACCTAAAAAATGCTATTTGCCCAAATATTGCGAATTGACCCCTTCCCCACACACAAACCCTCTTCAGTGATATCTACTCTATCAATTTCTATCATAAAATCGTATAAAACATTTGTGACCCTGTGAGAAATTTTAATTTTTGAGCCATTTTGAAAAGTGCTTTTCATGGAATAAGTGGATGCGGGCGGCTCTTCCGAGACGTGTCCAACAAACTAGAGGTCCCAACTCGCGTTATTTCGGGAGCTAGCCGGCTTTTTCGGCCATCTTGATGACGTCAGAGTTGACCTAAAAAATGCTATTTGCCCAAATATTGCGAATTGACCCCTTCCCCACACACAAACCCTCTTCAGTGATATCTACTCTATCCATTTCTATCATAAAATCGCATAAAAATGTTTTGACCAAAAGTGCGAGTGCTCACAGGGAGCTCCCTGTGAGAAATTTTAATTTTGGAGCCATTTTGAAAAGTGCTTTTCATGGAATCAGTGGATGCGGGCGGCTCTTCCGAGACGTGTCCAACAAACTAGAGGTCCCAACTCGCGTTATTTCGGGAGCTAGCCGGCTTTTTCGGCCATCTTGATGACGTCAGAGTTGACCTAAAAAATGCTATTTGCCCAAATATTGCGAATTGACCCCTTCCCCACACACAAACCCTCTCTAGTGATATCTACTCTATCAATTTCTATCATAAAATCGCTTAAAAAATTTTTGACCAAAAGTGCGAGTGCTCACAGGGAGCTCCCTGTGAGAAATTTTAATTTTGGAGCCATTTTGAAAAGTGCTTTTCATGGAATCAGTGGATGCGGGCGGCTCTTCCGAGACGTGTCCAACAAGAGGTCCCAACTCGCGTTATTTCGGGAGCTAGCCGGCTTTTCCGGCCATCTTGATGACGTCAGAGTTGACCTAAAAAATGCTATTTGCCCAAATATTGCGAATTGACCCCTTCCCCACACACAAACCCTCTTCAGTGATATCTACTCTATCAATTTCTATCATAAAATCGCATAAAAAAATTTTGACCAAAAGTGCGAGTGCTCACAGGGAGCTCCCTGTGAGAAATTTTAATTTTTGAGCCATTTTGAAAAGTGCTTTTCATGGAATCAGTGGATGCGGGCGGCTCTTCCGAGACGTGTCCAACAAACTAGAGGTCCCAACTCGCGTTATTTCGGGAGCTAGCCGGCTTTTTCGGCCATCTTGATGACGTCAGAGTTGACCTAAAAAATGCTATTTGCCCAAATATTGCGAATTGACCCCTTCCCCACACACAAACCCTCTTCAGTGATATCTACTCTATCAATTTCTATCATAAAATCGTATAAAACATTTGTGACCCTGTGAGAAATTTTAATTTTTGAGCCATTTTGAAAAGTGCTTTTCATGGAATCAGTGGATGCGGGCGGCTCTTCCGAGACGTGTCCAACAAACTAGAGGTCCCAACTCGCGTTATTTCGGGAGCTAGCCGGCTTTTTCGGCCATCTTGATGACGTCAGAGTTGACCTAAAAAATGCTATTTGCCCAAATATTGCGAATTGACCCCTTCCCCACACACAAACCCTCTTCAGTGATATCTACTCTATCCATTTCTATCATAAAATCGCATAAAAATGTTTTGACCAAAAGTGCGAGTGCTCACAGGGAGCTCCCTGTGAGAAATTTTAATTTTGGAGCCATTTTGAAAAGTGCTTTTCATGGAATCAGTGGATGCGGGCGGCTCTTCCGAGACGTGTCCAACAAGAGGTCCCAACTCGCGTTATTTCGGGAGCTAGCCGGCTTTTCCGGCCATCTTGATGACGTCAGAGTTGACCTAAAAAATGCTATTTGCCCAAATATTGCGAATTGACCCCTTCCCCACACACAAACCCTCTTCAGTGATATCTACTCTATCAATTTCTATCATAAAATCGCATAAAAAAATTTTGACCAAAAGTGCGAGTGCTCACAGGGAGCTCCCTGTGAGAAATTTTAATTTTTGAGCCATTTTGAAAAGTGCTTTTCATGGAATCAGTGGATGCGGGCGGCTCTTCCGAGACGTGTCCAACAAACTAGAGGTCCCAACTCGCGTTATTTCGGGATCTAGCCGGCTTTTTCGGCCATCTTGATGACGTCAGAGTTGACCTAAAAAATACTATTTGCCCAAATATTGCGAATTGACCCCTTCCCCACACACAAACCCTCTTCAGTGATATCTACTCTATCATTTTCTATCATAAAATCACATAAAAAAAATTTTGACAAAAAGTGCGAGTGCTCACAGGGAGCTCCCTGTGAGAAATTATAATTTTTGAGCCATTTTGAAAAGTGCTTTTCATGGAATCAGTGGATGCGGGCGGCTTTTCCGAGACGTGTCCAACAAACTAGAGGTCTCAACTCGCGTTATTCCGGGAGCTAGCCGGCTTTTTCGGCCATCTTGATGACGTCAGAGTTGACCTAAAAAATGCTATTTGCCCAAATATTGCGAATTGACCCCTTCCCCACACACAAACCCTCTTCAGTGATATCTACTCTATCAATTTCTATCATAAAATCGTATAAAACATTTGTGACCCTGTGAGAAATTTTAATTTTTGAGCCATTTTGAAAAGTGCTTTTCATGGAATCAGTGGATGCGGGCGGCTCTTCCGAGACGTGTCCAACAAACTAAAGGTCCCAACTCGCGTTATTTCGGGAGCTAGCCGGCTTTTTCGGCCATCTTGATGACGTCAGAGTTGACCTAAAAAATGCTATTTGCCCAAATATTGCGAATTGACCCCTTCCCCACACACAAACCCTCTTCAGTGATATCTACTCTATCCATTTCTATCATAAAATCGCATAAAAATGTTTTGACCAAAAGCGCGAGTGCTCACAGGGAGCTCCCTGTGAGAAATTTTAATTTTGGAGCCATTTTGAAAAGTGCTTTTCATGGAATCAGTGGATGCGGGCGGCTCTTCCGAGACGTGTCCAACAAACTAGAGGTCCCAACTCGCGTTATTTCGGGAGCTAGCCGGCTTTTTCGGCCATCTTGATGACGTCAGAGTTGACCTAAAAAATGCTATTTGCCCAAATATTGCGAATTGACGCCTTCCCCACACACAAACCCTCTTCAGTGATATCTACTCTATCAATTTCTATCATAAAATCGCATAAAAATTTTTTGACCAAAAGTGCGAGTGCTCACAGGGAGCTCCCTGTGAGAAATTTGTAATTTTTGACCCCTTTTGAAAAGTGCTTTTCATGGAATCAGTGGATGCGGGCGGCTCTTCGGAGACGTGTCCAACAAACTAGAGGTCCCAACTCGCGTTATTTTGGGAGCTAGCGAGCTTTTCCGGCCATCTTGATGACGTCAGAATTGACCTAAATATTGCTATTTGCCCAAATATTGCAAATTGACCCCTTCCCCACACACAAACCCTCTTCAGTGATATCTACTCTATCATTTTCTATCATAAAATCGCATGAAAATTTTTTGACCATAATGGCGGGTGCTCACAGGGAGCTCCCTGTGAGAAATTTGTAATTTTTGACCCCTGTTGAAAAGTGCTTTTCATGGAATCAGTGGATGCGGGCGGCTCTTCGGAGACGTGTCCAACAAACTAGAGGTCCCAACTCGCGTTATTTCGGGAGCTAGCGAGCTTTTCCGGCCATCTTGATGACGTCAGAGTTGACCTAAATATTGCTATTTGCCCAAATATTGCGAATTGACCCCTTCCCCACAAACAAACCCTCTTCAGTGATATCTACTCTATCATTTTCTATCATAAAATCGCATAAAATTTTTTTGACCAAAATGGCGGGTGCTCACAGGGAGCTCCCTGTGAGAAATTTTAATTTTTGAGCCATTTTGAAAAGTGCTTTTCATGGAATCAGTGGATGCGGGCGGCTCTTCCGAGACGTGTCCAACAAACTAGAGGTCCCAACTCGCGTTATTTCGGGAGCTAGCGAGCTTTTTCGGCCATCTTGATGACGTCAGAGTTGACCTAAAAAATGCTATTTGCCCAAATATTGCGAATTGACCCCTTCCCCACACACAAACCCTCTTCAGTGATATCTACTCTATCATTTTCTATCATAAAATCGCAGAATTATTTTTGACCAAAAGTGCAAGTGCTCACAGGGAGCTCCCTGTGAGAAATTTTAATTTTTGAGCCATTTTGAAAAGTGCTTTTCATGGAATCAGTGGATGCGGGCGGCTCTTCCGAGACGTGTCCAACAAACTAGAGGTCCCAACTCGCGTTATTTCGGGAGCTAGCGAGCTTTTCCGGCCATCTTGATGACGTCAGAGTTGACCTAAATATTGCTATTTGCCCAAATATTGCGAATTGACCCCTTCCCCACACAAACCCTCTTCAGTGATATCTACTCTATCATAAAATCGCATAAAAATTTTTTGACCAAAATGGCGGGTGCTCACAGGGAGAAATTTGTAATTTTTGACCCCTTTTGAAAAGTGCTTTTCATGGAATCAGTGGATGCGGGCGGCTCTTCCGAGACGTGTCCAACAAACTAGAGGTCCCAACTCGCGTTATTTCGGGAGCTAGCGAGCTTTTTCGGCCATCTTGATGACGTCAGAATTGACATAAATATTGCTATTTGCCCAAATATTGCGAATTGACCCCTTCCCCACACACAAACCCTCTTCAGTGATATCTACTCTATCATTTTCTATCATAAAATCGCAGAATTATTTTTGACCAAAAGTGCAAGTGCTCACAGGGAGCTCCCTGTGAGAAATTTTTATTTTTGAGCCATTTTGAAAAGTGCTTTTCATGGAATCAGTGGATGCGGGCGGCTCTTCCGAGACGTGTCCAACAAACTAGAGGTCCCAACTCGCGTTATTTCGGGAGCTAGCGAGCTTTTCCGGCCATCTTGATGACGTCAGAGTTGACCTAAATATTGCTATTTGCCCAAATATTGCGAATTGACCCCTTCCCCACACAAACCCTCTTCAGTGATATCTACTCTATCATAAAATCGCATAAAAATTTTTTGACCAAAATGGCGGGTGCTCACAGGGAGAAATTTGTAATTTTTGACCCCTTTTGAAAAGTGCTTTTCATGGAATCATTGGATGCGGGCGGCTCTTCCGAGACGTGTCCAACAAACTAGAGGTCCCAACTCGCGTTATTTCGGGAGCTAGCGAGCTTTTTCGGCCATCTTGATGACGTCAGAATTGACATAAATATTGCTATTTGCCCAAATATTGCGAATTGACCCCTTCCCCACACACAAACCCTCTTCAGTGATATCTACTCTATCATTTTCTATCATAAAATCGCAAGAAATTTTTTTTGACCATAATGGCGGGTGCTCACAGGGAGCTCCCTGTGTGAAATTTGTAATTTTGGAGCCATTTTGAAAAGTGCTTTTCATGGAATCAGTGGATGCGGGCGGCTCTTCGGAGACGTGTCCAACAAACTAGAGGTCCCAACTCGCGTTATTTTGGGAGCTAGCGAGCTTTTCCGGCCATCTTGATGACGTCAGAATTGACCTAAATATTGCTATTTGCCCAAATATTGCGAATTGACCCCTTCCCCACACACAAACCCTCTTCAGTGATATCTACTCTATCAATTTCTATCATAAAATCGCATAAAATTTTTTTGACCAAAATGGCGAGTGCTCACAGGGAGCTCCCTGTGAGAAATTTTAATTTTTGAGCCATTTTGAAAAGTGCTTTTCATGGAATCAGTGGATGCGGGCGGCTCTTCCGAGACGTGTCCAACAAACTAGAGGTCCAAACTCGCGTTATTTCGGGAGCTAGCGAGCTTTTTCCGGCCATCTTGATGACGTCAGAATTGACATAAATATTGCTATTTGCCCAAATATTGCGAATTGACCCCTTCCCCACACACAAACCCTCTTCAGTGATATCTACTCTATCATTTTCTATCATAAAATCGCAAGAAATTTTTTTTGACCATAATGGCGGGTGCTCACAGGGAGCTCCCTGTGTGAAATTTGTAATTTTTGACCCCTTTTGAAAAGTGCTTTTCAGGGAATCAGTGGATGCGGGCGGCTCTTCCGAGACGTGTCCAACAAACTAGAGGTCCCAACTCGCGTTATTTTGGGAGCTAGCGAGCTTTTCCGGCCATCTTGATGACGTCAGAATTGACCTAAATATTGCTATTTGGCCAAATATTGCGAATTGACCCCTTCCCCACACACAAACCCTCTTCAGTGATATCTACTCTATCAATTTCTATCATAAAATCGCATAAAATTTTTTTGACCAAAAGTGCGAGTGCTCACAGGGAGCTCCCTGTGAGAAATTTTAATTTTTGACCCCTTTTGAAAAGTGCTTTTCATGGAATCAGGGGACGCGGGCGGCTCTTCCGAGACGTGTCCAACAAACTAGAGGTCCCAACTCGCGTTATTTCGGGAGCTAGCCGGCTTTTTCGGCCATCTTGATGACGTCAGAGTTGACCTAAAAAATGCTATTTGCCCAAATATTGCGAATTGACCCCTTCCCCACACACAAACCCTCTTCAGTGATATCTACTCTATCAATTTCTATCATAAAATCGCATAAAAATGTTTTGACCAAAAGTGCGAGTGCTCACATGGAGCTCCCTGTGAGAAATTTTAATTTTGGAGCCATTTTGAAAAGTGCTTTTCATGGAATCAGTGGATGCGGGCGGCTCTTCCGAGACGTGTCCAACAAACTAGAGGTCCCAACTCGCGTTATTTCGGGAGCTAGCGAGCTTTTTCCGGCCATCTTGATGACGTCAGAATTGACATAAATATTGCTATTTGCCCAAATATTGCGAATTGACCCCTTCCCCACACACAAACCCTCTTCAGTGATATCTACTCTATCATTTTCTATCATAAAATCGCAAGAAAATTTTTTTGACCATAATGGCGGGTGCTCACAGGGAGCTCCCTGTGTGAAATTTGTAATTTTGGAGCCATTTTGAAAAGTGCTTTTCATGGAATCAGTGGATGCGGGCGGCTCTTCCGAGACGTGTCCAACAAACTAGAGGTCCCAACTCGCGTTATTTCGGGAGCTAGCGAGCTTTTCCGGCCATCTTGAAGACGTCAGAGTTGACCTAAATATTGCTATTTGCCCAAATATTGCGAATTGACCCCTTCCCCACAAACAAACCCTCTTCAGTGATATCTACTCTATCATTTTCTATCATAAAATCGCATAAAAATGTTTTGACCAAAAGTGCGAGTGCTCACAGGGGGCTCCCTGTGAGAAATTTTAATTTTGGAGCCATTTTGAAAAGTGCTTTTCATGGAATCAGTGGATGCGGGCGGCTCTTCGGAGACGTGTCCAACAAACTAGAGGTCCCAACTCGCGTTATTTCGGGAGCTAGCGAGCTTTTCCGGCCATCTTGATGACGTCAGAGTTGATCTAAATATTGCTATTTGCCCAAATAATGCGAATTGACCCCTTCCCCACAAACAAACCCTCTTCAGTGATATCTACTCTATCATTTTCTATCATAAAATCGCATAAAATTTTTTTGACCAAAATGGCGGGTGCTCACAGGGAGCTCCCTGTGAGAGAGAAATTTGTAATTTTTGACCCCTTTTGAAAAGTGCTTTTCATGGAATCAGTGGATGCGGGCGGCTCTTCGGAGACGTGTCCAACAAACTAGAGGTCCCAACTCGCGTTATTTTGGGAGCTAGCGAGCTTTTCCGGCCATCTTGATGACGTCAGAATTGACCTAAATATTGCGAATTGACCCCTTCCCCACACACAAACCCTCTTCAGTGATATCTACTCTATCAATTTCTATCATAAAATCGCATAAAAATGTTTTGACCAAAAGTGCGAGTGCTCACAGTGAGCTCCCTGTGAGAAATTTTAATTTTTGAGCCATTTTGAAAAGTGCTTTTCATGGAATCAGTGGATGCGGGCGGCTCTTCCGAGACGTGTCCAACAAACTAGAGGTCCCAACTCGCGTTATTTCGGGAGCTAGCGAGCTTTTCCGGCCATCTTGATGACGTCAGAGTTGACCTAAATATTGCTATTTGCCCAAATATTGCGAATTGACCCCTTCCCCACAAACAAACCCTCTTCAGTGATATCTACTCTATCATTTTCTATCATAAAATCGCATAAATTTTTTTTGACCAAAATGGCGGGTGCTCACAGGGAGCTCCCTGTGAGAGAGAAATTTGTAATTTTTGACCCCTTTTGAAAAGTGCTTTTCATGGAATCAGTGGATGCGGGCGGCTCTTCGGAGACGTGTCCAACAAACTAGAGGTCCCAACTCGCGTTATTTTGGGAGCTAGCGAGCTTTTCCGGCCATCTTGATGACGTCAGAATTGACCTAAATATTGCTATTTGCCCAAATATTGCGAATTGACCCCTTCCCCACACACAAACCCTCTTCAGTGATATCTACTCTATCAATTTCTATCATAAAATCGCATAAAAAATTTTTGACCAAAAGTGCGAGTGCTCACAGGGAGCTCCCTGTGAGAAATTTTAATTTTTGACCCCTTTTGAAAAGTGCTTTTCATGGAATCAGGGGACGCGGGCGGCTCTTCCGAGACGTGTCCAACAAACTAGAGGTCCCAACTCGCGTTATTTCGGGAGCTAGCCGGCTTTTTCGGCCATCTTGATGACGTCAGAGTTGACCTAAAAAATGCTATTTGCCCAAATATTGCGAATTGACCCCTTCCCCACACACAAACCCTCTTCAGTGATATCTACTCTATCAATTTCTATCATAATATCGCATAAAAATGTTTTGACCAAAAGTGCGAGTGATCACAGGGAGCTCCCTGTGAGAAATTTTAATTTTTGAGCCATTTTGAAAAGTGCTTTTCATGGAATCAGTGGATGCGGGCGGCTCTTCCGAGACGTGTCCAACAAACTAGAGGTCCCAACTCGCGTTATTTCGGGAGCTAGCGAGCTTTTCCGGCCATCTTGAAGACGTCAGAGTTGACCTAAATATTGCTATTTGCCCAAATATTGCGAATTGACCCCTTCCCCACAAAAAAACCCTCTTCAGTGATATCTACTCTATCATTTTCTATCATAAAATCGCATAAAATTTTTTTGACCAAAATGGCGGGTGCTCACAGGGAGCTCCCTGTGAGAGAGAAATTTGTAATTTTTGACCCCTTTTGAAAAGTGCTTTTCATGGAATCAGTGGATGCGGGCGGCTCTTCCGAGACGTGTCCAACAAACTAGAGGTCCCAACTCGCGTTATTTCGGGAGCTATCGAGCTTTTCCGGCCATCTTGATGACGTCAGAGTTGACCTAAATATTGCTATTTGCCCAAATATTGCGAATTGACCCCTTCCCCACACAAACCCTCTTCAGTGATATCTACTCTATCATAAAATCGCATAAAAAATTTTTGACCAAAATGGCGGGTGCTCACAGGGAGAAATCTGTAATTTTGGAGCCCTTTTGAAAAGTGCTTTTCATGGAATCAGTGGATGCGGGCGGCTCTTCGGAGACGTGTCCAACAAACTAGAGGTCCCAACTCGCGTTATTTCGGGAGCTAGCGAGCTTTTCCGGCCATCTTGATGACGTCAGAGTTGATCTAAATATTGCTATTTGCCCAAATATTGCGAATTGACCCCTTCCCCACAAACAAACCCTCTTCAGTGATATCTACTCTATCATTTTCTATCATAAAATCGCATAAAATTTTTTTGACCAAAATGGCGGGTGCTCACAGGGAGCTCCCTGTGAGAGAGAAATTTGTAATTTTTGACCCCTTTTGAAAAGTGCTTTTCATGGAATCAGTGGATGCGGGCGGCTCTTCGGAGACGTGTCCAACAAACTAGAGGTCCCAACTCGCGTTATTTTGGGAGCTAGCGAGCTTTTCCGGCCATCTTGATGACGTCAGAATTGACCTAAATATTGCGAATTGACCCCTTCCCCACACACAAACCCTCTTCAGTGATATCTACTCTATCAATTTCTATCATAAAATCGCATAAAAATGTTTTGACCAAAAGTGCGAGTGCTCACAGGGAGCTCCCTGTGAGAAATTTTAATTTTTGAGCCATTTTGAAAAGTGCTTTTCATGGAATCAGTGGATGCGGGCGGCTCTTCCGAGACGTGTCCAACAAACTAGAGGTCCCAACTCGCGTTATTTCGGGAGCTAGCGAGCTTTTCCGGCCATCTTGATGACGTCAGAGTTGACCTAAATATTGCTATTTGCCCAAATATTGCGAATTGACCCCTTCCCCACAAACAAACCCTCTTCAGTGATATCTACTCTATCATTTTCTATCATAAAATCGCATAAATTTTTTTTGACCAAAATGGCGGGTGCTCACAGGGAGCTCCCTGTGAGAGAGAAATTTGTAATTTTTGACCCCTTTTGAAAAGTGCTTTTCATGGAATCAGTGGATGCGGGCGGCTCTTCGGAGACGTGTCCAACAAACTAGAGGTCCCAACTCGCGTTATTTTGGGAGCTAGCGAGCTTTTCCGGCCATCTTGATGACGTCAGAATTGACCTAAATATTGCTATTTGCCCAAATATTGCGAATTGACCCCTTCCCCACACACAAACCCTCTTCAGTGATATCTACTCTATCAATTTCTATCATAAAATCGCATAAAAAATTTTTGACCAAAAGTGCGAGTGCTCACAGGGAGCTCCCTGTGAGAAATTTTAATTTTTGACCCCTTTTGAAAAGTGCTTTTCATGGAATCAGGGGACGCGGGCGGCTCTTCCGAGACGTGTCCAACAAACTAGAGGTCCCAACTCGCGTTATTTCGGGAGCTAGCCGGCTTTTTCGGCCATCTTGATGACGTCAGAGTTGACCTAAAAAATGCTATTTGCCCAAATATTGCGAATTGACCCCTTCCCCACACACAAACCCTCTTCAGTGATATCTACTCTATCAATTTCTATCATAATATCGCATAAAAATGTTTTGACCAAAAGTGCGAGTGATCACAGGGAGCTCCCTGTGAGAAATTTTAATTTTTGAGCCATTTTGAAAAGTGCTTTTCATGGAATCAGTGGATGCGGGCGGCTCTTCCGAGACGTGTCCAACAAACTAGAGGTCCCAACTCGCGTTATTTCGGGAGCTAGCGAGCTTTTCCGGCCATCTTGAAGACGTCAGAGTTGACCTAAATATTGCTATTTGCCCAAATATTGCGAATTGACCCCTTCCCCACAAACAAACCCTCTTCAGTGATATCTACTCTATCATTTTCTATCATAAAATCGCATAAAATTTTTTTGACCAAAATGGCGGGTGCTCACAGGGAGCTCCCTGTGAGAGAGAAATTTGTAATTTTTGACCCCTTTTGAAAAGTGCTTTTCATGGAATCAGTGGATGCGGGCGGCTCTTCCGAGACGTGTCCAACAAACTAGAGGTCCCAACTCGCGTTATTTCGGGAGCTATCGAGCTTTTCCGGCCATCTTGATGACGTCAGAGTTGACCTAAATATTGCTATTTGCCCAAATATTGCGAATTGACCCCTTCCCCACACAAACCCTCTTCAGTGATATCTACTCTATCATAAAATCGCATAAAAAATTTTTGACCAAAATGGCGGGTGCTCACAGGGAGAAATCTGTAATTTTGGAGCCCTTTTGAAAAGTGCTTTTCATGGAATCAGTGGATGCGGGCGGCTCTTCGGAGACGTGTCCAACAAACTAGAGGTCCCAACTCGCGTTATTTTGGGAGCTAGCGAGCTTTTCCGGCCATCTTGATGACGTCAGAGTTGACCTAAATATTGCTATTTGCCCAAATATTGCGAATTGACCCCTTCCCCCAACACAAACCCTCTTCAGTGATATCTACTCTATCAATTTCTATCATAAAATCGCATAAAATTTTTTTGACCAAAATGGCGGGTGCTCACAGGGAGCTCCCTGTGAGAAATTTGTAATTTTTAACCCCTTTTGAAAAGTGCTTTTCATGGAATCAGTGGATGCGGGCGGCTCTTCCGAGACGTGTCCAACAAACTAGAGGTCCAAACTCGCGTTATTTCGGGAGCTAACGAGCTTTTCCGGCCATCTTGATGACGTCAGAGTTGACCTAAATATTGCTATTTGCCCAAATATTGCGAATTGACCCCTTCCCCACACACAAACCCTCTTCAGTGATATCTACTCTATCAATTTCTATCATAAAATCGCATAAAAATGTTTTGACCAAAAGTGCGAGTGCTCACAGGGAGCTCCCTGTGAGAAATTTTAATTTTTGACCCCTTTTGAAAAGTGCTTTTCATGGAATCAGTGGATGCGGGCGGCTCTTCGGAGACGTGTCCAACAAGCTAGAGGTCCCAACTCGCGTTATTTCGGGAGCTAGCGAGCTTTTCCGGCCATCTTGATGACGTCAGAGTTGACCTAAATATTGCTATTTGGCCAAATATTGCGAATTGACCCCTTCCCCACACACAAACCCTCTTCAGTGATATCTACTCTATCATTTTCTATCATAAAATCGCATAAAAATTTTTTGACCAAAATGGCGGGTGCTCACAGGGAGCTCCCTGTGAGAAATTTGTAATTTTTGACCCCTTTGAAAAGTGCTTTTCATGGAATCAGTGGATGCGGGCGGCTCTTCGGAGACGTGTCCAACAAACTAGAGGTCCCAACTCGCGTTATTTCGGGAGCTAGCGAGCTCTTCCGGCCATCTTGATGACGTCAGAGTTGACCTAAATATTGCTATTTGGCCAAATATTGCGAATTGACCCCTTCCCCACACACAAACCCTCTTCAGTGATATCTACTCTATCATTTTCTATCATAAAATCGCATAAAAATTTTTTGACCAAAATGGCGGGTGCTCACAGGAAGCTCCCTGTGAGAAATTTGTAATTTTTGACCCCTTTTGAAAAGTGCTTTTCATGGAATCAGTGGATGCGGGCGGCTCTTCGGAGACGTGTCCAACAAACTAGAGGTCCCAACTCGCGTTATTTCGGGAGCTAGCGAGCTTTTCCGGCCATCTTGATGACGTCAGAGTTGACCTAAATAATGCTATTTGGCCAAATATTGCGAATTGACCCCTTCCCCACACACAAACCCTCTTCAGTGATATCTACTCTATCATTTTCTATCATAAAATCGCATAAAAATTTTTTGACCAAAATGGCGGGTGCTCACAGGAAGCTCCCTGTGAGAAATTTGTAATTTTTGACCCCTTTTGAAAAGTGCTTTTCATGGAATCAGTGGATGCGGGCGGCTCTTCGGAGACGTGTCCAACAAACTAGAGGTCCCAACTCGCGTTATTTCGGGAGCTAGCGAGCTTTTCCGGCCATCTTGATGACGTCAGAGTTGACCTAAATATTGCTATTTGGCCAAATATTGCGAATTGACCCCTTCCCCACACACAAACCCTCTTCAGTGATATCTACTCTATCATTTTCTATCATAAAATCGCATAAAAATTTTTTGACCAAAATTGCGGGTGCTCACAGGGAGCTCCCTGTGATAAGTTTGTTATTTTTGACCCCTTTTGAAAAGTGCTTTTCATGGAATCAGTGGATGCGGGCGGCTCTTCGGAGACGTGTCCAACAAACTAGAGGTCCCAACTCGCGTTATTTCGGGAGCTAGCGAGCTTTTCCGGCCATCTTGATGACGTCAGAGTTGACCTAAATATTGCTATTTGGCCAAATATTGCGAATTGACCCCTTCCCCACACACAAACCCTCTTCAGTGATATCTACTCTATCATTTTCTATCATAAAATCGCATAAAATTTTTTTGACCAAAATGGCGGGTGCTCACAGGAAGCTCCCTGTGAGAAATTTGTAATTTTTGACCCCTTTTGAAAAGTGCTTTTCATGGAATCAGTGGATGCGGGCGGCTCTTCGGAGACGTGTCCAACAAACTAGAGGTCCCAACTCGCGTTATTTCGGGAGCTAGCGAGCTTTTCCGGCCATCTTGATGACGTCAGAGTTGACCTAAATATTGCTATTTGGCCAAATATTGCGAATTGAACCCTTCCCCACACACAAACCCTCTTCAGTGATATCTACTCTATCATTTTCTATCATAAAATCGCATAAAATTTTTTTGACCAAAATGGCGGGTGCTCACAGGGAGCTCCCTGTGAGAAATTTGTAATTTTTGACCCCTTTTGAAAAGTGCTTTTCATGGAATCAGTGGATGCGGGCGGCTCTTCGGAGACGTGTCCAACAAACTAGAGGTCCCAACTCGCGTTATTTCGGGAGCTAGCGAGCTTTTCCGGCCATCTTGATGACGTCAGAGTTGACCTAAATATTGCTATTTGGCCAAATATTGCGAATTGACCCCTTCCCCACACACAAACCCTCTTCAGTGAAATCTACTCTATCATTTTCTATCATAAAATCGCATAAAAATTTTTTGACCAAAATGGCGGGTGCTCACAGGGAGCTCCCTGTGAGAAATTTGTAATTTTTGACCCCTTTTGAAAAGTGCTTTTCATGGAATCAGTGGATGCGGGCGGCTCTTCGGAGACGTGTCCAACAAACTAGAGGTCCCAACTCGCGTTATTTCGGGAGCTAGCGAGCTTTTCCGGCCATCTTGATGACGTCAGAGTTGACCTAAATATTGCTATTTGGCCAAATATTGCGAATTGACCCCTTCCCCACACACAAACCCTCTTCAGTGATATCTACTCTATCATTTTCTATCATAAAATCGCATAAAAATAAATTTTTTGACCAAAATGGCGGGTGCTCACAGGGAGCTCCCTGTGAGAAATTTGTAATTTTTGACCCCTTTTGAAAAGTGCTTTTCATGGAATCAGTGGATGCGGGCGGCTCTTCGGAGACGTGTCCAACAAACTAGAGGTCCCAACTCGCGTTATTTCGGGAGCTAGCGAGCTTTTCCGGCCATCTTGATGACGTCAGAGTTCACCTAAATATTGCTATTTGGCCAAATATTGCGAATTGACCCCTTCCCCACACACAAACCCTCTTCAGTGATATCTACTCTATCATTTTCTATCATAAAATCGCATAAAATTTTTTTGACCAAAATGGCGGGTGCTCACAGGAAGCTCCCTGTGAGAAGTTTGTAATTTTTGACCCCTTTTGAAAAGTGCTTTTCATGGAATCAGTGGATGCGGGCGGCTCTTCGGAGACGTGTCCAACAAACTAGAGGTCCCAACTCGCGTTATTTCGGGAGCTAGCGAGCTTTTCCGGCCATCTTGATGACGTCAGAGTTGACCTAAATATTGCTATTTGGCCAAATATTGCGAATTGACCCCTTCCCCACACACAAACCCTCTTCAGTGATATCTACTCTATCATTTTCTATCATAAAATCGCATAAAATTTTTTTGACCAAAATGGCGGGTGCTCACAGGGAGCTCCCTGTGAGAAATTTGTAATTTTTGACCCCTTTTGAAAAGTGCTTTTCATGGAATCAGTGGATGCGGGCGGCTCTTCAGAGACGTGTCCAACAAACTAGAGGTCCCAACTCGCGTTATTTCGGGAGCTAGCGAGCTTTTCCGGCCATCTTGATGACGTCAGAGTTGACCTAAATATTGCTATTTGGCCAAATATTGCGAATTGACCCCTTCCCCACACACAAACCCTCTTCAGTGATATCTACTCTATCATTTTCTATCATAAAATCGCATAAAAATTTTTTGACCAAAATGGCGGGTGCTCACAGGGGGCTCCCTGTGAGAAGTTTGTAATTTTTGACCCCTTTTGAAAAGTGCTTTTCATGGAATCAGTGGATGCGGGTTGCTCTTCGGAGACGTGTCCAACAAACTAGAGGTCCCAACTCGCGTTATTTCGGGAGCTAGCGAGCTTTTCCGGCCATCTTGATGACGTCAGAGTTGACCTAAATATTGCTATTTGCCCAAATATTGCGAATTGACCCCTTCCCCACACACAAACCCTCTTCAGTGATATCTACTCTATCATTTTCTATCATAAAATCGCATAAAAATTTTTTGACCAAAATGGCGGGTGCTCACAGGGAGCTCCCTGTGAGAAGTTTGTAATTTTTGACCCCTTTTGAAAAGTGCTTTTCATGGAATCAGTGGATGCGGGCGGCTCTTCGGAGACGTGTCCAACAAACTAGAGGTCCCAACTCGCGTTATTTCGGGAGCTAGCGAGCTTTTCCGGCCATCTTGATGACGTCAGAGTTGACCTAAATATTGCTATTTGGCCAAATATTGCGAATTGACCCCTTCCCCACACACAAACCCTCTTCAGTGATATCTACTCTATCATTTTCTATCATAAAATCGCATAAAAAATTTTTGACCAAAATGGCGGGTGCTCACAGGGAGCTCCCTGTGAGAAATTTGTAATTTTTGACCCCTTTTGAAAAGTGCTTTTCATGGAATCAGTGGATGCGGGCGGCTCTTCGGAGACGTGTCCAACAAACTAGAGGTCCCAACTCGCGTTATTTCGGGAGCTAGCGAGCTTTTCCGGCCATCTTGATGACGTCAGAGTTGACCTAAATATTGCTATTTGGCCAAATATTGCGAATTGACCCCTTCCCCACACACAAACCCTCTTCAGTGATATCTACTCTATCATTTTCTATCATAAAATCGCATAAAAATTTTTTGACCAAAATGGCGGGTGCTCACAGGGGGCTCCCTGTGAGAAGTTTGTAATTTTTGACCCCTTTTGAAAAGTGCTTTTCATGGAATCAGTGGATGCGGGCGGCTCTTCAGAGACGTGTCCAACAAACTAGAGGTCCCAACTCGCGTTATTTCGGGAGCTAGCGAGCTTTTCCGGCCATCTTGATGACGTCAGAGTTGACCTAAATATTGCTATTTGGCCAAATATTGCGAATTGACCCCTTCCCCACACACAAACCCTCTTCAGTGATATCTACTCTATCATTTTCTATCATAAAATCGCATAAAAATTTTTTGACCAAAATGGCGGGTGCTCACAGGGGGCTCCCTGTGAGAAGTTTGTAATTTTTGACCCCTTTTGAAAAGTGCTTTTCATGGAATCAGTGGATGCGGGTTGCTCTTCGGAGACGTGTCCAACAAACTAGAGGTCCCAACTCGCGTTATTTCGGGAGCTAGCGAGCTTTTCCGGCCATCTTGATGACGTCAGAGTTGTCCTAAATATTGCTATTTGCCCAAATATTGCGAATTGACCCCTTCCCCGCACACAAACCCTCTTCAGTGATATCTACTCTATCATTTTCTATCATAAAATCGCATAAAAATTTTTGACCAAAATGGCGGGTGCTCACAGGGAGCTCCCTGTGAGAAATTTGTAATTTTTGACCCCTTTTGAAAAGTGCTTTTCATGGAATCAGTGGATGCGGGCGGCTCTTCGGAGACGTGTCCAACAAACTAGAGGTCCCAACTCGCGTTATTTCGGGAGCTAGCGAGCTTTTCCGGCCATCTTGATGACGTCAGAGTTGACCTAAATATTGCTATTTGGCCAAATATTGCGAATTGACCCCTTCCCCACACACAAACCCTCTTCAGTGATATCTACTCTATCATTTTCTATCATAAAATCGCATAAAAATTTTTTGACCAAAATGGCGGGTGCTCACAGGGAGCTCCCTGTGAGAAGTTTGTAATTTTTGACCCCTTTTGAAAAGTGCTTTTCATGGAATCAGTGGATGCGGGCGGCTCTTCGGAGACGTGTCCAACAAACTAGAGGTCCCAACTCGCGTTATTTCGGGAGCTAGCGAGCTTTTCCGGCCATCTTGATGACGTCAGAGTTGACCTAAATATTGCTATTTGGCCAAATATTGCGAATTGACCCCTTCCCCACACACAAACCCTCTTCAGTGATATCTACTCTATCATTTTCTATCATAAAATCGCATAAAATTTTTTTGACCAAAATGGCGGGTGCTCACAGGGAGCTCCCTGTGAGAAATTTGTAATTTTTGACCCCTTTTGAAAAGTGCTTTTCATGGAATCAGTGGATGCGGGCGGCTCTTCGGAGACGTGTCCAACAAACTAGAGGTCCCAACTCGCGTTATTTCGGGAGCTAGCGAGCTTTTCCGGCCATCTTGATGACGTCAGAGTTGACCTAAATATTGCTATTTGGCCAAATATTGCGAATTGACCCCTTCCCCACACACAAACCCTCTTCAGTGATATCTACTCTATCATTTTCTATCATAAAATCGCATAAAAATTTTTTGACCAAAATGGCGGGTGCTCACAGGGAGCTCCCTGTGAGAAATTTGTAATTTTTGACCCCTTTTGAAAAGTGCTTTTCATGGAATCAGTGGATGCGGGCGGCTCTTCGGAGACGTGTCCAACAAACTAGAGGTCCCAACTCGCGTTATTTCGGGAGCTAGCGAGCTTTTCCGGCCATCTTGATGACGTCAGAGTTGACCTAAATATTGCTATTTGGCCAAATATTGCGAATTGACCCCTTCCCCACACACAAACCCTCTTCAGTGATGTCTACTCTATCATTTTCTATCATAAAATCGCATAAAAATTTTTTGACCAAAATGGCGGGTGCTCACAGGGAGCTCCCTGTGAGAAATTTGTAATTTTTGACCCCTTTTGAAAAGTGCTTTTCATGGAATCAGTGGATGCGGGTTGCTCTTCGGAGACGTGTCCAACAAACTAGAGGTCCCAACTCGCGTTATTTCGGGAGCTAGCGAGCTTTTCCGGCCATCTTGATGACGTCAGAGTTGACCTAAATATTGCTATTTGCCCAAATATTGCGAATTGACCCCTTCCCCGCACACAAACCCTCTTCAGTGATATCTACTCTATCATTTTCTATCATAAAATCGCATAAAAATTTTTGACCAAAATGGCGGGTGCTCACAGGGAGCTCCCTGTGAGAAATTTGTAATTTTTGACCCCTTTTGAAAAGTGCTTTTCATGGAATCAGTGGATGCGGGCGGCTCTTCGGAGACGTGTCCAACAAACTAGAGGTCCCAACTCGCGTTATTTCGGGAGCTAGCGAGCTTTTCCGGCCATCTTGATGACGTCAGAGTTGACCTAAATATTGCTATTTGGCCAAATATTGCGAATTGACCCCTTCCCCACACACAAACCCTCTTCAGTGATATCTACTCTATCATTTTCTATCATAAAATCGCATAAAAATTTTTTGACCAAAATGGCGGGTGCTCACAGGGAGCTCCCTGTGAGAAATTTGTAATTTTTGACCCCTTTTGAAAAGTGCTTTTCATGGAATCAGTGGATGCGGGCGGCTCTTCGGAGACGTGTCCAACAAACTAGAGGTCCCAACTCGCGTTATTTCGGGAGCTAGCGAGCTTTTCCGGCCATCTTGATGACGTCAGAGTTGACCTAAATATTGCTATTTGGGCAAATATTGCGAATTGACCCCTTCCCCACACACAAACCCTCTTCAGTGATATCTACTCTATCATTTTCTATCATAAAATCGCATAAAAATTTTTTGACCAAAATGGCGGGTGCTCACAGGGAGCTCCCTGTGAGAAATTTGTAATTTTTGACCCCTTTTGAAAAGTGCTTTTCATGGAATCAGTGGATGCGGGCGGCTCTTCGGAGACGTGTCCAACAAACTAGAGGTCCCAACTCGCGTTATTTCGGGAGCTAGCGAGCTTTTCCGGCCATCTTGATGACGTCAGAGTTGACCTAAATATTGCTATTTGGCCAAATATTGCGAATTGACCCCTTCCCCACACACAAACCCTCTTCAGTGATATCTACTCTATCATTTTCTATCATAAAATCGCATAAAAATTTTTTGACCAAAATGGCGGGTGCTCACAGGGAGCTCCCTGTGAGAAGTTTGTAATTTTTGACCCCTTTTGAAAAGTGCTTTTCATGGAATCAGTGGATGCGGGCGGCTCTTCGGAGACGTGTCCAACAAACTAGAGGTCCCAACTCGCGTTATTTCGGGAGCTAGCGAGCTTTTCCGGCCATCTTGATGACGTCAGAGTTGACCTAAATATTGCTATTTGGGCAAATATTGCGAATTGACCCCTTCCCCACACACAAACCCTCTTCAGTGATATCTACTCTATCATTTTCTATCATAAAATCGCATAAAATTTTTTTGACCAAAATGGCGGGTGCTCACAGGGAGCTCCCTGTGAGAAATTTGTAATTTTTGACCCCTTTTGAAAAGTGCTTTTCATGGAATCAGTGGATGCGGGCGGCTCTTCGGAGACGTGTCCAACAAACTAGAGGTCCCAACTCGCGTTATTTCGGGAGCTAGCGAGCTTTTCCGGCCATCTTGATGACGTCAGAGTTGACCTAAATATTGCTATTTGGCCAAATATTGCGAATTGACCCCTTCCCCACACACAAACCCTCTTCAGTGATATCTACTCTATCATTTTCTATCATAAAATCGCATAAAAATTTTTTGACCAAAATGGCGGGTGCTCACAGGGAGCTCCCTGTGAGAAATTTGTAATTTTTGACCCCTTTTGAAAAGTGCTTTTCATGGAATCAGTGGATGCGGGCGGCTCTTCGGAGACGTGTCCAACAAACTAGAGGTCCCAACTCGCGTTATTTCGGGAGCTAGCGAGCTTTTCCGGCCATCTTGATGACGTCAGAGTTGACCTAAATATTGCTATTTGGCCAAATATTGCGAATTGACCCCTTCCCCACACACAAACCCTCTTCAGTGATGTCTACTCTATCATTTTCTATCATAAAATCGCATAAAAAATTTTTGACCAAAATGGCGGGTGCTCACAGGGAGCTCCCTGTGAGAAATTTGTAATTTTTGACCCCTTTTGAAAAGTGCTTTTCATGGAATCAGTGGATGCGGGTTGCTCTTCGGAGACGTGTCCAACAAACTAGAGGTCCCAACTCGCGTTATTTCGGGAGCTAGCGAGCTTTTCCGGCCATCTTGATGACGTCAGAGTTGACCTAAATATTGCTATTTGCCCAAATATTGCGAATTGACCCCTTCCCCGCACACAAACCCTCTTCAGTGATATCTACTCTATCATTTTCTATCATAAAATCGCATACAAATTTTTGACCAAAATGGCGGGTGCTCACAGGGAGCTCCCTGTGAGAAATTTGTAATTTTTGACCCCTTTTGAAAAGTGCTTTTCATGGAATCAGTGGATGCGGGCGGCTCTTCGGAGACGTGTCCAACAAACTAGAGGTCCCAACTCGCGTTATTTCGGGAGCTAGCGAGCTTTTCCGGCCATCTTGATGACGTCAGAGTTGACCTAAATATTGCTATTTGGCCAAATATTGCGAATTGACCCCTTCCCCACACACAAACCCTCTTCAGTGATATCTACTCTATCATTTTCTATCATAAAATCGCATAAAAATTTTTTGACCAAAATGGCGGGTGCTCACAGGGAGCTCCCTGTGAGAAATTTGTAATTTTTGACCCCTTTTGAAAAGTGCTTTTCATGGAATCAGTGGATGCGGGCGGCTCTTCGGAGACGTGTCCAACAAACTAGAGGTCCCAACTCGCGTTATTTCGGGAGCTAGCGAGCTTTTCCGGCCATCTTGATGACGTCAGAGTTGACCTAAATATTGCTATTTGGCCAAATATTGCGAATTGACCCCTTCCCCACACACAAACCCTCTTCAGTGATATCTACTCTATCATTTTCTATCATAAAATCGCATAAAAATTTTTTGACCAAAATGGCGGGTGCTCACAGGGAGCTCCCTGTGAGAAGTTTGTAATTTTTGACCCCTTTTGAAAAGTGCTTTTCATGGAATCAGTGGATGCGGGCGGCTCTTCGGAGACGTGTCCAACAAACTAGAGGTCCCAACTCGCGTTATTTCGGGAGCTAGCGAGCTTTTCCGGCCATCTTGATGACGTCAGAGTTGACCTAAATATTGCTATTTGGCCAAATATTGCGAATTGACCCCTTCCCCACACACAAACCCTCTTCAGTGATATCTACTCTATCATTTTCTATCATAAAATCGCATAAAATTTTTTTGACCAAAATGGCGGGTGCTCACAGGGAGCTCCCTGTGAGAAATTTGTAATTTTTGACCCCTTTTGAAAAGTGCTTTTCATGGAATCAGTGGATGCGGGCGGCTCTTCGGAGACGTGTCCAACAAACTAGAGGTCCCAACTCGCGTTATTTCGGGAGCTAGCGAGCTTTTCCGGCCATCTTGATGACGTCAGAGTTGACCTAAATATTGCTATTTGGCCAAATATTGCGAATTGACCCCTTCCCCACACACAAACCCTCTTCAGTGATATCTACTCTATCATTTTCTATCATAAAATCGCATAAAAAATTTTTGACCAAAATGGCGGGTGCTCACAGGGAGCTCCCTGTGAGAAATTTGTAATTTTTGACCCCTTTTGAAAAGTGCTTTTCATGGAATCAGTGGATGCGGGCGGCTCTTCGGAGACGTGTCCAACAAACTAGAGGTCCCAACTCGCGTTATTTCGGGAGCTAGCGAGCTTTTCCGGCCATCTTGATGACGTCAGAGTTGACCTAAATATTGCTATTTGGCCAAATATTGCGAATTGACCCCTTCCCCACACACAAACCCTCTTCAGTGATGTCTACTCTATCATTTTCTATCATAAAATCGCATAAAAAATTTTTGACCAAAATGGCGGGTGCTCACAGGGAGCTCCCTGTGAGAAATTTGTAATTTTTGACCCCTTTTGAAAAGTGCTTTTCATGGAATCAGTGGATGCGGGTTGCTCTTCGGAGACGTGTCCAACAAACTAGAGGTCCCAACTCGCGTTATTTCGGGAGCTAGCGAGCTTTTCCGGCCATCTTGATGACGTCAGAGTTGACCTAAATATTGCTATTTGCCCAAATATTGCGAATTGACCCCTTCCCCGCACACAAACCCTCTTCAGTGATATCTACTCTATCATTTTCTATCATAAAATCGCATAAAAATTTTTGACCAAAATGGCGGGTGCTCACAGGGAGCTCCCTGTGAGAAATTTGTAATTTTTGACCCCTTTTGAAAAGTGCTTTTCATGGAATCAGTGGATGCGGGCGGCTCTTCGGAGACGTGTCCAACAAACTAGAGGTCCCAACTCGCGTTATTTCGGGAGCTAGCGAGCTTTTCCGGCCATCTTGATGACGTCAGAGTTGACCTAAATATTGCTATTTGGCCAAATATTGCGAATTGACCCCTTCCCCACACACAAACCCTCTTCAGTGATATCTACTCTATCATTTTCTATCATAAAATCGCATAAAAATTTTTTGACCAAAATGGCGGGTGCTCACAGGGAGCTCCCTGTGAGAAATTTGTAATTTTTGACCCCTTTTGAAAAGTGCTTTTCATGGAATCAGTGGATGCGGGCGGCTCTTCGGAGACGTGTCCAACAAACTAGAGGTCCCAACTCGCGTTATTTCGGGAGCTAGCGAGCTTTTCCGGCCATCTTGATGACGTCAGAGTTGACCTAAATATTGCTATTTGGCCAAATATTGCGAATTGACCCCTTCCCCACACACAAACCCTCTTCAGTGATATCTACTCTATCATTTTCTATCATAAAATCGCATAAAAATTTTTTGACCAAAATGGCGGGTGCTCACAGGGAGCTCCCTGTGAGAAATTTGTAATTTTTGACCCCTTTTGAAAAGTGCTTTTCATGGAATCAGTGGATGCGGGCGGCTCTTCGGAGACGTGTCCAACAAACTAGAGGTCCCAACTCGCGTTATTTCGGGAGCTAGCGAGCTTTTCCGGCCATCTTGATGACGTCAGAGTTGACCTAAATATTGCTATTTGGCCAAATATTGCGAATTGACCCCTTCCCCACACACAAACCCTCTTCAGTGATATCTACTCTATCATTTTCTATCATAAAATCGCATAAAAATTTTTTGACCAAAATGGCGGGTGCTCACAGGGAGCTCCCTGTGAGAAGTTTGTAATTTTTGACCCCTTTTGAAAAGTGCTTTTCATGGAATCAGTGGATGCGGGCGGCTCTTCGGAGACTTGTCCAACAAACTAGAGGTCCCAACTCGCGTTATTTCGGGAGCTAGCGAGCTTTTCCGGCCATCTTGATGACGTCAGAGTTGACCTAAATATTGCTATTTGGCCAAATATTGCGAATTGACCCCTTCCCCACACACAAACCCTCTTCAGTGATATCTACTCTATCATTTTCTATCATAAAATCGCATAAAATTTTTTTGACCAAAATGGCGGGTGCTCACAGGGAGCTCCCTGTGAGAAATTTGTAATTTTTGACCCCTTTTGAAAAGTGCTTTTCATGGAATCAGTGGATGCGGGCGGCTCTTCGGAGACGTGTCCAACAAACTAGAGGTCCCAACTCGCGTTATTTCGGGAGCTAGCGAGCTTTTCCGGCCATCTTGATGACGTCAGAGTTGACCTAAATATTGCTATTTGGCCAAATATTGCGAATTGACCCCTTCCCCACACACAAACCCTCTTCAGTGATATCTACTCTATCATTTTCTATCATAAAATCGCATAAAAATTTTTTGACCAAAATGGCGGGTGCTCACAGGGAGCTCCCTGTGAGAAATTTGTAATTTTTGACCCCTTTTGAAAAGTGCTTTTCATGGAATCAGTGGATGCGGGCGGCTCTTCGGAGACGTGTCCAACAAACTAGAGGTCCCAACTCGCGTTATTTCGGGAGCTAGCGAGCTTTTCCGGCCATCTTGATGACGTCAGAGTTGACCTAAATATTGCTATTTGGCCAAATATTGCGAATTGACCCCTTCCCCACACACAAACCCTCTTCAGTGATGTCTACTCTATCATTTTCTATCATAAAATCGCATAAAAAATTTTTGACCAAAATGGCGGGTGCTCACAGGGAGCTCCCTGTGAGAAATTTGTAATTTTTGACCCCTTTTGAAAAGTGCTTTTCATGGAATCAGTGGATGCGGGCGGCTTCCATTGTCCCAGCGCCTGTCTATTTTTTGCCATCCAAATAAAACACCCCCGCACCTTTTGTGAAGTCCGCGCATCAATCTACAAAATGTCCCTACACCTCTTGTCAAATAGGACCTTTCTTTGCAGGGCCTAGGTCATCCAAAATACTCAAAGTTAGAAGTCAAAAACCCGCAGGTCACAATTGTTCATTGTCTTAACAACTCAACACCCTGTTTTGGCTCTCAAATCTCTATAGTATTAAATATTTTGAGGGCATACAAAATATTCATGAGCCCGTTGCACTTTTTCCTCCCTATTCCGTGTGATGCACCAAAGTGCACAGACAGACATAGTCTTGGATCTACTAACAGGCATATCGCGCTCTTTCTCCTCCAAAGAATTGTCAAAAACAGAGGGCGCCATCACTGTCACTCACAAACCCACGGACATAATGTGTGTGCACATACGTGATCCCCGGCCCCAGGAAAGTCTTGGAGCATAATTGGTCTTGCTACTTACTCAACCTAGTGTATCAAACCAATATAGTATTTACAATAAACACTTAGATATAAAATGTCAAAAGGCTGTATATACTGCTTAAAATTACCCGGATGTACACACAAAGTCAATTGACGCCGAGATACGACTTTGTTGCGTTGCAGAATCGAGTCACTACTTTGTTGCAAGGACAGGACGATATGTAAATTCGAAGGGGGGTTGTTGTTGACATTTGGCATTATAGAAGGGAGGGAATTCATGCAGTTTGAAATTGTCAAAGGAAAGATACACATTTATTGAACCAATTAAAACACCTAACATCACACTACAAAAAATCTGGCTTGCACTACTTTTGGAGTTTTTTTCCCCTTACGAGCTTTTTACGCAACACAAACGCTTTTACATGCGCACTATATCTGTATGTTCAGTTGGACTTACAAGATGACAGATCATGGTCAGACAGTAGCCAAGTGTGACGTCAGTGCAAAGGGTCTAGTACAGAGTAATTGATCAAAAGATGTAATTGAGTACAATAATGGTGCCTAAATACTCTGTCATTGTATATAGGGACATTGTCGATAGTGGGAAAAAATGTTACCTTGCAGTTTCAGCAGATTTCCATTTGGGCCTTGTATGCATGGTCCATGGCGTAAATAACACATTAACTAAAATGCAAATACTTATCGTTTTGATCGTTGATCGTTCTGAATATTGAATAAAAAGAAATCTCTTTGATCTACTTCTCTAGTGCTGAGGGTACAGTTCCTTTTAAGCTCCTGATAAACTACAACTGCAGGGGTTGCCAAAAGGTGGAAATGCCATCATTTCAACCTGCCACCGAAATATTAAAGCGATGACTCTCAACCCACCCTATCATGCCCTGTGTTTTGTTATTAATTAACAACACCATTTATAAAAATTAATGCTTTTATAGTGCCTTTTGCACATGTTGGAATTGGGAATAGGAGTTGAATTAAATGCAGTGGTTTAACTCTGCCAAAAAATCACAACAATGTTTCATTGATTGTTTATCTGTGAGCTGTCTGAGAATCACTAGAAGCTGCATCTAGGGAACTATTATTTCAATATGGTGGAAATATAACACTAATTTTACAGACCAAACTCCCATTGGTGTGTTATTTTTACTATAAACTATTCAATAGACATGACCCAAATATGTTAGTTGCATTTGGGGGGAATTAATAAATAGCCGAAACATTACTGTTTCTGTTTTCTGCAAAGATATCGAATAGGTATAATATGGCAATAATATGTATAATATGTACAATATGGCATATTAAACCTTAAAACAAGGCTAACACCCTTGAAAGAAGGAAAAATAATCAAATCATCTTTATCAAATTTGGGGTTTATTATCATGGTGTGATTATCTGCTCTTAAATAATGTAGTAAATACTACCGATGACATTTCCTTTAATTTGCCCCAGGAATAGCTTCTGATTGAGGTAAATATGACATGTTGCCAGTAGCCCTTATAATATCACACCCCATGTCAAAGAAATGTATTAATTTTAATAATAGTTGATCACACTTTAAGCATTATCAGGACTACGAATATTCTGTGGAAATTCAGATTTATGACTTGGTCGTAATACAAACTTGTCCAGTGAAGAGGTACATTTTGTATGACCAGCATTAATTAGTTGTCTGTGAAAGACACATTATTATGTATGAAGTTCTTGAACAACAGACATTGCGAACTTATGCTTAACTGGTATAATCCCCTCAAAGTTAATTCAGTTGAATCTCGGCAATCTCGGAACTTATAAAAATTATTTAAAAAAAATTATTTGATTATTAAGGCCTCGGCTCAGAAATCAAGATAAAACCAACCTTTGAGATTGTCAGCTCATTTCGTTGTTTCATTTGCGAGAAAACGGTAAAAATGCATACAACACTTTTGTACGCATTCCTATTGGCAGAGTTTTCGTCTCACTGAGTCGAAAACTAATTTTGGAACTTATTTAATTTATTAAATAAGAATAATAACACTTTATGCTGATTCTTTTGAAGGAAACTTTTCTTTCATCTATATCTTTATACCATTCTGGTATATGTAAATCTGTGAACATTTATGTTTTTCCTCTTTACCATCTTTGACCTGGGCTTTATTTAAATTGTCTGAGAAGATTAAGGCTGTCCCGATTCCCACTACAGAGGGCGCTCTAGACACCTTACATCAATTTTTACAAGTGCCCGGATTGCGGCCAAGGTTGCAGTTGAAATTACTTATTATTAAGCACAAGGAAAATGGGTAAATATTATTTTAATGTTGTTATAGTAACTGTAGAGTGGTTGCTCGGTCCGGAGGGAAGCTAAAGATAGCGAAAACTTGTGCATCAAACTAACTGCTAACGCATGCACTTTACTCTGTACCAAAGATTATAGAGCACCGTAGGCGCAAGATGGGGAACTGGGCCTTTATCTACTGTTGCAAAGTGAAATACGAATGGGCGCCATTTCGGCAAGTGAATGTCTGTGTTTCCCATTGATAGCAATTGTCCTTGTCTACACTGGTCCACACATATCAGTGTTGTATGAAAAGAGAGTCACTTGCCAAAATGGTGTCCAGTGAGACTTCACATTTCAGCCAGAGTTCCAAATCTCTATAATCTTTGCTCTGTACGGAACAGTGATGCAAGTCAGGGCATCGGCGAACATGCGATTCTTTTTAGAAAAGTTTCTTGTCAGCTGCTGCATAATGCCGTAGTTTAAATGTTTTCCTACATGAAATGCTGTTATAGAGCCCTTGTTTAGGGATTCCAACAGTATCACACTTGTCCAGATCGTTACATGTTACGGTAGATATGGCAGTTCTAAACTCTTGTTTTCACTCTCTGACAGCTCTGTGTACAAAAATCCCATTGAACAAGCATTTGAAGGGCATTTAGAGCATTCCCACTTAGTTGTCATTTCCGTGTTGGATATCGCTGGATGGCCAAGAAAGTTTGATTTTCAGATGCAGGACTACTGGTTACTTCTTTCTGGCTGCATTGTTTCTGGAGTTATGAACCGGGGAGGCTGCCGGGCCATTGCTGGGCCATTGTTCACATACACACACAACCCCAAATTTATTGGAAGTCCCGGGTGTGGCCTCCTTCTCTAGCCCCTGATATCCTTCCTGTTTATCCCACAAACCTACATATTGCACACTGCCAGAGAGCACTTGAGTACTAAGGACTTTCAAACAGCGTCAAACTTGTCCAGATCTTTCCAAGATTAGTGTAGATATGGCTGTTGTTAACTCTTGTTTTCACTCTCTGACAGCTCTTTGAATGAAAATCCCTTTGAACATACATTTGAAAGGCATTCAGAGCATCATCGCTTACTCTTCATTTCAGGGCAGAAGATGCTGCTGGATGGCAGAGAAAGCTTGATTTCCTGATGCAAGACTCCTGGAGCTAGCTGCGAGTAAAAACAATTTTTTTACAACCAATAATTGTGGAATTATGGATCAGGAGGCTGCCAACTTCTTTTAGGTTTTTTTTTTTGTTATAATATTTTTTATTCTGTCTAGGCCATTGTTCACAGCCAATGTGGATGTCTTCCCTTTCTGGCCCATGGTATTCTCCCTGTTTATCCCTCAATCCTATACTACACATTGCCAGAGAGCCCTTTGTCCAGATCCTTACAACATAAGAGAAGATATTGCCATTCTTAAAGTCTTGTTTTCACTCTCTGACAGCTCTGTGTACAACAATCCCATCGAACATGTGTTTGATGGGCATTCGGAGCATCACTGCTAACCCGTCGTTCCCAGGTTGAAGATGACAGAGGTATTTGATTTGTGGATGCAAGGCTTCTGGAACTAACAGCAGGTAAAAACAACTTTTTTTAGAACCATTATTTGTGAAGTTATGGATCGGGAGGCTGCTGACTTTTTATGGGGCCAGTCTTTTTTTTGTTTCAATTCAGAACCCTGTCTGGGCCATTGTTCATGAACACACAGCCCCGTCAAAATTAGGAGTTCTTAGGTGTCCACTTTCCCTGGCCCCTGGCTTTCCCACTGTTTCTCCTTGAACCCTATACTATACATTGTCAAAGAGTTGTTGAGAAGCTCTTACCAACAGTGTCACACTTGTCCTGATCCTTACAACATTGGGAAGATATTTTCATTCTAAAATGCTTGTTTTTACTCTCTGTTAGCTCTGTGTACAAAACTCCCAGTTCGGGAAACATCCACAAGTTTTGGGACTGAAAGTTTTAGGGTCAAAAAGCACAAATTTTACAGTACCCCCCTAAAAAAAAATTGAGTTTTGGACCAAAATTTCAAAATCGTTTTTGCTCTGCCATTTCAAGAGGGAATATCCCCCAGTACCAGTGCTCTAATTTGCAAGTCCGGATAAGCGTTAGTTCGGGAAACATCCACCAGTTTTTTTGGCTGAAAGTTTTAGGGTCAAAAAGCACAAATTTTACAGTACCCCCCTGAAAAAAATTGGAGTTTTGGACCAAAATTTCAAAGTTGTTATTGCCCTACCATGTCAAGAGGGAATATCCCCAAGTTTTGGGGCTGAAAGTTTTAGGGTCAAAAAGCACATATATTTTAGTACCCCCCTAAGACAAATTGGAGTTTTGGACCAAAATGTCAAAAGTCGTTTCCGCTCTACTTTGTCAAGAGGGAATATCCCCCAGTACCAGTGCTCTACTTTGCAAGTCCGGATGAGCGTTAGTTCGGGAAACATCCATCAGTTTTGGGGCTGAATGTTTTAGGGTCAAAAAGCACATATTTTTTTGTACCCCCCTAAAAAAAATTGAAGTTTTGGACCAAAATGTCAAAGTCGTTATTGCTCTACCCTGTCAAGAGGGAATATCCCCCAGTACCAGTGCTCTAATTTGCAAGTCCGGATAAGTGTTAGTTCGGGAAATATCCACCATTTTTAGGCTGAAAGTTTTAGGGTCAAAAAGCACAAATTTTTCAGTACCCCCCTAATCAAAATTGGAGTTTTGGACCAAAATTTCAAAGTCGTTTTTGCTCTACCATGTCAAGACGGAATATCCCCCAGTACTAGTGCTCTAATTTGCAAGTCCGGATGAGCGTTAGTTCGGGAAACATCCACAAGTTTTGGGGCTGAAAGTTTTAGGGTCAAAAAGCACATATTTTTTAGTACCCCCCTAAAAAATATTGGAGTTTTGGACCAAAATGTCAAAGTCGTTTTTGCTCTACCATGTCAAGACGGAATTTCCCCCAGTACCAGTGCTCTAATTTGCAAGTCCGGATCAGCGTTAGTTCGGGAAACATCCACAAGTTTTGGTGCTGAAAGTTTTAGAGTAAAAAAGCACATATTTTTCAGTACCCCCCTAAAAAAAATGGGAGTTTTGGACCAAAATGTCAAAGTCGTTTTTGCTCTACCATGTCAAGAGGGAATATCCCCCAGTACCAGTGCTCTAGTTTGCAAGTCCGGATAAGCGTTAGTTCGGGAAACATACACCATTTTTAGGCTGAAAGTTTTAGGGTCAAAAAGCATGTATTTTTTAGTACCCCCCTGAAAAAAATGGGAGTTTTGGACCAAAATGTCAAAGTCGTTTTTGCTCTACCATGTCAAGACGGAATATCCCCTAGTACCAGTGCTCTAATTTGCAAGTCCGGATAAGCGTTAGTTTGGGAAACATCCACAAGTTTTGGGGCTGAAAGTTTTAGGGTCAAAAAGCACATATTTTTTAGTACCCCCCTAAAAAATATTGGAGTTTTGGACCAAAATTTCAAAGTCGTTTTTGCTCTACCATGTCAAGAGGGAATATCCCCCAGTACCAGTGCTCTAATTTGCAAGTCCGGATGAGCGTTAGTTCGGGAAACATCCACCAGTTTTGAGGCTGAAAGTTTTAGGGTCAAAAAGCACAAATTTTACAGTACCCCCCTAAAAAAAATGGGAGTTTTGGACTAAAATTTCAAAGTCTTTTTTGCTCTACCATGTCAAGACGGAATATCCCCCAGTACCAGTGCTCTAATTTGCAAGTCCGGTCGAGCGTTAGTTCGGGAAACATCCACCAGTTTTGGGGCTGAAAGTTTTAGGGTCAAAAAGCACATATTTTTTAGTATCCCCTAAAACAAATGGGAGTTTTGGACTAAAATTTCAAAGTCGTTTTTGCTCTACCATGTCAAGAGGGAATATCCCCCAGTACCAGTGCTCTAATTTGCAAGTCCGGATGAGCATTAGTTCGGAAAACATCCACAAGTTTTGGTGCTGAAAGTTTTAGAGTCAAAAAGCATGTATTTTTTAGTACCCCCCTGAAAAAAATGGGAGTTTTGGACCAAAATGTCAAAGTCGTTTTTGCTCTACCATGTTAAGAGGGAATATCCCCCAGTACCAGTGCTCTAATTTGCAAGTCCGGATAAGCGCTAGTTCGGGAAATATCCACCATTTTCAGACTGAAAAATTTAGGGTCAAAAAACACAAATTTTTCAGTACCCTCCTGAAAAATATTGGAGTTTTGGACTAAAATTTCAGTCATTTTTGCTCTACCTTGTCAAGAGGGAATATCCCCCAGTACCAGTGCTCTAATTTGCAAGTCCGGATGAGCATTAGTTCGGGAAACATCCACAAGTTTTGGTGCTGAAAGTTTTAGGGTCAAAAAGCATGTATTTTTAAGTACCCCCCTGAAAAAAATGGGAGTTTTGGACCAAAATTTCAAAGTCGTTTTTGCTCCACCATGTCAAGAGGGAATATCCCCTAGTACCAGTGCTCTAATTTGCAAGTCCGGATAAGCGTTAGTTCGGGAAATATCCACCATTTTTAGGCTGAAAGTTTTAGGGTAAAAAAACACAAATTTTTCAGTACCCCCCTGAAAAATATTGGAGTTTTGGACTAAAATTTCATAGTCGTTTTTGCTCTAACTTGTCAAGAGGGAATATCCCCCCAGTACCAGAGCTCTAATTTGCACGTCCGGATGAGAGTTAGTTCGGGAAACATCCACCAGTTTTGGGGCTGAAAGTTTTTGGGTCAAAAAGCACAAATTTTACAGTACCCCCCTAAAAAAAATGGGAGTTTTGGACTAAAATTTCAAAGTCGTTTTTGCTCTACCATGTCAAGAGGGAATAACCCCAGTACCTTTGCTCTAATTTGCAAGTCCAGATGAGCATTAGTTCGGGAAACATCCACAAGTTTTGGGGCTGAAAGTTTTAGTGTCAAAAAGCATGTATTTTTAAGTACCCCCCTGAAAAAAATGGGAGTTTTGGACCAAAATTTCAAAGTCGTTTTTGCTCTACCATGTCAAGAGGGAATATCCCCTAGTACCAGTGCTCTAATTTGCAAGTCCGGATAAGCGTTAGTTCGGGAAATATCCACCATTTTTAGGCTGAAAGTTTTAGGGTAAAAAAACACAAATTTTTCAGTACCCCCCTGAAAAATATTGGAGTTTTGGACTAAAATTTCAAAGTCGTTTTTGCTCTACCATGTCAAGAGGGAATATCCCCCAGTACCAGAGCTCTAATTTGCACGTCCGGATGAGCGTTAGTTCGGGAAACATCTACCAGTTTTGGGGCTGAAAGTTTTAGGGTCAAAAAGCACAAATTTAACAGTATCCCCCTAAAAAAAATGGGAGTTTTGGACCAAAATGTCAAAGTCGTTTTTTGCTCTACCATGTCAAGAGGGAATATCCCCCAGTACCAGTGCTCTAATTTGCAAGTCCAGATGAGCGTTAGTTCGGGAAACATCCACAAGTTTTGGGGCTGAAAGTTTTAGGGTCAAAAAGCATGTATTTTTAAGTACCCCCCTGAAAAAAATGGGAGTTTTGGACCAAAATTTCAAAGTCGTTTTTGCTCTACCATGTCAAGAGGGAATATCCCCAAGTACCAGTGCTCTAATTTGCAAGTCCGGATAAGCGCTAGTTCGGGAAATATCCACCATTTTTAGGCTGAAAAATTTAGGGTCAAAAAACACAAATTTTTCAGTACCCCCCTGAAAAATATTGGAGTTTTGGACTAAAATTTCATAGTCATTTTTGCTCTACCTTGTCAAGAGGGAATATCCCCCAGTACCAGAGCTCTAATTTGCGCGTCCGGATGAGTGTTAGTTCGGGAAACATCTACCAGTTTTGGGGCTGAAAGTTTTAGGGTCAAAAAGCACAAATTTAACAGTATCCCCCTAAAAAAAATTGGAGTTTTGGACCAAAATGTCAAAATCGTTTTTGCTCTACCATGTCAAGAGGGAATATCCCCCAGTACCAGAGCTGTAATTTGCAAGTCCGGATAAGCGCTAGTTCGGGAAATATCCACCATTTTCAGGCTGAAAGTTTTAGGGTCAAAAAACACAAATTTTTTAGTACCCCCCTGAAAAATATTGGAGTTTTGGACTAAAATTTCATAGTCATTTTTGCTCTACCTTGTCAAGAGGGAATATCCCCCAGTACCAGAGCTCTAATTTGCAAGTCCGGATGAGCGTTAGTTCGGGAAACATCTACCAGTTTTGGGGCTGAAAGTTTTAGGGTCAAAAAGCACAAATTTAACAGTATCCCCCTAAAAAAAATTGGAGTTTTGGACCAAAATTTCAAAGTCGTTTTTTGCTCTACCATGTCAAGAGGGAATATCCCCCAGTACCAGTGCTCTAATTTGCAAGTCCAGATGAGCGTTAGTTCGGGAAACATCCACAAGTTTTGGGGCTGAAAGTTTTAGGGTCAAAAAGCATGTATTTTTAAGTACCCCCCTGAAAAAAATGGGAGTTTTGGACCAAAATTTCAAAGTCGTTTTTGCTCTACCATGTCAAGAGGGAATATCCCCCAGTACCAGTGCTCTAATTTGCAAGTCCGGATAAGCGCTAGTTCGGGAAATATCCACCATTTTTAGGCTGAAAAATTTAGGGTCAAAAAACACAAATTTTTCAGTACCCCCCTGAAAAATATTGGAGTTTTGGACTAAAATTTCATAGTCATTTTTGCTCTACCTTGTCAAGAGGGAATATCCCCCAGTACCAGAGCTCTAATTTGCGCGTCCGGATGAGTGTTAGTTCGGGAAACATCTACCAGTTTTGGGGCTGAAAGTTTTAGGGTCAAAAAGCACAAATTTAACAGTATCCCCCTAAAAAAAATTGGAGTTTTGGACCAAAATGTCAAAATCGTTTTTTGCTCTACCATGTCAAGAGGGAATATCCCCCAGTACCAGTGCTCTAATTTGCAAGTCCAGATGAGCGTTAGTTCGGGAAACATCCACAAGTTTTGGGGCTGAAAGTTTTAGGGTCAAAAATCATGTATTTTTAAGTACCCCCCTGAAAAAAATGGGAGTTTTGGACCAAAATTTCAAAGTCGTTTTTGCTCCACCATGTCAAGAGGGAATATCCCCTAGTACCAGTGCTCTAATTTGCAAGTCCGGTTAAGCGTTAGTTCGGGAAATATCCACCATTTTTAGGCTGAAAGTTTTAGGGTAAAAAAACACAAATTTTTCAGTACCCCCCTGAAAAATATTGGAGTTTTGGACTAAAATTTCATAGTCGTTTTTGCTCTAACTTGTCAAGAGGGAATATCCCCCAGTACCAGAGCTCTAATTTGCACGTCCGGATGAGAGTTAGTTCGGGAAACATCCACCAGTTTTGGGGCTGAAAGTTTTAGGGTCAAAAAGCACAAATTTTACAGTACCCCCCTAAAAAAAATGGGAGTTTTGGACTAAAATTTCAAAGTCGTTTTTGCTCTACCATGTCAAGAGGGAATAACCCCAGTACCTTTGCTCTAATTTGCAAGTCCAGATGAGCATTAGTTCGGGAAACATCCACAAGTTTTGGGGCTGAAAGTTTTAGTGTCAAAAAGCATGTATTTTTAAGTACCCCCCTGAAAAAAATGGGAGTTTTGGACCAAAATTTCAAAGTCGTTTTTGCTCTACCATGTCAAGAGGGAATATCCCCTAGTACCAGTGCTCTAATTTGCAAGTCCGGATAAGCGTTAGTTCGGGAAATATCCACCATTTTCAGGCTGAAAGTTTTAGGGTAAAAAAACACAAATTTTTTAGTACCCCCCTGAAAAATATTGGAGTTTTGGACTAAAATTTCAAAGTCGTTTTTGCTCTACCATGTCAAGAGGGAATATCCCCCAGTACCAGAGCTGTAATTTGCAAGTCCGGATGAGCGTTAGTTCGGGAAACATCCACCAGTTTTGGGGCTGATAGTTTTAGGGTCAAAAAGCACATATTTTTTAGTACCCCCCTAAAAAATATTGGAGTTTTGGACCAAAATTTCAAAGTCGTTTTTGCTCTACCATGTCAAGAGGGAATATCCCCAAGTACCAGTGCTCTAATTTGCAAGTCCGGATGAGCATTAGTTCGGAAAACATCCACAAGTTTTGGTGCTGAAAGTTTTAGAGTCAAAAAGCATGTATTTTTTAGTACCCCCTGAAAAAAATGGGAGTTTTTGGACCAAAATGTCAAAGTCGTTTTTGCTCTACCATGTTAAGAGGGAATATCCCCAGTACCAGTGCTCTAATTTGCAAGTCCGGATAAGCGCTAGTTCGGGAAATATCCACCATTTTCAGACTGAAAAATTTAGGGTCAAAAACACAAATTTTTCAGTACCCTCCTGAAAAATATTGGAGTTTTGGACTAAAATTTCAGTCATTTTTGCTCTACCTTGTCAAGAGGGAATATCCCCCAGTACCAGAAATCTAATTTGCACGTCCGGAGGAGCGTTAGTTCGGGAAACATCTACCAGTTTTGGGGCTGAAAGTTTTAGGGTCAAAAAGCACAAATTTTACAGTACCCCCCTAAAAAAAATTGGAGTTTTGGACCAAAATGTCAAAGTCGTTTTTTGCTCTACCATGTCAAGAGGGAATATTCCCCAGTACCATTGCTCTAATTTGCAAGTCCGGATGAGCGTTAGTTCGGAAAACATCCACAAGTTTTGGTGCTGAAAGTTTTAGAGTCAAAAAGCATGTATTTTTTAGTACCCCCTGAAAAAAATGGGAGTTTTTGGACCAAAATGTCAAAGTCGTTTTTGCTCTACCATGTTAAGAGGGAATATCCCCAGTACCAGTGCTCTAATTTGCAAGTCCGGATAAGCGCTAGTTCGGGAAATATCCACCATTTTCAGACTGAAAAATTTAGGGTCAAAAACACAAATTTTTCAGTACCCTCCTGAAAAATATTGGAGTTTTGGACTAAAATTTCAGTCATTTTTGCTCTACCTTGTCAAGAGGGAATATCCCCCAGTACCAGAAATCTAATTTGCACGTCCGGAGGAGCATTAGTTCGGGAAACATCTACCAGTTTTGGGGCTGAAAGTTTTAGGGTCAAAAAGCACAAATTTTACAGTACCCCCCTAAAAAAAATTGGAGTTTTGGACCAAAATGTCAAAGTCGTTTTTTGCTCTACCATGTCAAGAGGGAATATTCCCCAGTACCATTGCTCTAATTTGCAAGTCCGGATGAGCGTTAGTTCGGGAAACATCCACAAGTTTTGGGGCAGAAAGTTTTAGGGTCAAAAAGCACATATTTTTTAGTACCCCCCTAAAAAAAATGGGAGTTTTGGACCAAAATGTCAGAGTCGTTTTTGCTCTACCATGTCAAGAGGGAATATCCCCCAGTACCATTGCTCTAATTTGCAAGTCCGGATGAGCGTTAGTTCGGGAAACATCCACAAGTTTTGGGGCTGAAAGTTTTACAGTCAAAAAGCCTGTATTTTTTAGTACCCCCCTAAAAAAAATTGGAGTTTTGGACCAAAATGTCAAAATCGTTTTTGCTCTACCATGTCAAGAGGGAATATCCCCCAGTACCAGTGCTCTAATTTGCAAGTCCGGATAAGCGCTAGTTCGGGAAATATCCACCATTTTCAGGCTGAAAGTTTTAGGGTCAAAAAACACAAATTTTTCAGTACCCCCCTGAAAAATATTGGAGTTTTGGACTAAAATTTCATAGTCATTTTTGCTCTACCTTGTCAAAGGGGAATATCCCCCAGTACCAGAGCTCTAATTTGCAAGTCCGGATAAGCGCTAGTTCGGGAAATATCCACCATTTTCAGGCTGATAGTTTTAGGGTCAAAAAGCACATATTTTTTAGTACCCCCCTGAGAAATATTGGAGTTTTGGACTAAAATTTCAAAGTCATTTTTGCTCTACCTTGTCAAGAGGGAATATCCCCCAGTACCAGTGCTCTAATTTGCAAGTCCGGATGAGCGTTAGTTCGGGAAACATCCACAAACATCCACAAGTTTTGGGGCTGAAAGTTTTAGGGTCAAAAAGCACATATTTTTTAGTACCCCCCTAAAAAAAATGGGAGTTTTGGACTAAAATTTTAAAGTCGTTTTTGCTCTACCATGTCAAGAGGGAATATCCCCCAGTACCAGTGCTCTCATTTGCAAGTCCGGATGAGCGATAGTTCGGGAAATATCCACAATTTTGGGGGCTGAAAGTTTCATGGTCAAAAAGCACATATTTTTTAGTACCCCTCTAAACAAAATGGGAGTTTTGGACCAAAATTTCAAAGTCGTTTTTGCTCTACCATGTGAAGAGGGAATATCCCCCAGTACTAGTGCTCTAATTTGCAAGTCCGGATGAGAGTTAGTTCGGGAAACATCCACCACTTTTGGGGCTGAAACTTTTAGGGTCAAAAAGCACAAATTTTACAGTACCCCCCTAAAAAAAATGGGAGTTTTGGACTAAAATTTCAAAGTCATTTTTGCTCTACCATGTCAAGAGGGAATATCCCCCAGTACCAGTGCTCTAATTTGCAAGTCCGGATGAGCGTTAGTTCGGGAAACATCCACAAGTTTTGGGGCTGAAAGTTTTAGAGTCAAAAAGCATGTATTTTTTAGTACCCCCCTGAAAAAAATGGGAGTTTTGGACCAAAATGTCAAAGTTGTTTTTGCTCTACCATGTCAAGAGGGAATATCCCCCAGTACCAGTGCTCTAATTTGCAAGTCTGGATAAGCGTTAGTTCGGGAAATATCCACCATTTTTAGGCTGAAAGTTTTAGGGTCAAAAAACACAAATTTTTCAGTACCCCCCTGAGAAATATTGGAGTTTTGGACTAAAATTTCAAAGTCGTTTTTGCTCTACCATGTCAAGAGGGAATATCCCCTAGTACCAGTGCTCTAATTTGCAAGTCCGGATAAGCGTTAGTTCGGGAAATATCCACCATTTTTAGGCTGAAAGTTTTAGGGTAAAAAAACACAAATTTTTCAGTACCCCCCTGAAAAATATTGGAGTTTTGGACTAAAATTTCAAAGTCGTTTTTGCTCTACCATGTCAAGAGGGAATATCCCCCAGTACCAGAGCTCTAATTTGCAAGTCCGGATAAGCGTTAGTTCGGGAAACATCCACCAGTTTTGGGGCTGATAGTTTTAGGGTCAAAAAGCACATATTTTTTAGTACCCCTCTAAAAAAAATGGGAGTTTTGGACTAAAATTTCAAAGTCGTTTTTGCTCTACCATGTCAAGAGGGAATATCCCCCAGTACCAGTGCTCTAATTTGCAAGTCCGGATAAGCATTAGTTCGGGAAACATCCACAAGTTTTGGGGCTGAAAGTTTTAGAGTCAAAAAGCATGTATTTTTTAGTACCCCCCTAAAAAAAATGGGAGTTTTGGACCAAAATGTCAAAGTTGTTTTTGCTCTACCATGTCAAGAGGGAATATCCCCCAGTACCAGTGCTCTAATTTGCAAGTCCGGATAAGCGCTAGTTCGGGAAATATCCACCATTTTCAGGCTGAAAGTTTTAGGGTCAAAAAACACAAATTTTTCAGTACCCCCCTGAAAAATATTGGAGTTTTGGACTAAAATTTCATAGTCATTTTTGCTCTACCTTGTCAAAGGGGAATATCCCCCAGTACCAGAGCTCTAATTTGCACGTCCGGATGAGCGTTAGTTCGGGAAACATCCACCAGTTTTGGGGCTGAATGTTTTAGGGTCAAAAAGCACAAATTTTACAGTACCCCCCTAAACAAAATGGGAGTTTTGGACTAAAATTTCAAAGTCATTTTTGCTCTACCATGTCAAGAGGGAATATCCCTTAGTACCAGTGCTCTAATTTGCAAGTCCGGATAAGCGTTAGTTCGGGAAATATCCACCATTTTTAGGCTGAAAGTTTTAGGGTCAAAAAACACAAATTTTTCAGTACCCCCCTAAAAAAAATTGCAGTTTTGGACCAAAATGTCAGAGTCGTTTTTGCTCTACCATGTCAAGAGGGAATATCCCCCAGTACCATTGCTCTAATTTGCAAGTCCGGATGAGCGTTAGTTCGGGAAACATCCACAAGTTTTGGGGCTGAAAGTTTGAGGGTCAAAAAGCATGTATTTTTTAGTACCCCCCTAAAAAAAATTGGAGTTTTGGACCAAAATGTCAAAGTCGTTTTTGCTCTACCATGTCAAGAGGGAATATCCCCTAGTACCAGTGCTCTAATTTGCAAGTCCGGATAAGCGTTAGTTTGGGAAATATCCACCATTTTTAGGCTGAAAGTTTTAGGGTAAAAAAACACAAATTTTTCAGTACCCCCCTGATAAATATTGGAGTTTTGGACTAAAATTTCAAAGTCGTTTTTGCTCTACCATGTCAAGAGGGAATATCCCCCAGTACCAGAGCTCTAATTTGCAAGTCCGGATAAGCGTTAGTTCGGGAAACATCCACAAGTTTTGGGGCTGAATGTTTTAGGGTCAAAAAGCACAAATTTTACAGTACCCCCCTAAACAAAATTAGAGTTTTGGACCAAAATGTGAAAGTCGTTTTTGCTCTACCATGTCAAGAGGGAATATCCCCCAGTACCAGTGCTCTCATTTGCAAGTCCGGATGAGCGTTAGTTCGGGAAACATCCACAAGTTTTGGGGCTGAAAGTTTGAGGGTCAAAAAGCATGTATTTTTTAGTACCCCCCTAAAAAAAATTGGAGTTTTGGACCAAAATGTCAAAGTCGTTTTTGCTCTACCATGTCAAGAGGGAATATCCCCTAGTACCAGTGCTCTAATTTGCAAGTCCGGATAAGCGTTAGTTTGGGAAATATCCACCATTTTTAGGCTGAAAGTTTTAGGTTCAAAAAACACAAATTTTTCAGTACCCCCCTGATAAATATTGGAGTTTTGGACTAAAATTTCAAAGTCGTTTTTGCTCTACCATGTCAAGAGGGAATATCCCCCAGTACCAGAGCTCTAATTTGCAAGTCCGGATAAGCGTTAGTTCGGGAAACATCCACCAGTTTTGGGGCTGAATGTTTTAGGGTCAAAAAGCACAAATTTTACAGTACCCCCCTAAACAAAATTAGAGTTTTGGACCAAAATGTCAAAGTCGTTTTTGCTCTACCATGTCAAGAGGGAATATCCCCCAGTACCAGTGCTCTCATTTGCAAGTCCGGATGAGCGTTAGTTCGGGAAACATCCACAAGTTTTGGGGCTGAAAGTTTGAGGGTCAAAAAGCATGTTTTTTTTAGTACCCCCCTAAAAAAAATTGGAGTTTTGGACCAAAATGTCAAAGTCGTTTTTGCTCTACCATGTCAAGAGGGAATATCCCCCAGTACCAGAGCTCTAATTTGCAAGTCCGGATAAGCGTTAGTTCGGGAAACATCCACCAGTTTTGGGGCTGAATGTTTTAGGGTCAAAAAGCACAAATTTTACAGTACCCCCCTAAACAAAATTAGAGTTTTGGACCAAAATGTGAAAGTCGTTTTTGCTCTACCATGTCAAGAGGGAATATCCCCCAGTACCAGTGCTCTCATTTGCAAGTCCGGATGAGCGTTAGTTCGGGAAACATCCACAAGTTTTGGGGCTGAAAGTTTTAGGGTCAAAAAGCATGTATTTTTCAGTACCCCCCTAAAAAAAATTGGAGTTTTGGACCAAAATGTCAAAGTCGTTTTTGCTCTAGCCTGTCAAGAGGGAATATCCCCCAGTACCAGTGCTCTAATTTGCAAGTCCGGATAAGCGTTAGTTCGGGAAATATCCACCATTTTTAGGCTGAAAGTTTTAGGGTCAAAAAGCACAAATTTTACTATACCCCACTTAAAAAATTGGAGTTTTGGACCAAAATGTCATAGTCGTTTTTGCTCTACCATGTCAAGAAGGAATATCCCCCAGTACCAGTGCTCTAATTTGCAAGTCCTGATGAGCGTTAGTTCAGGAAACATCCAGTAGTTTTGGGGCTGAAACTTTTAGGGTCAAAAAGCACAAATTTTACTATACCCCCCCTTAAAAAAATTGGAGTTTTGGACCAAAATGTCAAAGTCGTTTTTTGCTCTACCATGTCATGAGGGAATATCCCCCAGTACCAGTGCTCTAATTTGCAAGTCCAGATGAGTGTTAGTTCAGGAAACATCCACTAGTTTTGGGGCTGAAACTTTTAGGGTCAAAAAGCACAAATTTTACTATACCCCCCTAAAAAATATTGGAGTTTTGGACCAAAATTTTAAAGTCGTTTTTGCTCTACCTTGTCAAGAGGGAATATCTCCCAGTGCTCTAATTTGCCAGTCTTGATAAGCGTTAGTTCGGGAAGTATCCACCATTTTTCGGCTGAAACTTTTCGGGTCAAAAAACACAAATTTTACTATACCCCCCAAAAAAATATTGGAGTTTTGGACCAAAATTTTAAAGTCGTTTTTGCTCTACCTTGTCAAGAGGGAATATCTCCCAGTGCTCTAATTTGCAAGTCCGGATAAGCGTTAGTTCGGGAAGTATCCACCATTTTTCGGCTGAAACTTTTCGGGTCAAAAAACACAAATTTTACATTACCCCCCCTCCCCTAAAAAACCTGAAGTTTTGTACCAAAGTTTCAAAGTTGTTTTCTCTCTACCATGTAAAAAGGGCAAATATCCAGGTACCAGTACTCTAATTGTCAAGTCGGGATCTGCGTGAGTTTTGGAAATATCCACCATTTTTCAGCAGAAACTTTTCTGGTCAAAAAACACAAATTTTACATTACCCCCCTGAAAATCTTTGATTTTGGACCAAAATTTCAAAGTCGTTTTTGCTCTACCATGTACAGAGGGCATTTCCCCCGGTACCAAGGCTCTAATTTGCAAGTTTGGATCTGCGTTAGTTATCCACCATATTTCGGCTGAAACCTTTCTCAAAACCCTTTATTATACATTGTCAGGGAGCCCTTGAGTATGGCTTCCCAATAGTATCATACTTGTCCAGTTTCTTACAAAATTAGTGGAGGTATGGCCATTGTTGACACGTTGACTGCCGACTTTGAATATCCTCGTACTAACAGGTGTACCGGAGTCTGCCACTACGAATATACTCGTAGAAAATTAAAGGTCTTTGCATTGTAACTTGAATACACTGGCACCACTGATGGCGCAACCAATAAGCTGCTGGCAGTGGTGAGGACATGCTTCTATAAAATGTACATGTTCAAACTATTTAAGTAAGTACCGGTACCTATTAAGTATGAGCGCATGCGCATAGGCCCCAACGTTTGGCAAATGGGAACGCCATGTGAAATTATGCACGGCAGTCAACGTGTTAACTCTTGTTTTGTTTCTTTGACAGCTCTGTGTACAAAAATTTCATTGAACAAGTATAAGAAGGGCATTGGAAGCATCACCACTTACTCAACGATTCTGGAATGAAGGTGCCATTGGTTGTCCGGGAAAGTTTAATTCATGGATGCAAGACTAAATGAGCTAACTGCAGGTAAAAAGAAGTTATTTCTAGCACCATTAGTGCTGGAGTTATGGACCGGGAGGCTGCCAAATGTTTTTGGGCCAATATTTTTATTTTAGTTGGAGTTCAGCATCCTCACTGGGCCATTGTTCACAAACACACACAGCCCTGTAAATATTATTTATAAGTTTTTGGGTTGCCTTCTTGTCTAGCCCCTGGTACCCTGTTTCTTTTAATTCACAACTTTTAAATCTGCATTGCCAGAGACCCTTTGAGTGGGGCTTTCCAACAGTGTCACATTTGTCCAGATCCTTGCAACATTCGGGAAGATATTGCCATTCTAAAATTCTTGTTTTTCCCTCCCTGACAGCTCTGTTGACAACAATCCCATTGAACATGTGTTTGAAGGGCATTTGGAGCATTACCACTTACTCCTCATTTTCAGGGTGAAGATGTCATTGGATTGTCAGAAATGTTGATGTTTGGCTGCAAGACTACTGAAGCTAACTGCTGGTAAAACCTTGTTTTTATTTAGACCCATTACTTCTTGAGTTGTGAGACTACCGGCTTGTTTTAACAGGTCAAATATTCATAAATTCCCCAGGCAGTTTATGCAGTGCCTTGGTTGAAAGTTGGTCACATAGCCATGTTTACCTGAATGAATGATAAATGCATAGCAAGGGTAGATTAAGACTGATCGGCTATTGCACATTCAGCACTAACAGCCAAACGTGCATTGGCATGCAAGCTTACATGGGCACTAATTCACTTGATCAATACATGCATCAGGACAACCTTTGAGTGTCATGTGCTATTTGACCCTTCGCAAAATGTCACCTGAGAACAGGAAGTGAAATTATTAAAAAGCAGATAAGTTCAGTATTTGAGAAAATTAAATTGGCTGTTCCAACTGCTTACCGATCAAAAGGACCTGTTGTAAAATTACCTCAGGGTAGATAATTCAAGGAAAGTTACCCTCCTGCCTGAGTGGGTCTGAGCTGCAGCGCAGTTGGTGAACAAACTTCTTACAAAAATTTTGAGAGAATGGGGAGCAAGTTGAGCACCTTGCTTCTGGCACAGTGAGATGCATAATTCTCTTTGGGACAGATTGTGATCAGAGAAATTAACCACCATTGTTTGAAACTCCTCATTTGTATACTTTGCTCATGATTTTGTGTTGGTGCAAGTCACACAGGTTGTACCCAGAAATGGCCATTCAAAGCAAGTCAACTTTATCTTAACTGAACAGTCAAGTCACTAGGTCAACAGTTCAAGTCACTGCAGAGTGGTAGATCCAAGTTCCAAGATTCCATGCAACCACTTTGAAATGACATTGTCAATATTTTCTAGTATGTGTAATAATCTATTTAGTGTTTGCTTGTTCTTTTTTTCTAAGGGTATGCATTCAGACGTCTGCTGAGGATCCTGAATGGAAATAACCCTCCCTGATGGCAGGCAGACCTAGTACCCTTTCTGACAGCACATCAGATGGAGTTGTACCACAGGAACTTCATATACATTGTACATGTACATATGGAAGCCCAACAAGCACATTGAGCATCTACTACATTGATGTAATGTCATAGTCTAGCAAGCTGCACATGAAAAGTGCTCTTTTACTGTCAGCAAAGTGACTTTTTTTAAGGACCTACATGGACAAGTTCAATGGACAAGTCATTGAGGATACCTACTACTTTGATATTAACCACAGAATGACATTTTTGTTAACGTTAGAGACATACATACTGCAATGTCACATCAATATGCACTTCATACAGGGATTATAACTTTCAGTCAAGAGTGGTACAGAGAAAATAAATCGCTTGGTAATGCTTTTGGAAGACATCAAAATGAAGAAAACTTTCCAAGAACAAGAACCAGCTAGAGAATTATAACTACTTTACAAAATGAATCACACAGGAAAGGTTGAAAATGAAGACAATCTTCATGTCATCTCTGTTAATACTGCAAGGCCAACAGTTTCTAAGATGAGAAGACCAGGGAGAGAATGTTTAAGTTGATGATAAAAGACAACTTTTCAGAATGAATTTTGGAAGCTTTGAAGGATTTTTAATTAAATGTGTACAAAATACATTTGTGAAGGAAATAAAACCAAAATGGTTTGACTGTGAAATGAATTATCAGTTTCATGACATTTGTTTTCCTAATAGGTTTTGACCAATCACTTAATTCAACAAAATAGATGGTTTGAAATATAACCCGTGACTTTTGATTTCAGATAATTATTATCATTTTGGTCAAACAAATGGTGCACAACCCTCTAAACTTACGGTATGTTAAAAAAGTGTAAAATACCATTTTTGTAACATCTTTCCAAATAGAATTTTGTCAAAATCCCAAAAGTCTAATGACGTCACAAATTATGGATCTGTACCTTTCATACAGATTTTTTTCTCTTCAATTTTGATTAATTTTAATAAAAAAAGGCATTAAATTTGACCAATTTACTGAAGCATAAATTCCTCTTTGGAACTGTTTGGAATGTACAAACCCGTTGTTGATATTCAATTACTTCAAGTTTCATATTTATTTCGCTCAGAAAGAATATCAAATAAAATGACATTTTACACCATTTTAACGTGAGATCAGAGACTTCCCCCTCCCTGCTTTTATACGGACTCTATTGAAAAATGAGTGCCTCACAAAACTGAACTTGACCTTGGAATCCATCTTTTTGTTGCACCCAAATGATATGCCCCCAGGTGACCCCATTTGAAATCTGGTCTTTGAGATTAAAAATTAAATGCTGTAAGCTTTTATGTAGTATTTTCAATGTTTTTGTTTATTTTTTTTTTCTACTTGCATGCAGACAATGTATTTGTTTTTTACCTCCACTTCAGATCATCATGACAAAGGCGCTAAAAGGAGGCTTGTTTAATAAACATGCTAACACAAACTTCAGTTTGAATAGACCGATTGCGCAACTTAGGTCACGTTACCTGTAGTGGGTTGAAATGTAATCAAACACGACATCCTTCATAGGAAAGTGCGGTACAGTACATGATGATTGTTGCATTTGTTTTTTCGATCGAGGCTTTTATTAGTTCACATTTGTGAAATATTCCAGAGTTTATACCAGAGACCTTGGATTGGCTGAAATGAAAATTCTACAGGGAATTTCTGTTCATGATGTTGCATGTCGGAATGTTTGGGCAGATTCTGCAATCGGATGCTTTTCAACGCAAGAAAGTCACAGTTTTGAAGCTGAAATCATCCAAAGAAAGGGCTTTCAAAACTGAGTGGTTTTTTTGTCTACTTAAAATTCCGCAAGCCTAGGTATAAATGCTCACTTTTCCAACAACCGTTATTGCCCCCCTTTCTATACAGTGATTTACATTGTAAATAAAGAAACACGCGGGTTGCTATACAACGTCGTCCAATGGCGGTAGTGCATCACTCAAAATAAACCTCTTTTATAGTAGAATACTGGTAGTTTATAAAACAGCAACGTGATTGAAATCAATGTCATGACATACAACTGTTATAAAATGGCTTTTAAAGGAAGGATTAAGTGCATACTTAATCGCGCTTATGGAACACGGGACTTCTGCGCTGTTTAAAGAAAAGAAATACAAAATGCAGCTTGGTTTTGCAATGCGATTCCTGAGTATCCAGGTTCGGGCCATGGTTGGTGTTCATTGGCTCTAGTGAACAGTGCCACAATGCTGTCGCCTCTGATTGGTTGAAAGTTCCCTACATAGCAACAGCATTGTATATGCGCCTAACTCATAGAGTTAGCTTTGCCTTTATTGTAACAACAAGCAAATAAGCACATACAGTTACATTGGCCTTTTTTGTTTTTCCTCACCCGCCTCCACCCCGTCTAAAACCGCCCGGTTCCTTTCTCTTTGTTGTTTTTCTCCATCTTTGCGGGTTTGTGATGTCTGATTGTTTCTGATTTGTTTCGTATGTGTTTCCCCCTCAAAAAACAGTACATTTAGTTAGATAAGTAACTCAATTTAGCCACTTGTTTAAAGTGAGGCTTACAATTATTGATATTGTAATGAAAATGTTTTTTTTTCATAAATAGAGTGGATTTAGAGATCAAGACGCAAATGAGGAAAATTTCCACAGTGGATTTAAGTGGATTTTCAGTAGGTCATTCTGGGGACCTTACCAAATTGCTCTGTAGTGAAAAAATAAGTCTGTTGCAACTTGTTTGAAGTTTATATGAAAAAATGAGGCATTTGTCCTGGACTATTGTTATAATAGACATACCAAAACAGTTGTTACTTGGACACTGTATTGTAAACATGAAATATTGATGAGTTTTGCCGTGCTGTTTCGCCATTAGACAGTTACTTCCACAATGTAGACTCAGTATGGTAAACAGCAAGGCAACATGGGTTAATTATGGTGGCCCTGAAGAGACATTGCATATCGCAAATGTGTTCACTTACATATGTGATGTGAAATTTATCGCAAATATGTGCACACATGTATGCGATGTTGTGAATTTATCAAAAACAAGTGGCATATGTATTCGATTTTGCCAAATTTATTACAAACTTGTGCGCATACGTATGCGATGTTTCAAAATTTATTGCCAAAAAATGTGCGTACACGTATGCAATGTCGTGAAACAGTTCGGGAATATATGCGTATACATGTGTAATTTTATTAGTAATGTCGTGACATTTTTTGCATACTTTTGTTGCATACTTTTCAATAAAATTCCTAATGAACTGGGGAGTTGTAGCAGCTAGTCTTGAATCTAGCCATACAGATAGATAAAATGAGGGTCTGACTAATTTAACTTCGCGTGCACTGTTCCTCATGCTTTTCTCATGGTCATGTATTACATTACTGTACCATCACCCATATGTGGCTGGCTAGAGATGTCCACGCTAACAGTACCTGCCTGGTTCCCAGGCTGCTGCTTTGTAGTATCTTTGGTATACAAAATGGGACCAGGGCCACTTGCGTTACTCCCTCGGTCACTAAAAAAAAAAAAAATTGCAAACGTATGCGCACATATTCGCGATAAATTTTACGACATCATATATGTGTATGCACATATTCGCGATAAATTTCACAACATCGCATACTTTTTCGCACATAATCGCAATAAATTTTGCAACATCGCATACGTATGTGCACACGTTTGCGATATGCGATGTCTCTTCAGGTCCACCACAGTTGATCCAATCTGTGAACAGAGTCTATTGTCAAACATTATACATATGTATCAAGCAACAATCCAAAAGGGAAACTGACTTGGAAAATTTTAAATCAATGTAGGAGTGAGAAAAAGAAAAATTGACAGGAGTAGGATTTGAATCCGCGACCACCGGTTTAAGGTTAAACCGGTGGTTGCAGGTTCAAATCCTGTTTTTTTGTTCACCCCCCAAATTGATTATACGTATGTGTGACGTACAGCTAGCCTGGTTTTACGGGGCGTGTCTTTACAACCGTGGTATAATACACGCGAACGTGTGCACACCTTGCATGTACACAGACAAAGCCTATGAAAACAAACCAGGCGTTGCTGCTCGTGCACTCGGCTGTTTTAGTGTAATATCTAAGTTGTCTGTATTTTATAGGGTCAAGTGTCTTTCAAATTTTTGCAATTATACTTCGTTGTTTCATTCCAAACACAAATAATGATGAATTCTAAAAGAAAAACCTTCAAGGTAAACATTGTTTTGGGTTCAAAATCTAGCTCAATTAGAAGTAACTCACACGGAAAAACTGCCAAGGGACAATCTTCAAGCCTTCAGAGTCAACGCACGGTGTGGATTCAAATACCGCGCTGTACATGAGACGTGGGTGGTCTGTGCATGATGCCCAGGGGACATTGCTTGGATGTGGTGGCAGGCTGTGTTGTACTTTGACCGAACGGAACTCGAATATCTAGTCGGAAACAACGGCGAAACAAATTTGGAAAACTCAGGTAAAACTTGTGAAACTTTTATTTAAAGTGTCTGAACATTATGGCAAAACTTGTCATGGGTCGTTTGTCTACATTAGGCCAAATGTTAATCTGATAAATACGAAGGGTTGTAACATTGTTTTTAATTACAATTTTTCTCTTGAAGCGTTTTCCCCAAACGTGTCGGAAATCCAAGTTCAAGTTCGTCGTAAATTCCTCCTAATTTCGGCCAAAAAGATCTCTCCATCCTAGTTTTTGAATTTTTTAAAATTTGATGATTTCCTTGTTAATGTTTTTCATAATGTATAACACAAAAAGTCCACTTAGAAAGGACATTCCTCAATCTGATAGAACGGGTCTTGCTAAACACTGGGTCAGGCATTCCAATCTTATCCAAGTCCAATTATGTTTCGGAGGATTTAGGCTACGTGTTGCTTGCGGGCAACTGGGTTTGTGGAGTTTGTAATACCTATTAATGTGTCCATGATCAAACTTGATGTGAGTTCGATACTTTCCGGCTATGTTAAATGTTATAATTCTAGGCTGTTATTCACGTACACGGACCAATGGAAGCAATACCTTGGTTACTTGAGGCAAACTACTTTGTTCCGCCGCATCCTCTCAGCTAGTCCCACAAACACAAACCGTATAATCGTTTTAGCTCAAACAGTGTAAAATTTAACGCAATCTGCAAACAATTAAGGGTGCTATTACAGTTCTTTCCAAAGTTTTCTCTGTTAATTTTTTATTTTCTATTTTTTATTATTGACCGTTTTAGATTCTTGTACATAGATCCCGAAATGTGTAGCCTATTTTAAAGATGTTGAGTCAATCAACCTCTCCTCTGTTCGGCGGCAATCCTCCCTGTTTTCCACACAACCACATTTCAAGAGAGGGCTTTTATTCAGTGTTGCGCTATTCAACCCCATCCCCTCCCCCATAAAATAAAAAGGGGGTAAGATATGGCCGTAGATAACCGGCGTTTTCATTCCCTGGCAGCATCATGTACAAAAGTCCCATTGAGGGAGATCCCTGCATGCTCGTCGTTTCTTGCTAAAGATGCCGCAGGATGGTCGTATAACGGTTGGATTTTCGGATGAATAACTCTAGAGTTAATTGCAGGTAAAATGATCTGTGTTTTGTATAACTAATTCAATTTCTTTTCAGTTTAACGTCCATTGATATTTTTATTTTGCAATCAAAATATCAAGTTCGATTTGATGGTATCATATCAAGCGGGCACCTATAACTAATGCAATTCATTCGCAATAAACATTCCCCGGTATATCAGCGCTCTAGTTTGCAAGCCTGGATCTGCATTGGTTCGGAAAATATCCAGAATTTTGTTTGTCATTAACACCCATAAAAACAGTCTTTGACCCCAATATCAAAGTCGTTTTCGCTCTGCCTAGTCAAGAGGGCATATCCCCGGCACCAGCGCTCTAGTTACCAAGACAGGATCTGCCTTAGTTCAGAAAATATCCACGATCTTTTAGCACTTTTAGCAAAAAAAAATTAATAATCAAAAACCCGTTACACCCCCCCCCCCCCCCCCCTTTAAAAACAATATCAGTTTTCAATCCATATTTCAGTCATTTTCGCTCTACCAAATCCAGAAGGAATATCCCCCAGTGCCAGCGCTCTAATTTGCAGGCCAGGATCTGCCTTAGTTGGAAAATATCCATGATTTGGGGGCAAAAACCTTTAGGGCGAAAACACAAAAAAACGTCCGTTACCCCCCCCCCCCCTTTAAAAAAAACGCCCGGACACACGGTAAGGGCATGCGCATGAACTATCCGAGGGTGCCCTACTCATATGACGTCATAAGTGTATGGTTCAATAAATAAAAAATCCGTTTCCCACCCCCCCCCCTTTAAAAACAATATCAGTTTTCAATCAATATTTCACTCATTTTCGCTCTACCAAATCCATAGGGAATATCCCCCAGTACCAGCGCTCTAACTTGCACGCCACGATCTGCCTTAGTTAGAAAATATCCACGATTTTTTGGCAAAAACCTTTAAGGCGAAAACAAAAAATTATCCGTTACCTACCCCCCCCCCCCTTATAAAAAACGCCCGGACACCGGTAAGAGCAGCGCATGGACTATCCGAGGGTGCCCTACGTCATAAGTATATGGTTCACAACATAATATTAACGGGTGTGTTGCTGTAGTCGTATACTCTCCAGTTATTTATTAATGCAATTAAAGAAAACATATTTGACAAATGTACATCTTTTGAACAATTACAAGTTGTTTCATTATTTTTCTTTCAAACTTAACAGAAATATTGTGTACTTAGTTCCGTGGTCTTTTGACATCAACCCCTTTAAAAATGGTATGAACTCTTTGGGGTCATTCTGGTGTTTGGCGCGCAAAGGTCAACCACAATACGAATCAATTACTGAATTAGTACATGACGCACTATACGTACTTCTTTGCATTGGTTGTTTTTTATGGCAATTTGAGTTCTCAGATTTTGTCGTTTTCTCAAGACATTGGAAGAAGGTGAATTAACTTACATCTATAGGTACAGCAGGCGTAGTTTCAGTTGACTGTGAATGTAAGTGTATTGTATTTTTGTATTTCAGTTGAACGTGTAACACTGGGTGTGAAATGGATTCTAAATTATCGGTATCTATATTATCATGTGACATGATCGACACGGTGTTTATTTTACACACTATAAAGTATAAAGCAATTGGGATAATTATCACCATGCCGGTGTTGTCACATAGGTACCAATAGAATTAACTTAACACCCTAGTTTTGACAGTGTAGTTGTAGTTGTAGTAATTGTAAATTCAGCTTCAGTTTGTGGTTGCAATTTTGGCAAAAATACCATATCTGGCTGCCATTTTATCTCCCTTATGAGGTCAAATTTTATCTTTACCTACATGACCTACCCACTAGACCCAGTAACGTGGGTGCTAGACTCCTGTTTTTGAGGTGATGTCAAAATCTCCAGATAGACCCAGTTACGGGGGCGCTGTACTCCTTTTAAAAAAATTTGACACTAGCACCCCAGCGTTGAGCAAAGTACTATAGCCCCCAGCAAAGTATACGTAAGTTCTCTTAACAGCTCTTGTGATGAGGCGGATTTACAATATAAGATACCCAGTTCAAAAAGTGGCAAAAATTACAACAAAGACTCAACAGAAATTGTTTTGCTGGCGAATCACCTACTCCTACTACTACTGGCTTAAAAAGTTGTATTAACACAACTAGTACTAGGAATGCACGTTCACTGATGCCCTGCTTGCATATTGTTTAGCGCAGTCAATGCAGGATACATGTGTAGTGTTTTTGCACATAAGAAAACAGTCGGACAATATCTCAATGACAATGAGATCTCACATATAATAACATTAGTGTTAAGATGAGACAATAAGGTTATGTCTTGATGATGTCATCAAGAGTCAAATTACAAGGTTTTCAAGCCACTATCTTAGCAACCGCCTAGCTAGTTGCGATGGTCATAACCCTCCATCCTCCCGTTTGTGGGAGGTTATGATTATTGCAACTACTGCAGAGCAACAGCACAAGGTGTGACTTTTTTGCCAAGATTGCAGCATTGGTTCGGGACCACATACACGTATAGGATACACACACGTACAGGATACACACACGTACATAGTTTTTCGTGAATGGTATTGATTTACTTTGGTAGCCTTTTGAGCAGTGCTTGATTCCAAAGAACAATTCAGATGGGAACACTATTAAAGCACTTTTATACAACTGTACAGGGACCACTGCTAAAGTTAGTACATTTGTGTGTGTTGTTTTGTGTCAGAACAATGACGGCAATTTGTTTACTTTACTAAAGGGATTTTATCGTGTCAGACTTTTGTCTGACTTTCAGTGGCATTGTCAAGGCTGTAATTGGTTAGTAGGTTAGAAGGTGGGATTAATGGATCGGTCCATTATCTTTGCCATGTTTTCCACTTAATACCATTAGTAGCAAGAGCAAGCCAGAAAGAAAGAAACCAAGTTATTCCTACTGGTATTCCCATAGGTGGGCTTGTAAAAGAATTGAGTGTGTTCCATGGGAAATCCTGTAGTTAGGCAGCTATGTTTGTTAACAAGAACTTTCTCTGCATTTTTGTTTCCTTCTGGCTTTTAGATTTCAAAGATGGACTGTCTCAAAACATCAGCAATGTGTCTAAGGTGCCTTGGATGGATGCTTGTACTTTTAGTCATTTCTGCCAGAGCAGAAATCAAACGTGTCCTCGGTGGACAATGGATGCTGACAATTGCAAACAAAAGTAAGTGTTCTTTCTAACACTGCACAGCCACCCTGCTGATTGTGTTGGGATCAATTAAACAAATTTGTGCGTCAAAAGAGATCCCTCAATTTAACTGTAGTGTTTTATAAAACTTAAACAATCAAAATCATTTGACTATGGCTGAACTCAGACTTGATTATGTCTGCCTAGTGACACAGAAATTGCTAATATTTCTTTAGATATAGAAATCTTGCTTTTTGATCTGCTTCTCTGGTGTTGAGGATGCTGTTCCCAGAAACTTCCATGAAATCTTGTATTCCATTGGTTATGAAATTGTGGAAATGCCAACATTTCAACATACCTTCTAAAATTTGGATATAGTTCCAGACCGTTATATCAGTAATGACTCACATTAGTGAGATTTAGATGTTTGTAATACTGGAAATTTGACACTGTTTATATATTTATTTGATGTAGTGTTGGATTTAATTTTGTAGTATTTTATCCGTTTTTTAAATTGCTCGAGCTATTTTTACTGCAATCTTGATCTTTTAAACTTGTGTTTTATCTAAGTGTAAAAGCAAACACAATGTGGTCATCACTTTAACGATGTACATCCAACTTGATTGCAGGTGTTTCAATACCGGCAACAGTTCCTGGTGGTGTCAACACAGCCCTACAGGCAGCTGGCAAAATCAACGACCCATATACAGAGAACAACGCCATCTTGTTCCGCTGGATGGCCAATGACATTTGGAATTACTCTTACGCATTCAGTGGTAAGACAATAATATAGCTAATCTTGATTGCTGTCTTATAATTTTCCCAACTCCCATTTGTAATCTGGCTAGTCACAGTACCCAAACTTTCAAAATACTTGACTCTTTGTTGGCTGTGGTTATTGCACCCCGTCCATTTTCAAAAAACAGTAAGTAGGGCTTCAGGGACTAGCCACAGGTAACTCCTGTTAACCAATGCAAATGTAGCTCGGGTGACCATGGCTAACTCTGTGGTAACCACAGCTAACTCTGTGGTAACCACAGCTAACTCTGTGGTAACCACAGCTAACTCTGTAAATTGCTGTACAAGTCTATGAAAAAGTTGCCCTAACCTTGTTATTACACTTCCTTTAAATTTATTTCTCTATTAGTAACATCAAAGCAGCTCATTAAGGACACAATTGTCACAAGCAGGACTTGAACCCACACTCTGCCTATCAGAAACACCCAAGCCTGAGTCCGATGTTCTTATCCACTCGACCTCGACACGCAAAATTGGTGTCCTCATTGGGCGGGTTCTTTTTGCATTTGCAATGATTTCAAATCAACAAAGTATTTTTTACCTGACTTGTTTTAGTTAAAGGTTGATTCTAAATCATTTCATTTTTGGTTTCGTTTATCTTTTTCCAGAATCCTATGTGACCCCCTGTTCCATTGAAGTGACAGCTTTCTCTGATCTTGGCACCTCTAGCTCTTGTCGGGGAAACTTACAGGCTAATTTGAAAGCCTTAAATGTCAGCCAGAAAGCATCAGTCAAACTTTCAAGAGGAAATACCAAGTTCACAATGAAGTTTCAAGTTCCAAAGGTAGAACAGGTTTTTTTCAGCCAAATAGTGCAATGTGTTCTGTTCCGGCAAATAGTGCGTTCAGTTGAATGTCTTAAACCAGACTGTTCTCTCAACCATCCCCCGTTGTCTCCTTCTCCTTTGTTCATCCCTTGCATCTTCTGACTGCATCCTCAGTTACCCCAGTATACTTGTATGTGTGTCTTGTGTTGACATTTAGCCTTTGGGCAAGACTTTGCTAGGGTCAAAACAGGAGGCCATTTACAATTTGTTTACGTTTAAAAATGTCTTGCAAGCTAAAAATTTGGTCCAGAATGCGCTATATAAACAAGTTTATGCCAGATGACCTGTAAACATGCAAACATTATAGTCCGGGCCAGCACAAAGGGGTCTAGAAAGTACATCATTGTGTAGAATTGAATACGTCCGAGGTTTTGCAATTCAAAGTTTGTGAATTCGACATTTCCTCTATACAGAAACAAAAATCCCAGTGCTTCAAAAATGTTTGTTTTCTTGGCTTTGTCAAGTCGAGGTTTCTTTGTGCCAGCTGTACTCTGAAATGATTCCGACAAGTCTAAGAAATAATTGTTAGGCTGGACCAGAAAGATTTCCAGCAGGAACTGGTTAAAACACTGCATTGCATTAGGTTCATGGGTGCAGTCAAACTATTCGTTTTGTTGGATCTGTAATGAATATTCCATGTGTTGGTCAATGTTTGTCGTCTGCTCCTGAAACATAAGCTAATTTCATCATGAATTTGATCAACAGCTTTTAAAGAGTTACAATTGAACATAATTTACACTTTTCGACACATTCTCTTAAAAACATTTTTTGAAACATGCCTGTGGATTTTTGTTTTATCCTTCATGCAAATTTAACATTTAAACTACTTTCTGAGTTTCGCATTGTTGATTGTTTTTAATGCCCAGCGCATTCAGGTTTAAAAACTTGCGTTTCCATCGGCTAATGTTTGCAATGTTTGCCAGAGAGGAACCCACCACAAGAAGACTCTACTCCACTTGCCGATTAATATCCACATTTTCTGTCAGGTTTCATGACATTCTGTCAAAAATTGTGAAATCTTTTGGGGTTATTTTTGCAGTTTCCTCAAAGCAAATTTTGAAAATTTTAAGGCTGCCAGAAACACAATACCCAACATTTTTTAATAAATGGATTGATCATGAATTTCTTACAGGCAAAGACATGGTGGCCAGTAGGCTTTGGGGACCAGTCACTTTATCAACTGCAAGTTTCGTTCTCTGACATGGGTCAACAAGAGTCATCCACAAATTCACTTCAGTTTGCGTTCTGTCATTTAGAACTTGTAGAGGAAGAGGTGCCAAATTTTAAAGGTGAGTCACTGGAATAACAAAGCTGTGTTGATGGTCATCTTCGGAACAACTTTATTAAATGCCCTATGATTTGGAAGTTTTGTCTGTTTTGATTCACTTTTTAGCATATATATATTGGTTTATATTGCATAAAACATTGGTTCTCTTCACCCAGGGGTACAAATGGGTACCTGCAAGGGTAAAGGTTGATGTTGTATTTGAAAAAGCCTTTGGAGCGCCACTGCAGCACAGGGCTGCAGTACTCCCACGGGAGCTGAGAAATATTACAGGAATTTATTGGCCCAATGACCAGGGCACTAATGTATATGGCAATGAAACATTGTTGTAAAATGGACTATGTAAGAACTAATTATTATTATTATCTCCTTCTAATTTAATGTAAATATTCATCAAGTATTGTTATCCAACAGGTCTGCAATTCTTCTTCAAGATCAACTACCAACTCACCTTCATCAAAGGGGCCAATTGTATATCTGCAGATCCCTTCCAGAAGTGTGTGACTCGTACACAGCTGAAGCGTCTTCTCCAATCTCTCGAAGATGCTAACAAGCATGCCACCAGGATGTGGGGAGGCAGGGCAATCGAGCAAGAAGCTTTCTATGAAATCTGTGACATTGACAATAAAAAAGAAGTCACCCTCAGTCAAAACTGGTATGTATAAGACCCTTTTTAAAATTGGCTGTGGCTGTAGGTAATGGCTGATGCCACTGATAAGGCCGTAGCCATAGCCAAATCAATATAAGACATTGGGACATTAGGTGGAAGCAGACATACCAGGCAAATTTATGCTGGTTACGTAGTTCGAAGCATGTGTATTTCCAAGATCATCTGATTTAAAGACCATGTAACCCTGTGACATCACATTTAAAAAAAAAGCCACGCAGTCTGTACTGCAAGCACAATTTGTAGCTCAATGAAAAAACACATAAAACTTATTTATGGAGATTGCACTGTCTGTTTTTATTTATTATTAATGTGAAAGAAAGGAGGCACATTTCAAAACTTGTTCCGCTGTTATTTTGATTACTTTTGAATTTATGTGGAAATTATGCCATGAAATTTACCATCATGAGCAGTGTAGTATCTCGCTTTCCATGAAATGCTCTGGAATATTCAAGGTCATTCTTTTGTAAACAAAAGGTTTCATGATCTACACCTGAGTTAGTCTGCTGCCACCTACCCTTCCAGAATGTCTTCATAGCCATTGTTTGCTAGAAATGGGCAGGCCTGTGATTCATTTGTCTGGATGTTTTCCAAATTTTAGGACTTTTCATAGATCTCCATGTACTTTGAGATTTTCTTAAAACGAGCAAAATTACTGTCACCAGAGAGGAACATAGATGGAAAGCAGAGCGGGTACTTCCTATGCCACCCTGTGTAACCGCATTGTCTCAAAGTGTACCCTCGAAAAACAAGACATCTGCCAAAATCGATCAGTACATCAAAACAGTGTGCCTGAAAAAGATGGCATTTTTTCTCTGCATGATCTTCAGTACTTGCCCATGTCCAGGGCAATCATGAAAGTGCTTGGCCAGATTGCAGTGCATGAGTCATGCCATTCCATTTTTGTTTTTGTTTTTGAACACTTTCACGGCAATAGTAACCAACAAATTTGGCACAGACAACAACCCTAGGTGTATGAGGACTCTTTGGTCAAGGTGGAGCAGAGATGTTGATTTGTTGGAAGTTTTACACAGATAAAAACACAAGCATATGCACTTTTTCCTTCTTGCTTTGCCCAAATTTTCCTCACTGTTTTGCATGAAATATGGAGTCAACTGTGCCCGGCTCAAACGCCTGTGACAACAGCAATGGCTGTGATGTCCAGGTTCTCTGGTTCATTTTTATGGTGATGAAAAACTATAACCTTGTTCTTACTGAAACCCCAAATGATGGTAGAAAGTCTTGAAACCTCGAAAATGTAACATTCAGCTCTATTCATGGAGCATCATCTTTGCACCAATTTTCCTCTTAAAAACAAAATCCAGAGGCATATTATTTGGGTGGGATTCAAACCCTCAACATTTAACATTCATGCCATTCTGATATGACTATCATTATTATTACTGTGACTACATGTATCATTGTTATAATGGACAAATTAATATGCAATGATTTGTTATATTTGCAGGTATGGGACAGGCAATAACTTCCCATTGTACCAGAAAGATTTTGTCACCCTGTACATCAACAAAATCTTGGAAGCTGTGAGAAAGAACTCCAAGTTGCCGGCTGTGAGTTCAAGTCTTTTCAACGGACCTGAGAGTAAAACAGAAGGATGGGTCGTGCAGAACACTACAGACCCTCATTATGGCGATGGTGAGACCAATTATATTTTTGAATGGGTCAATTTTTTAAAAATCTTCGAACTATAGTCTTAACCAGTTGTCGCCGGTATTATCAGAAACTTTTCTTTAAGAGTGCCACTGGCACAAAGGAACCCTGAGTTGACCATGCCAAAAGAAAAAAAGATTCTCTTTGTTAGATCGTCCATTTTGTTTCTCGACCGAGAAGATGTCAAATTCTCACAGTGTAACTTTGTAAAACATCGGCCGTTGCCTAAGGCCTAGGGGAACCATGGCTTGATAGCTGGCTCACTCTGACTTACCGCCATTTAGCCGAAATACAATGAATGAACAATGGTGGAAGCCTCTCTATGCCTTGTAATTACATAGGTATGACACTATACTTGTGGTTTTTGTTTGTCTAGTTCCTTGTTTTTCTTCTCCTTTTTTCTGACAAACATCATTTCTTGCAAATATATCAATAATGCAATACCATCAGACAATGAAACTTTACATGTAATAACATTATTACACCTGACAAACACTAGGTGTTTGGGACTCAAAAGATGGAACTTAGTGAGATCAATTTCAAATTCATAACAATAAAGATATTTTGCCTAGTGGAAAACAAGTAATTGTAGGTTGTTTTGTTCTCAAACTATTTATTAAGTGGTCCCAAATGTTAAAAAGTAAGAAATCATCACATGACGTCATCATGACGTCACTCCACATTTTTGCAATATTGATCATTGTCTAACAACATACCAAGTTTTAAGTCATACATCTATTACTTCACACATATGTTATACATAAAATGGAGATGGAAGAGCATGCAGCCAATGTTTCTTTGCCAAATAGTATTTGTTACAATCACATTCAGTCTTTTTGGACCCTGTACTGAATTATACTACATCCTCAAGCAACAACATGAAAAAATAAAGGATATACAACATACTTGAAACATCAAAATGATTTACTTCTTATTTAAAATAAATTTAAAAGCACAGCGGAAACTCGAGCGCAGGGCCATTACTTGCTTCAGTCCTTTTATAGTTATGAATTTTAAAACCGCTGAAATTTCATCACAACTTCTCCTGAAACTTCAAGTTATAGTCTGTAGCAGTGGACAAAGTTAGTGAGAAGAAAATCTAAACTAGATTATGTGTTCGTGGACAAACACATAGCTGTTCTGAAGTTGTTTGACCTTTGATTAAACACTGGTCCTACACAGTACAAAGATAACGACCTTATGACAATTGGCTCAGGAGATGTGAACCCTAATAATACTGCAAAGTTACGTGACAATCGAACATACGGTTTATGAGATGTTGTTTATTAAATCTAGAAACTTCAACTTCGGTTCGACTGGAAAATTGACCTTGGACTTTTACAATCTATACATCAAAATAAACAAGAGTCACACAAAGATGACCTAAATTTGACCTTGTGTTTTAATTAAAATAGGAATTTGAAGCAAAAAACTATGAAAAAGACATAATTTCAGGTTCAAATGTATAATTGTGTCATTTTGGATAATTTCAACCTTTGATGACATTTACAAACACCTTGTCTTTGTAATGTAAGAAATTGTAATATTTGTTCATTTTAGTTTTACTTCTCCATCCTGATAATTCTCCACACAGAAAGTCAACCCAATTTTACAAATTCTATTTCAAAAATCATAACCCTTGATTGAACCACACAATGGATTTTCACAATCTGCACATCTTTGGAAAGGTCTTCAAAAACTACATAAACGCCTCACAGATGTGACCTCAATGTAACCTCGTCTTCTGTTTCAAAATGCTAGTTGAGGCAATAACAAATTTAAAATTTCAGCTCTGCATACTATTTAAAATGGAATTCTTACCTGGCTTCAGTGCATGAAATTTCATTTTATTCAAGACCTTTTTTTTAATAGAACGTGGTAACGTCATGAAAATTTTACACGGACAAGTTTAAAAAAGAAATAATTTTCAATTTCACAATTTCTCAAACTAATGTCGACCTGAATTTGTAGATAATATCAATAAATCGACCATTGCATTAAGAAAATATGGTCAAAAGAAGGTGCTATTTTTCGAGTGATCGGCAAAGCACATGTTACAGTGTCCGGGAAAGACCATTGTGTTTCACTGTCAATAGTCATTTAAACTATTCTCTACAGCATAAATCCTTCACACCCTGCAAAGCTTTAAACATCACCTATAGCAGGGACTGTTTCAGTTGGCTGTGTTCGATCAGTAAAATTTACGTTATGTAACATTACTTACTGCCACACCTGCCATGTGATTTAACACTTTGTCACCTACTTACATGTGTTATTGTTTAAGTTTTAATATATGTCGGAGGTTAATGCAAAGTTTCAAACATCACCTATAGCAGGGACTGCTTTAGCTGGCTACGTTCGATCATTGAACTTTATTTCCTGTATATGTAGTGACTTAATAATCTAAATTTCTTTGTACAGATCCTGTGCTGTTTGCACATCGAACATCCGTACATGCAACCACTAAGTTAACACCATTGTTCCAAATTCACCCCAGAGAAGCAAGATTGCCCTGTGAGGTTAGTTACTGCCATATTTGCCATCACCTTGTCATTCTGTCACCTACTTACATGTGTTTTCATTAAGGAGTAGATCTATGTCAGAGGTTGAATTTAATCGTTATAATATTAATTCATTTAAAATTTTAGCTGAACAAAGATGACCACCAACCGGAAGAACCTGCTTCTCCAAATTTTGAAGCTCTTGGAGAATTTGGCAGTATAGACCGAGAGCAAGCGAAAGGCTGTGAAACAACATGTAAGTTCTGATTAATTGTCTATTTATTTTCCCATCTTGAATTCAAATATTTCTGTGATTCTCATCAAACCCATAACGACTTTGGAGCGTTTTTTGAAAGGAATGGTGTTTTGGAAAGGACTGGTCTGAATTGTTCTAGGATATCTTGAAGTAAAATCACTGTATGTATTATTGTTTCTTGTTGATATTCAGACAAAGAACAGCCCGGATGACTAGATTCCAGGGAAGGAAGAGTTTACAAGATGCTTGCCATGAAGATTGTACCAGATGCTTGTCTATCTAATCAGTTCAGAGTTGTAGGCTGAGATGTAGGCTGAGATGTAGGCTGTGATGTAGGCTGTGATGTAGGCTGTGATGTAGGCTGAGGTGTAGGCTGAGATGTAGGGTGAGGTGTAGGCTGTGATGTAGGCTGAGATGTAGGCTTTGATGTAGGCTGTGATGTAGGCTGTGATGTAGGCTGAGATGTAGGCTGTGATGTAGGCTGAGATGTAGGCTGAGATGTAGGCTGAGATGTAGGCTGTGATGTAGGCTGTGATGTAGGCTGAGATGTAGGCTGAGATGTAGGCTGAGATGTAGGCTGAGATGTAGGCTGTGATGTAGGCTGTGATGTAGGCTGTGATGTAGGCTGTGATGTAGGCTGAGATGTAGGCTGAGATGAAGGCTGAGATGTAGGCTGAGATGTAGGCTGAGTTGTAGGATGAGATGTAGGCTGAGATGTAGGCTGAGATGTAGGCTGAGATGTAGGCTGTGATGTAGGCTGTGATGTAGGCTGTGATGTAGGCTGAGATGTAGGCTGTGATGTAGGCTGTGATGTAGGCTGAGATGTAGGCTGTGATGTAGGCTGTGATGTAGGCTGAGATGTAGGCTGAGATGTAGGCTGTGATGTAGGCTGAGATGTAGGCTGTGATGTAGGCTGAGATGTAGGCTGTGATGTAGGCTGTGATGTAGGCTGAGATGTAGGCTGAGATGTAGGCTGTGATGTAGGCTGAGATGTAGGCTGTGATGTAGGCTGTGATGTAGGCTGTGATGTAGGCTGAGATGTAGGCTGAGATGTAGGCTGAGATGTAGGCTGAGATGTAGGCTGAGATGTAGGCTGTGATGTAGGCTGTGGTGTAGGCTGTGGTGTAGGCTGAGATGTAGGCTGTGATGTAGGCTGTGGTGTAGGCTGTGGTGTAGGCTGAGATGTAGGCTGAGATGTAGGCTGAGATGTAGGCTGAGATGTAGGCTGAGATGTAGGCTGTGATGTAGGCTGTGATGTAGGCTGTGATGTAGGCTGTGATGTAGGCTGTGATGTAGGCTGTGATGTAGGCTGTGATGTAGGCTGAGATGTAGGCTGAGATGAAGGCTGAGATGTAGGCTGAGATGTAGGCTGAGTTGTAGGCTGAGTTGTAGGCTGAGATGTAGGCTGAGATGTAGGCTGAGATGTAGGCTGAGATGTAGGCTGAGATGTAGGCTGTGATGTAGGCTGAGATGTAGGCTGAGATGTAGGCTGTGATGTAGGCTGTGATGTAGGCTGAGATGTAGGCTGAGATGTAGGCTGAGATGTAGGCTGAGATGTAGGCTGTGATGTAGGCTGAGATGTAGGCTGAGATGTAGGCTGAGATGTAGGCTGAGATGTAGGCTGAGATGTAGGCTGTGATGTAGGCTGTGATGTAGGCTGTGATGTAGGCTGTGATGTAGGCTGAGTTGTAGGCTGAGTTGTAGGCTGTGATGTAGGCTGAGATGTAGGCTGAGATGTAGGCTGAGATGTAGGCTGAGATGTAGGCTGAGATGTAGGCTGAGATGTAGGCTGAGATGTAGGCTGAGATGTAGGCTGAGATGTAGGCTGAGTTGTAGGCTGAGTTGTAGGCTGAGATGTAGGCTGTGATGTAGGCTGTGATGTAGGCTGTGATGTAGGCTGTGATGTAGGCTGTGATGTAGGCTGAGATGTAGGCTGAGATGTAGGCTGAGATGTAGGCTGAGATGTAGGCTGAGATGTAGGCTGAGATGTAGGCTGTGATGTAGGCTGAGTTGTAGGCTGAGTTGTAGGCTGAGTTGTAGGCTGTGATGTAGGCTGAGATGTAGGCTGAGATGTAGGCTGAGATGTAGGCTGAGATGTAGGCTGAGATGTAGGCTGAGATGTAGGCTGAGATGTAGGCTGAGATGTAGGCTGTGATGTAGGCTGAGTTGTAGGCTGAGTTGTAGGCTGAGTTGTAGGCTGAGATGTAGGCTGTGATGTAGGCTGTGATGTAGGCTGTGATGTAGGCTGAGATGTAGGCTGTGATGTAGGCTGAGATGTAGGCTGAGATGTAGGCTGTGATGTAGGCTGTGATGTAGGCTGTGATGTAGGCTGAGATGTAGGCTGAGATGTAGGCTGAGATGTAGGCTGAGATGTAGGCTGAGATGTAGGCTGAGATGTAGGCTGAGATGTAGGCTGAGATGTAGGCTGAGTTGTAGGCTGAGTTTTAGGCTGAGTTGTAGGCTGAGTTGTAGGCTGAGTTGTAGGCTGTGATGTAGGCTGTAATGTAGGCTGTGATGTAGGCTGAGATGTAGGCTGAGATGTAGGCTGAGATGTAGGCTGAGATGTAGGCTGAGATGTAGGCTGAGATGTAGGCTGAGATGTAGGCTGAGTTGTAGGCTGAGATGTAGGCTGTGATGTAGGCTGTGATGTAGGCTGTGATGTAGGCTGTGATGTAGGCTGAGATGTAGGCTGAGATGTAGGCTGAGATGTAGGCTGAGATGTAGGCTGAGATGTAGGCTGAGATGTAGGCTGAGTTGTAGGCTGAGTTGTAGGCTGAGTTGTAGGCTGAGTTGTAGGCTGAGATGTAGGCTGAGATGTAGGCTGAGATGTAGGCTGAGATGTAGGCTGAGATGTAGGCTGAGATGTAGGCTGAGATGTAGGCTGAGATGTAGGCTGAGATGTAGGCTGAGATGTAGGCTGAGATGTAGGCTGAGATGTAGGCTGAGATGTAGGCTGAGATGTAGGCTGAGTTGTAGGCTGAGTTGTAGGCTGAGATGTAGGCTGAGATGTAGGCTGAGATGTAGGCTGAGATGTAGGCTGAGATGTAGGCTGAGATGTAGGCTGAGATGTAGGCTGAGATGTAGGCTGAGATGTAGGCTGAGATGTAGGCTGAGATGTAGGCTGAGTTGTAGGCTGAGATGTAGGCTGAGATGTAGGCTGAGATGTAGGCTGAGATGTAGGCTGAGATGTAGGCTGAGATGTAGGCTGAGTTGTACGCTGAGATGTAGGCTGAGATGTAGGCTGAGATGTAGGCTGAGATGTAGGCTGAGATGTAGGCTGAGATGTAGGCTGAGATGTAGGCTGAGATGTAGGCTGAGATGTAGGCTGAGATGTAGGCTGAGTTGTAGGCTGAGATGTAGGCTGAGATGTAGGCTGAGATGTAGGCTGAGATGTAGGCTGTGATGTAGGCTGAGATGTAGGCTGAGATGTAGGCTGAGATGTAGGCTGAGATGTAGGCTGAGATGTAGGCTGAGATGTAGGCTGAGATGTAGGCTGAGTTGTAGGCTGAGATGTAGGCTGTGATGTAGGCTGTGATGTAGGCTGTGATGTAGGCTGTGATGTAGGCTGAGATGTAGGCTGAGATGTAGGCTGAGATGTAGGCTGAGATGTAGGCTGAGATGTAGGCTGAGATGTAGGCTGAGTTGTAGGCTGAGTTGTAGGCTGAGTTGTAGGCTGAGTTGTAGGCTGAGATGTAGGCTGAGATGTAGGCTGAGATGTAGGCTGAGATGTAGGCTGAGATGTAGGCTGAGATGTAGGCTGAGATGTAGGCTGAGATGTAGGCTGAGATGTAGGCTGAGATGTAGGCTGAGATGTAGGCTGAGATGTAGGCTGAGATGTAGGCTGAGATGTAGGCTGAGTTGTAGGCTGAGTTGTAGGCTGAGATGTAGGCTGAGATGTAGGCTGAGATGTAGGCTGAGATGTAGGCTGAGATGTAGGCTGAGATGTAGGCTGAGATGTAGGCTGAGATGTAGGCTGAGATGTAGGCTGAGATGTAGGCTGAGATGTAGGCTGAGTTGTAGGCTGAGATGTAGGCTGAGATGTAGGCTGAGATGTAGGCTGAGATGTAGGCTGAGATGTAGGCTGAGATGTAGGCTGAGTTGTACGCTGAGATGTAGGCTGAGATGTAGGCTGAGATGTAGGCTGAGATGTAGGCTGAGATGTAGGCTGAGATGTAGGCTGAGATGTAGGCTGAGATGTAGGCTGAGATGTAGGCTGAGATGTAGGCTGAGTTGTAGGCTGAGATGTAGGCTGAGATGTAGGCTGAGATGTAGGCTGAGATGTAGGCTGTGATGTAGGCTGTGATGTAGGCTGAGTTGTAGGCTGAGATGTAGGCTGAGATGTAGGCTGAGATGTAGGCTGAGATGTAGGCTGAGATGTAGGCTGAGATGTAGGCGTAGAACTGAGAACTGATGGAATGATCAGACTGAAAGAACAGACAGAAAGGTTGAAGAGGAAGAGGGAAAAACTTGGAGGAGGTAAGTTCAAAATGGAGAAATCCAAAAAACCTAAAAACCATATACATTAATGATTTTCACTGTTTGTATCAGTTTTTGTTTTTGCATTGTCTTCCATTGTCCTGCACTACAAGTAAACTAATGATGCCTAATTACTATCTTTGAAAACTTGAAGTTAAATTACTGTATGTAATATTTTTTTCACGTTTATACGCAGACAAAAGAACTGCCCAGTGACTTGATTCCTCAACCAGTGAATTGAGTAATGAAGATCTTAAAGGATGCTCGCACAGAAGGAAACTATGTTGAGGTAAGTTTAAAATTAATATGTGTAAGCACAGTAACTTGTGTGAAATTATTTAGTGAAAAGATTACTTGAATGACTCAATAGGACAAAAACGTAAAAACCATGTACATTATTGTTGTTCAATGTACATGTAATTTTTTGTTTTTGCATTGTCCTCCATTATCCTACCTTACAGGTAACCCAGTGATGCAGTGTGATAAAGGTATCAGCGAGGATAAAGTTGAATTTTTTGAGATCGGTTAGGGATGATCTTATCTTCTTTTGGAAAGGAGTGGTCTTAATTACTACCCTGGAATATCTTGAAGTTTAATTACTGTATGTATTATTGTTTCATGTTTATACGCAGACAAAAGAACAGCCCTGATGACTTGATGCTTAGCCAGTGAAGCGAGTCATGAAGATCTTAAGGAATGCTAGCACAGAAGACATTACGGCCGGATCATGGTAGTTGCATGTTGTAGCCACCCACTGATAGTTCAGACGGAGAGATAGAAGAGATCAAAGAGGAAAAGGAAAAGCTATGCGGAGGTAAGTTTAGAATTAAGATGTCATAGCACAGTAAGTTTTGTGAAATTATTCAGTAAAAAGATGACTCGGATGACTCATCAAGACAAAAACTTAAAAACCATGTACGCAATTGATGTTTAGTGTACATGTAAGTAAATGTTTTTGCATTGTCTTCCATTTATCCTACACTACAGGGGAGTAAGAAAGGAGTGGTCTTAATTTCTACCTTGCAATTCCTTGAAGTTTAATTACTGTATGTATTATTGATTATCGTTTATACACAGACAAAACAACAGCCCCGATGACTTGATGCTTAGCCAGTGAAGCGAGTCATGAAGATCTTAAGGAATGCTAGCACAGAAGACATCACGGCCGGACCATGGTAGTTGCATGTTGTAGCCGCCCACTGACAGTACAGACAGAGAGGTAGAAGAGGTCAAAGAGGAAAAGGAAAAGCTATGCGGAGGTAAGTTTAGAATTAAGATGTCATAGTACAGTAAGTTTTGTTAAATTATTCAGTAAAAAGATGACTTGGATGACTCATCAAGACAAAAACTTCAAAAACCATGTACGCAATTGATGTTTAGTGTACATGTAAGTTAATGGTTTTGCATTGTCTTCCATTATTCTACACTACAGGTAACCCATCGATGCGGTGTGATGAAGGCATCAGTGGTGATAATGCTGAACTTTTCAAGATCGGTAAGGGGTTATCTTCTGTTCGTTTAAAAAGGAGTGGATTTAATTACTATCCTGGAATCTCTTGAAATTAAATTACTGTATGTTTTGTTGTTTCTATGCAGACAAGAGAACAGCCCCGATGAGATGATTCTTTAGCCAGCGAAGCAAGTCGAGAAGGATGCTAGCGCAGGAGACATCGGCGCCGGATCATGGTTAAGTTTTAAATGTTGTAGTCGAATGTTGTGTGGTGGAAATAATTTGTTATCCTGTCTATAATGAATACCTTGATCCATGTCTCTTCCTCAATTCAGAGTTACTAAGTGGACGAAGGCTGAAGGACGAGAATTGTTTCGGAGGAAGTACATCAACTCTGAAGTATCTTTGATGTAGGAGGGTAACGGTTGGACGATAGACAGAACTGAATCAAAATAGCACACAACAAGCTCAGTAGGACAGGCAGAAGTCAATGTGATGGGGCAACTGGGATTGTTAGGTTTGTGAATCTTTGGGAGGAAGTAGAAACGAGCAGTACGCAGTGCAGAAACTATGAGTTTCTTAGCATTGCGAGGTAGTGAACCATGTCTTATAAACTTATTCTCTGTTTGGGTGACTTCTTTCTGGTACTCCGATGTAAGATCATGATCTACTTTTCTGTAAGATGTCCCATCAGACAACGTTCAGCTTTATTGACAACAAAAGGGTTCTTACGAAGGGACTGGAGTGCATTGCAATTATCCATGGTGATATTAAAGAAAGCAGGCTTACTGACTTCAAGATGGTTGACATCAAGATGGTTAACTTCTTGTCGGCAACTGTCGATAACAAAGTCCAACATTTTGTTAAGTTCAGGATTAGGGAGCCACCTAGACTTCTTTGGGCAAAGTATGGAAACTGGATCAACGGGTCAGAATGAAACAAGAGTGAGGGTGTAAGGCGATGCGGCTACGAATCAACAGACTGAGAAACAGGCGAGGATGTAGAGCTTTGAGTGTGTAAATCATCCTTATGGAAGAATTGTTTCAAGAGTAAACGAGGGAAGAATTCATCAACATCTCTATTCAGTGAAAATTCATCCACACAACAAATAGTAGGCACAAGATTTAGGTCAAGTCGAGGAACATCACACTCAGAAAGTGGGGGATACAAGGCTTAGTCAAAACCATCTTCTTTGGGGGCTGATGTGATGAGCTAAATACCAACGAACACTGGTTGACTAACGGAGATGAACGTCTGAAGGAGCACAGCTTAGAATCCTTAGAATGCTTTCAACCTTGAAACAGTTGGCATTAAGCGCATGAATGATTCCTCTGATGTCATAAACAGTTGAATGGTCAACAAGGTTATAAAATGGAGTACTCTTGTAATGGGCCTGAAGAGTACAGCAAATAAGACGACTGAATAAAGCACGGACTACACTGCAAACTTCACAAGAATACAGATGACTACCCGACAACAGACTGTACGAGTGGAACTTAAGTTCAAATCCTTTTATGTATACATCCAGTCCATCAGCAGGTGATGAGGAATCTCCAATGACTGCAAACTATTGTTGTTGTGATATTAGCTGTGGCGAGGGCAAGGGAAGTACCCATGACCGGCTCAGGCCAGAAAAATGACATGCTACATGATGTCCCGGGATGTTTAGCCATACACTTCTGAGGTGCTCAGTGAAGTGGTCAGCCAGTCAACCCATCATCTCACCAATGTGGTGGACACCGCATTGCTTGCAAGATATACAATACACCAGGTTGGCAGAATACAGGAGAGTTGTCCTACGGACGTGAAACCTTCTTTGGGGCCATCAAGTATGGAGGGACTGTGGATATGCCTGCACGTGTTGAAACAGGGACCATTGCAGGCAAACATGCCTAGGACAGTGGTATCATTGGAGACTATTTGTGGAAGGGTGGAGGGAACAAAGTTTTTTCCAATTGATTGGGCGGAACGGAAAGCACACAAGGGTGTAGAAGTCATATTAAACATGAAGTTCATCAATGGATCTGTTTGCAGCGTGTGATAGTGTTTCTGGACAATGGCACAAACTCTCAGATTGAATGGGTGGTAAGTAAGAACTAAAGGGATGGGGTTCTGATTTTGTCTCAAAGATGGGACTAGGGCTTCTTCAATGCTCAACGCAGATATTCGACCAAGTGCAGCTGACAGAACATCAGCATGGTAACCTTTGTGTTGGAAGAAATTAGTCACATCCAGACCCTGCTTCAAAAAATCCTCATCATTGCTACAAATGACTTCGACAAATATGTAGCGATGATGAGGATTTAATGTATCAGGTTTTGAATGTGACTAATATCTTCTTAGACAGACTGAAGAAATAAGTCACATTCATAGCCTGCTTCGTAAAATCCTCATCATCGCTACAAATGACTTCAACAAATCTGTAGCGATGATGAGGATTTTACGTAGCAGGTTCGATTGTGACTAATTTCTTCTGAGACAGACTGAAGAAATAAGTCACATCCGAAGCCTGCTAGGTAAAATCCTCATCATCTCTACAAATTTGTTGAAGTCATTTGTAGCGATGATGAGGATTTTACGTAACAGGCTTCGGATGTAACTAATTTCTTCTGTCTGTCTCGGACAAAATTAGTCACATTCTAATATTGGTACGTAAAATCCTCATCATCCCTACAGATTTGTTGAAGTCATTTGTAGCGATGATGAGGATTTTATGTACCAGGCTTTGGATGTGACTAATTTTTTCCGACACAAAGGTTACCATGCTGATGTTCTGTCAGCTGTACTTAGTCGAATATCTGCGTTGAGCCTTGAGGAAGCCCTAGTCCCATCTTTGAGACAAAATCAGAACCCCATTCCCTTAGTTCTTACTTACCACCCATTCAATCTGAGAGTTTGTGCCATTGTCCAGAAACACTATCGCACGCTGCAGACAGATCCATTGATGAACTTCATATTTAATATGACTTCTACACCCTTGTGTGCTTTCCGTTCCGCCCAATCAATTGGAAAAAACTTTGTTCCCTCCACCCTTCCACAAATAGTCTCCAATGATACCACTGTCCTAGGCATGTTTGCCTGCAATCATCCCTGTTGCAACACGTGCAGGCATATCCACAGTCCCTCCATACTTGACGGCCCCAAAGAAGGTTTCACATCCGCAGGACAATTTTCCTGTGTTCTGTCAACCTGGTGTATTGTATATCCTGCAAGCAATGTGGTGTCCACCACATTGGTGAGATGATGGGTTGACTGGCTGACTGCTTCACTGAGCACCTCAGAAGTGTATGGCTAAACATCCTGGGACATCATGTAGCATGTCATTTTTTCTGACCTGACGCACACGTGCATGAACATGTGCCTGTGTGTCTTGAAACTGACTTCATCTACTACACAGGGCCAGAACATGGAACAGTGCATCGTACACAAGTTGGAAACACTGAATCCGGGTGGCTTGAATGCAGATTTTTTGCACTCAAACTACCACCGGAACAAGACGCAGTTTGGTCGGAAATTCTGCCTTCCAAATGTTTTGTTTTGGTAAGCACTGCACAAACCTTTCATTTTGATTCTAAGGATGAATATTTCCCAAACAAAGGCAGATCAAGGCTTGCAAATTAGAATACTGCTGGTATCAGGGGATTTGCCCTCTTGACTTGGTAGAGCAAAAATGACTTTGAAATTTTGGTCAAAGACTCAAAATGTTTTGAGTGGGGGGTACTCAAAGCATTTTGGATTTTGACCCTAAAAGTTTCAGCAAAAAAATGGTGGATATTTCCCAAACTAAGGCAGATCCAGGCTTGCAAATTAGAGTGCTGCTGGTACCAGGGGATTTGCCCTCTTGACTTGGTAGAGCAAAAATGACTTTAAAATTTTGGTCAAAATCTCAAAATGTTTTGAGTGGGGGGTACTCAAAGCATTTTGGTTTTTGACCCCAAAAGTTTCAGCAAAAGAACTAAGGCAAATTTGTCAGTGCTATGTCCGGATTTATGGCCATGTGTCATGCTAGCCTTGCCCTCGCCTAAGCTAATTTCATGAAAACAAGATTTTACAGTCATTGGAGATTCCTCATCACCTGCTGATGGACTGGACGTATACCTAGAGGATTTGAACTTAAGTTCCACTCTTCCAATCTGTTGCCGGGTAGTCATCTGTACTCTTGTGAGGTTTGGAGTGTCGTCCATGTTTCATCCTGTCGTCTTATTTGGTGAACTCTTCAGTCCCATTTCAAGACGATTATTCAGCTTGTTCATGAGATACATGATTTGTGTACTACATTTTATAACTTGGTTGACCAATTAACTGTTTGGAATCATTTGCTGGCTTAGTGTGGAACTGTTTCAAGGTTGAAAGCATTCTAAGGATTCTAAGCTGTGCTCCTTAAGACATTCATCTTCGGTAGTCAACCAGCATCCAACCGTACTTAGCTCTTCACATCAGCCCCGCCCCAAGAATATGGTCATGACTATACCACTCAATCTTCCACTTTTAGAAGCAGAGTGTGATTTTCATCAATTTGGCCTTAATTTTGTGCCTAATATTTTGTGTGTGGATGAGTTTTCAATGAATAGAGATGTTGATGAATTCTTCCGTCAGTTATGCTTCAAACGATTTCTACTACAAGGATGATCTACACACTCGGAGCTCTAAATCCTCGCCTGTTCATCAGTCTGTTGATTCCAAGCCACATATCACTACTTACTCACCTGTGTCTCATTGTGACGTTTCAATTCAGCCAGCTGATTTTTTACCTGTTGATCGATTTGACAAGTTTAGCCCAAAGAAGTCTAGGTGGTGCCCTAACCCTGAACTTAACAGAACGTTGGACTTTGTTATCGACAGTTCCCAACGAGAGATAAACCGTCTTGATTTCAGTAAGCCTGGCTTCTGTAATATCATCAAGGATAATTGCAGTGCACTCCAGTCCCTTCGTGGGAACCCTTCTTTTGTCATTAAGAGAGCGGACAAAGGTGGAGCTACCGTGGTTTGGTGATGTGATCTTTACATCAAAGAAGCTGAGTGTCAATTGTCTGGTGGAATGTCTTACAGAGGAGTACATAATGATTTTACATCTGAGCACCAGAAAGAGGTCACCAAAACTAAGAATAAGTTTATAAGACATGGTTCACTGCCTAGCAATGCTAAGAAACTCATAGTTTCTGCACCCTATACTGCTCGTTTGTACCTTGTCCTCAAGATACACAAACCTAACAATCCCATCATGTTGACTTCTGCCTGTCCTGAGTTTTTTTTGTGCTATCTTGATTCAGTTTTTTCTCCTATTGTCCAATTAACATTACAATTGTTCCACGTCTGACACAACATGTAGATTAACAGTTATCCTGTCATTGATTAGTAACTTGATCTTTGTCTCTTTTTTCCTCAAGTTAGAGCCACTTAACGGACTTGAAGCTGAGGGATGAGAATGGTTCGGAGGAAGTATACCGCGTGTATTGTGGACCTCTCTGTCAGAATACACACAGATTGATTCAACCTTGACCATAATTTAATTAATCTGAAACAAGCAGTGTGAAACAACACTACAGTTATTCACAATTACTGCTATATCAGTATTGTGTGAATGGCAGCCACCATCAACAAAACAAATAACTATTTGTTGGAGAATGTTTTTCAGTTTCTTTCAGGAAGATGTTGCCCTGTTGAAATGAGTGGATAGCATCAGCGAAGTGTTCCAAGATTTGCAAGAAGCTTCCGATTAGAAGGTATGATGCCAAAAAAAATTTGTGTTACATCTTTATCTTCTATTGAGAATATATTCTTTTTTTATAAACCCCACTTTTACAATAATGTTTGAAACTACAGTTACAATGCATTTGTAGTTGCTGGTTAGGAACTTTTCAGAAAACATTTGGGGGAAAACTAAACTTGGAAATCATGAAAACATCCGTCTACGTTTTTCTCTTTTTTTTTTATCTGATGAGATAATTCCAAACTTTTTTTTCAAGTTACACTGTGCACGAGTTATTACATATATATGATGAGTTACTGTTTGCTGTCTTCACCCAATAGATTGGAAGAAAATGAACCTGCTAAAGATACATAAAATTGCCAGAGAGTGCTAGATCTCACCAAGAAGTTCCAGCCCTGTTTAATGCAACAGTGACCTGGGCGTGAAGCCTTGACTGAGCTCCTGATTGTCCAGTAGCATCCACCTAATGCTGGGCTTGTTTGGACCGCCTAGTTCCCAGACTGACACGCATGATAAGTGACATGTGACTGACCCTGGATCCAGTGCCAAGAACGACCTTCGAGCCCCCATCAGCCGATTTTTGTCTTCTTCATCCATCCCCTGGCAGAACTGTTGAACATTTCCACCATCATCATCAACCTTGGACTAACATTTTTGTGAAGGATTGTTTTCTTCTGGTGGACTTAAAACGTAATGGCTCGGTCAAAGGACATTCACTACCTCGGAACTGAGATATACGTTAGTTCACGGACTCTCACTAAATCAAAGCTACGATAGCATAGATCACACCAGCAGTTTGTACTTCATCCAGATAGATCAAGACTGCACACACCTAATACAAGATGCTCTGTAAGTTACTCTAGCTTATTCCAAATGACTTTGAACTCTTGTGGCTCTTAAACCCTCTAGTTTATTTTGATTTCCGATTTGGCATTGTTTGGGTATTTTTCCCAGGTGTCCATAAATTGGATTAATTAGTTGTAGTTTCAAACAGCTGTAGTGTACCCAGTTTTAGAAATCCATGCAGGCATATCTGCCACTCAGTTCTAGGGACAAAAAAACACAACAGTTCTGGAGACAAGAACAGATTAGAAGTAGATTTTTTTTCTTGTGTGTTAAACATTTAATCGTTCCGATGTGTTCCGATTTGCATTTAGTATTCATAGTGGGTTTTTTTATCGCTGATATACTTTTGCTCTCCTTTTTATTTTTTGTTTGTTTTACTTTAATATGATTGAGATCCAGAAAATTGCCAGAAAGTGCGAGATCTCACCAAGAAGTTCCAGCCCTGTTTAATGCAACAGTGACCTTGGCGTGAAGCCTTGACTGAGCTCCTGATTGTCCAGTAGCATCCACCTAATGCTGGGCTTGTTTGGACCGCCTAGTTCCCAGACTGACACGCATGATGGGTGACATGTGACTGACCCTCGATCCAGTGCCAAGAACAACCTTCGAGCCCCCATCAGCCGATTTTTGTCTTCTTCATCCATCCCCTGGCAGAACTTTTGAACATTTCCACCATCCATCATCAACTATGGACTAACATTTTTGTGAAGGATTGTTTTCTTCTGGTGGACTGAAACCGTAACGGCTCGGTCAAAGGACATTCACTACCTCGGAACTGAGATATAGGTTTGTTCACGGACTCTCACAAAATCAAAGCTACGATAGCATAGATCACACCAGCAGTTTGTACTTCATCCAGATAGATCAAGACTGCACACAGCTAATACAAGATGCTCTGTAAGTTACTCTAGCTTATTCCAATTGACTTTGAACACTTGTGGATCTTAAGCCCTCTAGTTTATTTTGATTTCCGATTTGGCATTGTTTGGGTATTTTTCCCAGGTGTCCATAAATTGGATTAATTAGTTGTAGTTTCAAACAGCTGTAGAGTACCCAGTTTTAGAAATCCATTCAGGCATATCTGCCACTCAGTTCTAGGGACAAAAGAACACGACAGTTCTGGAGACAAGAACAGATTAGAAGTAGATTTTTTTTCTTGTGTGTTAAACATTTAATCTTTCTGATGTGTTCCGATTGGCATTTAGTATTCATAGTATTTTCCTTTTATTGCTGATATACTTTTGCTCTCCTTTTTATTTTTTGTTTGTTTTACTTTAATATGATTGAGATCCAGAAAATTGCCAGAAAGTGCGAGATCTCACCAAGAAGTTCCAGCCCTGTTTAATGCAACAGTGACCTGGGCGTGAAGCCTTGACTGAGCTCCTGATTGTCCAGTAGCATCCACCTAATGCTGGGCTTGTTTGGACCGCCTAGTTCCCAGACTGAAACGCATGATGGGTGACATGTGACTGACCCTGGATCCAGTGCCAAGAACGACCTTCGAGCCCCCATCAGCCGATTTTTGTCTTCTTCATCCATCCCCTGGCAGAACTTTTGAACATTTCCACCATCCATCATCAACTATGGACTAACATTTTTGTGAAGGATTGTTTTCTTCTGGTGGACTGAAACCGTAACGGCTCGGTCAAAGGACATTCACTACCTTGGAACTGAGATATAGGTTTGTTCACGGACTCTGACAAAATCAAAGCTACGATAGCATAGATCACACCAGCAGTTGGTACTTCATCCAGATAGATCAAGACTGCACACAGCTAATACAAGATGCTCTGTAAGTTACTCTAGCTTATTCCAATTGACTTTGAACACTTGTGGATCTTAAGACCTCTAGTTTATTTTGATTTCCGATTTGGCATTGTTTGGGTATTTTTCCCAGGTGTCCATAAATTGGATTAATTAGTTGTAGTTTCAAACAGCTGTAGAGTACCCAGTTTTAGAAATCCATTCAGGCATATCTGCCACTCAGTTCTAGGGACAAAAGAACACGACAGTTCTGGAGACAAGAACAGATTAGAAGTAGATTTTTTTTCTTGTGTGTTAAACATTTAATCTTTCTGATGTGTTCCGATTGGCATTTAGTATTCATAGTATTTTCCTTTTATTGCTGATATACTTTTGCTCTCCTTTTTATTTTTTGTTTGTTTTACTTTAATATGATTGAGATCCAGAAAATTGCCAGAAAGTGCGAGATCTCACCAAGAAGTTCCAGCCCTGTTTAATGCAACAGTGACCTGGGCGTGAAGCCTTGACTGAGCTCCTGATTGTCCAGTAGCATCCACCTAATGCTGGGCTTGTTTGGACCGCCTAGTTCCCAGACTGACACGCATGATGGGTGACATGTGACTGACCCTGGATCCAGTGCCAAGAACGACCTTCGAGCCCCCATCAGCCGATTTTTGTCTTCTTCATCCATCCCCTGGCAGAACTTTTGAACATTTCCACCATCCATCATCAACTATGGACTAACATTTTTGTGAAGGATTGTTTTCTTCTGGTGGACTGAAACCGTAACGGCTCGGTCAAAGGACATTCACTACCTTGGAACTGAGATATAGGTTTGTTCACGGACTCTCACAAAATCAAAGCTACGATAGCATAGATCACACCAGCAGTTGGTACTTCATCCAGATAGATCAAGACTGCACACAGCTAATACAAGATGCTCTGTAAGTTACTCTAGCTTGTTCCAATTGACTTTGAACACTTGTGGCTCTTAAGCCCTCTAGTTTATTTTGATTTCCGATTTGGCATTGTTTGGGTATTTTTCCCAGGTGTCCATAAATTGGATTAATTAGTTGTAGTTTCAAACAGCTGTAGAGTACCCAGTTTTAGAAATCCATTCAGGCATATCTGCCACTCAGTTCTAGGGACAAAAGAACACATAGTTCTGGAGACAAAGGAACAGATTAGAAGTAGATTTTTTTTGTGTGTGTTAAACATTTAATCGTTCCGATGTGTTCCGATTTGCATTTAGTATTCATAGTATTTTCCTTTTATTGCTGATATACTTTTGCTCTCCTTTTTATTTTTTGTTTGTTTTACTTTAATATGATTGAGATCCAGAAAATTGCCAGAAAGTGCGAGATCTCACCAAGGAGTTCCACCCCTGTTTAATGCAACAGTGATCTGGGTGTGAAGCCTTGACTGAGCTCCTGATTGTCCAGTAGCATCCACCTAATGCTGGGCTTGTTTGGACCGCCTAGTTCCCAGACTGACACGCATGATGGGTGACATGTGACTGACCCTGGATCCAGTGCCAAGAATGACCTTCGAGCCCCCATCAGCCGATTTTTGTCTTCTTCATCCATCCCCTGGCAGAACTGTTGACATTTCCACCATCATCATCAACTATGGACTAACATTTTTGTGAAGGATTGTTTTCTTCTGGTGGTCTTAAAATGTAACGGCTCGGTCAAAGGACATTCACTACCTCGGAACTGAGATATAGGTTTGTTCACGGACTCTCACAAAATCAAAGCTACGATAGCATAGATCACACCAGCAGTTTGTACTTCATCCAGATAGATCAAGACTGCACACAGCTAATACAAGATGCTCTGTAAGTTACTCTAGCTTATTCCAATTGACTTTGAACACTTGTGGCTCTTAAGACCTCTAGTTTATTTTGATTTCCGATTTGGCATTGTTTGGGTATTTTTCCCAGGTGTCCATAAATTGGATTAATTAGTTGTAGTTTCAAACAGCTGTAGAGTACCCAGTTTTAGAAATCCATTCAGGCATATCTGCCACTCAGTTCTAGGAACAAAAAACCACATAGTTCTGGAGACAAAGGAACAGATTAGAAGTAGATTTTTTTCTTGTGTGTTAAACATTTAATCGTTCCGATGTGTTCCGATTTGCATTTAGTATTCATAGTATTTTTATTTTATTGCTGATATACTTTTGCTCTCCTTTTTATTTTTTGTTTGTTTTACTTTAATTTGATTGAGATCCAGAAAATTGCCAGAAATTGCGAGCTTTCCCCAAGAAGATCCACCCCTGTTTAATGCAACAGTGACCTTGGCGTGAAGCCTTGACTGAGCTCCTGATTGTCCAGTAGCATCCACCTAATGCTGGGCTTGTTTGGACCGCCTAGTTCCCAGACTGACACGCATGATAAGTGACATGTGACTGACCCTGGATCCAGTGCCAAGAACGACCTTTGAGCCCCCATCAGCTGATTTTTGTCTCCTTCATCAATCCCCTGGCAGAACTGTTGAACATTTCCACCATCATCAACAACTATGGACTAACATTTTTGTGAAGGATTGTTTTCTTCTGGTGGACTTAAAATGTAACGGCTCGGTCAAAGGACATTCCCTACCTCGGAACTGAGATATACGTTTGTTCACAGACTCTCACAAAATCAAAGCTACGATAGCATAGATCACACCAGCAGTTTGTACTTCATCCAGATAGATCAAGACTGCACACAGCTAATTCAAGATACTCTGTAAGTAACTGTAGCTTATTCCAATTGACTTTGAACACTTGTGGATCTTAAGACCTCTAGTTTATTTTGATTTCCGATTTGGCATTGTTTGGGTATTTTTCCCAGGTGTCCATAAATTGGATTAATTAGTTGTAGTTTCAAACAGCTGTAGAGTACCCAGTTTTAGAAATCCATTCAGGCATATCTGCCACTCAGTTCTAGGGACAAAAGAACACGACAGTTCTGGAGACAAGAACAGATTAGAAGTAGATTTTTTTTCTTGTGTGTTAAACATTTAATCTTTCTGATGTGTTCCGATTGGCATTTAGTATTCATAGTATTTTCCTTTTATTGCTGATATACTTTTGCTCTCCTTTTTATTTTTTGTTTGTTTTACTTTAATATGATTGAGATCCAGAAAATTGCCAGAAAGTGCGAGATCTCACCAAGAAGTTCCAGCCCTGTTTAATGCAACAGTGACCTGGGCGTGAAGCCTTGACTGAGCTCCTGATTGTCCAGTAGCATCCACCTAATGCTGGGCTTGTTTGGACCGCCTAGTTCCCAGACTGACACGCATGATGGGTGACATGTGACTGACCCTGGATCCAGTGCCAAGAACGACCTTCGAGCCCCCATCAGCCGATTTTTGTCTTCTTCATCCATCCCCTGGCAGAACTGTTGAACATTTCCACCATCCATCATCAACTATGGACTAACATTTTTGTGAAGGATTGTTTTCTTCTGGTGGACTGAAACCGTAACGGCTCGGTCAAAGGACATTCACTACCTCGGAACTGAGATATAGGTTTGTTCACGGACTCTCACAAAATCAAAGCTACGATAGCATAGATCACACCAGCAGTTGGTACTTCATCCAGATAGATCAAGACTGCACACAGCTAATACAAGATGCTCTGTAAGTTACTCTAGCTTATTCCAATTGACTTTGAACACTTGTGGCTCTTAAGACCTCTAGTTTATTTTGATTTCCGATTTGGCATTGTTTGGGTATTTTTCCCAGGTGTCCATAAATTGGATTAATTAGTTGTAGTTTCAAACAGCTGTAGAGTACCCAGTTTTAGAAATCCATTCAGGCATATCTGCCACTCAGTTCTAGGGACAAAAGAACACATAGTTCTGGAGACAAAGGAACAAATTAGAAGTAGATTTTTTTCTTGTGTGTTAAACATTTAATTGTTCCGATGTGTTCCGATTTGCATTTAGTATTCATATTATTTTTTTTTTATTGCTGATATACTTTTGCTCTCCTTTTTATTTTTTGTTTGTTTTACTTTAATATGATTGAGATCCAGAAAATTGCCAGAAAGTGCGAGATCTCACCAAGGAGTTCCAGCCCTGTTTAATGCAACAGTGACCTGGGCGTGAAGCCTTGACTGAGCTCCTGATTGTCCAGTAGCATCCACCTAATGCTGGGCTTGTTTGGACCGCCTAGTTCCCAGACTGACACGCATGATGGGTGACATGTGACTGACCCTGGATCCAGTGCCAGGAACGAACTTCGAGCCCCCATCAGCCAATTTTTGTCTTCTTCATCCATCCCCTGGCAGAACTTTTGAACATTTCCACTTTCCATCATCAACTATGGACTAACATTTTTGTGAAGGATTGTTTTCTTCTGGTGGACCGAAACCGTAACGGTTCGGTCAAAGGACATTCACTACCTCGGAACTGAGATATACGTTTGTTCACGGACTCTCACAAAATCAAAGCTACAATAGCATAGATCACACCAGCAGTTTGTACTTCATCCAGATAGATCAAGACTGCACACAGCTAATACAAGATGCTCTGTAAGTTACTCTAGCTTATTCCAATTGACTTTGAACACTTGTGGCTCTTAAGCCCTCTAGTTTATTTTGATTTCCGATGTGGCATTGTTTGGGTATTTTTCCCAGGTGTCCATAAATTGGATTAATTAGTTGTAGTTTCAAACAGCTGTAGAGTACCCAGTTTTAGAAATCCATTCAGGCATATCTGCCACTCAGTTCTAGGGACAAAAGAACACGACAGTGCTGGAGACAAGAACAGATTAGAAGTAGATTTTTTTTCTTGTGTGTTAAACATTTAGACTTTCTGATGTGTTCCGATTGGCATTTAGTATTCATAGTATTTTCCTTTTATTGCTGATATACTTTTGCTCTCCTTTTTATTTTTTGTTTGTTTTACTTTAATATGATTGAGATCCAGAAAATTGCCAGAAAGTGCGAGATCTCACCAAGGAGTTCCACCCCTGTTTAATGCAACAGTGATCTGGGTGTGAAGCCTTGACTGAGCTCCTGATTGTCCAGTAGCATCCACCTAATGCTGGGCTTGTTTGGACCGCCTAGTTCCCAGACTGACACGCATGATGGGTGACATGTGACTGACCCTGGATCCAGTGCCAAGAATGACCTTCGAGCCCCCATCAGCCGATTTTTGTCTTCTTCATCCATCCCCTGGCAGAACTGTTGAACATTTCCACCATCATCATCAACTATGGACTAACATTTTTGTGAAGGATTGTTTTCTTCTGGTGGACTTAAAATGTAACGGCTCGGTCAAAGGACATTCACTACCTCGGAACTGAGATATAGGTTTGTTCACGGACTCTCACAAAATCAAAGCTACGATAGCATAGATCACACCAGCAGTTTGTACTTCATCCAGATAGATCATGACTGCACACAGCTAATACAAGATGCTCTGTAAGTTACTCTAGCTTATTCCAATTGACTTTGAACACTTGTGGCTCTTAAGACCTCTAGTTTATTTTGATTTCCGATTTGGCATTGTTTGGGTATTTTTCCCAGGTGTCCATAAATTGGATTAATTAGTTGTAGTTTCAAACAGCTGTAGAGTACCCAGTTTTAGAAATCCATTCAGGCATATCTGCCACTCAGTTCTAGGGACAAAAGAACACATAGTTCTGGAGACAAAGGAACAGATTAGAAGTAGATTTTTTTCTTGTGTGTTAAACATTTAATCGTTCCGATGTGTTCCGATTTGCATTTAGTATTCAAATTATTTTTTTTTTATTGCTGATATACTTTTGCTCTCCTTTTTATTTTTTGTTTGTTTTACTTTAATATGATTGAGATCCAGAAAATTGCCAGAAAGTGCGAGATCTCACCAAGAAGTTCCAGCCCTGTTTAATGCAACAGTGACCTGGGCGTGAAGCCTTGACTGAGCTCCTGATTGTCCATTAGCATCCACCTAATGCTGGGCTTGTTTGGACCGCCTAGTTCCCAGACTGACACGCATGATGGGTGACATGTGACTGACCCTGGATCCAGTGCCAAGAATGACCTTCGAGCCCCCATCAGCCGATTTTTGTCTTCTTCATCCATCCCCTGGCAGAACTGTTGAACATTTCCACCATCCATCATCAACTATGGACTAACATTTTTGTGAAGGATTGTTTTCTTCTGGTGGACTGAAACCGTAACGGCTCGGTCAAAGGACATTCACTACCTTGGAACTGAGATATAGGTTTGTTCACGGACTCTCACAAAATCAAAGCTACGATAGCATAGATCACACAAGCAGTTGGTACTTCATCCAGATAGATCAAGACTGCACACAGCTAATACAAGATGCTCGGTAAGTTACTCTAGCTTATTCCAATTGACTTTGAACACTTGTGGCTCTTAAGACCTCTAGTTTATTTTGATTTCCGATTTGGCATTGTTTGGGTATTTTTCCCAGGTGTCCATAAATTGGATTAATTAGTTGTAGTTTCAAACAGCTGTAGAGTACCCAGTTTTAGAAATCCATTCAGGCATATCTGCCACTCAGTTCTAGGGACAAAAGAACACGACAGTTCTGGAGACAAGAACAGATTAGAAGTAGAATTTTTTTCTTGTGTGTTAAACATTTAATCTTTCTGATGTGTTCCGATTGGCATTTAGTATTCATAGTATTTTCCTTTTATTGCTGATAAACTTTTGCTCTCCTTTTTATTTTTTGTTTGTTTTACTTTAATATGATTGAGATCCAGAAAATTGCCAGAAAGTGCGAGATCTCACCAAGGAGTTCCAGCCCTGTTTAATGCAACAGTGACCTGGGCGTGAAGCCTTGACTGAGCTCCTGATTGTCCAGTAGCATCCACCTAATGCTGGGCTTGTTTGGACCGCCTAGTTCCCAGACTGACACGCATGATGGGTGACATGTGACTGACCCTGGATCCAGTGCCAAGAACGACCTTCGAGCCCCCATCAGCCGATTTTTGTCTTCTTCATCCATCCCCTGGCAGAACTTTTGAACATTTCCACTTTCCATCATCAACTATGGACTAACATTTTTGTGAAGGATTGTTTTCTTCTGGTGGACTGAAACCGTAACGGCTCGGTCAAAGGACATTCACTACCTCGGAACTGAGATATAGGTTTGTTCACGGACTCTCACAAAATCAAAGCTACAATAGCATAGATCACACCAGCAGTTTGTACTTCATCCAGATAGATCAAGACTGCACACAGCTAATACAAGATGCTCTGTAAGTTACTCTAGCTTATTCCAATTGACTTTGAACACTTGTGGCTCTTAAGCCCTCTAGTTTATTTTGATTTCCGATGTGGCATTGTTTGGGTATTTTTCCCAGGTGTCCATAAATTGGATTAATTAGTTGTAGTTTCAAACAGCTGTAGAGTACCCAGTTTTAGAAATCCATTCGGGCATATCTGCCACTCAGTTCTAGGAACAAAAGAACACATAGTTCTGGAGACAAAGATACAGATTAGAAGTAGATTTTTTTCTTGTGTGTTAAACATTTAATCGTTCCGATGTGTTCCGATTTGCATTTAGTATTCATATTATATTTTTTTTTATTGCTAATATACTTTTGCTCTCCTTTTTATTTTTTGTTTGTTTTACTTTAATATGATTGAGATCCAGAAAATTGCAAGAAAGTGCGAGATCTCACCAAGGAGTTCCAGCCCTGTTTAATGCAACAGTGACCTTGGCGTGAAGCCTTGACTGAGCTCCTGATTGTCCAGTAGCATCCACCTAATGCTGGGCTTGTTTGGACCGCCTAGTTCCCAGACTGACACGCATGATGGGTGACATGTGACTGACCCTGGATCCAGTGCCAAGAACGACCTTCGAGCCCCCATCAGCCGATTTTTGTCTTCTTCATCCATCCCCTGGCAGAACTGTTGAACATTTCCACCATCCATCATCAACTATGGACTAACATTTTTGTGAAGGATTGTTTTCTTCTGGTGGACTGAAACCGTAACGGCTCGGTCAAAGGACATTCACTACCTCGGAACTGAGATATAGGTTTGTTCACGGACTCTCACAAAATCAAAGCTACGATAGCATAGATCACACCAGCAGTTTGTACTTCATCCAGATAGATCAAGACTGCACACAGCTAATACAAGATGCTCTGTAAGTTACTCTAGCTTATTCCAATTGACTTTGAACACTTGTGGCTCTTAAGACCTCTAGTTTATTTTGATTTCCGATTTGGCATTGTTTGGGTATTTTTCCCAGGTGTCCATAAATTGGATTAATTAGTTGTAGTTTCAAACAGCTGTAGAGTACCCAGTTTTAGAAATCCATTCAGGCATATCTGCCACTCAGTTCTAGGCACAAAAGAACACGACGGTTCTGGAGACAAGAACAGATTAGAAGTAGATTTTTTTTCTTGTGTGTTAAACATTTAGACTTTCTGATGTGTTCCGATTGGCATTTAGTATTCATAGTATTTTCCTTTTATTGCTGATATACTTTTGCTCTCCTTTTTATTTTTTGTTTGTTTTACTTTAATATGATTGAGATCCAGAAAATAGCCAGAAAGTGCGAGATCTCACCAAGGAGTTCCACCCCTGTTTAATGCAACAGTGATCTGGGTGTGAAGCCTTGACTGAGCTCCTGATTGTCCAGTAGCATCCACCTAATGCTGGGCTTGTTTGGACCGCCTAGTTCCCAGACTGACACGCATGATGGGTGACATGTGACTGACCCTGGATCCAGTGCCAAGAATGACCTTCGAGCCCCCATCAGCCGATTTTTGTCTTCTTCATCCATCCCCTGGCAGAACTGTTGAACATTTCCACCATCATCATCAACTATGGACTAACATTTTTGTGAAGGATTGTTTTCTTCTGGTGGACTTAAAATGTAACGGCTCGGTCAAAGGACATTCACTACCTCGGAACTGAGATATAGGTTTGTTCACGGACTCTCACAAAATCAAAGCTACGATAGCATAGATCACACCAGCAGTTTGTACTTCATCCAGATAGATCAAGACTGCACACAGCTAATACAAAATGCTCTGTAAGTTACTCTAGCTTATTCCAATTGACTTTGAACACTTGTGGCTCTTAAGACCTCTAGTTTATTTTGATTTCCGATTTGGCATTGTTTGGGTATTTTTCCCAGGTGTCCATAAATTGGATTAATTAGTTGTAGTTTCAAACAGCTGTAGAGTACCCAGTTTTAGAAATCCATTCATGCATATCTGCCACTCAGTTCTAGGGACAAAAGAACACATAGTTCTGGAGACAAAGGAACAGATTAGAAGTAGATTTTTTTCTTGTGTGTTAAACATTTAATCGTTCCGATGTGTTCCGATTTGCATTTAGTATTCAAATTATTTTTTTTTTATTGCTGATATACTTTTGCTCTCCTTTTTATTTTTTGTTTGTTTTACTTTAATATGATTGAGATCCAGAAAATTGCCAGAAAGTGCGAGATCTCACCAAGGAGTTCCAGCCCTGTTTAATGCAACAGTGACCTGGGCGTGAAGCCTTGACTGAGCTCCTGATTGTCCAGTAGCATCCACCTAATGCTGGGCTTGTTTGGACCGCCTAGTTCCCAGACTGACACGCATGATGGGTGACATGTGACTGACCCTGGATCCAGTGCAAAGAACGTCCTTCGAGCCCCCATCAGCCGATTTTTGTCTTCTTCATCCATCCCCTGGCAGAACTTTTGAACATTTCCACTTTCCATCATCAACTATGGACTAACATTTTTGTGAAGGATTGTTTTCTTCTGGTGGACTGAAACCGTAACGGCTCGGTCAAAGGACATTCCCTACCTCAGAACTGAGATATACGTTTGTTCACGGACCCTCACAAAATCAAAGCTACGATAGCATAGATCACACCAGCAGTTTGTACTTCATCCAGATAGATCAAGACTGCACACAGCTAATACAAGATGCTCTGTAAGTTACTCTAGCTTATTCCAATTGACTTTGAACACTTGTGGCTCTTAAACCCTCTAGTTTATTTTGATTTCCGATTTGGCATTGTTTGGGTATTTTTCCCAGGTGTCCATAAATTGGATTAATTAGTTGTAGTTTCAAACAGCTGTAGAGTACCCAGTTTTAGAAATCCATGCAGGCATATCTTCCACTCAGTTCTAGGGACAAAAGAACACGAAAGTTCTGGAGACAAAGGAACAAATTAGAAGTAGATTTTTTTCTTGTGTGTTAAACATTTAATCGTTCCGATGTGTTCCGATTTGCATTTAGTATTCATAGTATTTTTTTTTTATTGCTGATATGCTTTTGCTCTCCTTTTTTTTTTTTTTTTTTTTTTACTTTAAATATGATTGAGATCCAGAAAATTGCCAGAAATTGCGAGATCTCACCAAGAAGATCCAGCCCTGTTTAATGCAACAGTGACCTTGGCGTGAAGCCTTGACTGAGCTCCTGATTGTCCAGTAGCATCCACCTAATGCTGGGCTTGTTTGGACCGCCTAGTTCCCAGACTGACACGCATGATAAGTGACATGTGACTGACCCTGGATCCAGTGCCAAGAACGACCTTTGAGTCCCCATCAGCTGATTTTTGTCTTCTTCATCAATCCCCTGGCAGAACTGTTGAACATTTCCACCATCATCATCAACTATGGACTAACATTTTTGTGAAGGATTGTTTTCTTCTGGTGGACTTAAAATGTAATGGCTCGGTCAAAGGACATTCACTACCTCGGAACTGAGATATACGTTTGTTCACAGACTCTCACAAAATCAAAGCTACTATAGCATAGATCACACCAGCAGTTTGTACTTCATCCAGATAGATCAAGACTGCACACAGCTAATACAAGATACTTTGTAAGTAACTGTAGCTTATTCCAAATGACTTTGAACTCTTGTGGCTCTTAAACCCTCCAGTTTTTTTTTTTGATTTCCGATTTGGCATTGTTTGGGTATTTTTCCCAGGTGTCCATAAATTGGATTATTTAGTTGTAGTTTCAAACAGCTGTAGAGTACCCAGTTTTAGAAATCCATTCAGGCATATCTGCCACTCAGTTCTAGGCACAAAAGAACACGACAGTTCTGGAGACAAAGGAAAAGATTAGAAGTAGATTTTTTTTCTTGTGTGTTAAACATTTAATCATTCCGATGTGTTCCGATTTGCATTTAGTATTCATAGTATTTTTTTTTTTATTGTTGATATACTTTTGCTCTTCTTTTTATTTTTTGTTTGTTTTACTTTAATATGATTGAGATCCAGAAAATTGCCAGAAAGTGCGAGATCTCACCAAGAAGTTCCACGGCCTGTTTAATGCAACAGTGACCTTGGCGTGAAGCCTTGACTGAGCTCCTGATTGTCCAGTAGCATCCACCTAATGCTGGGCTTGTTTGGACCGCCTAGTTCCCAGACTGACACGCATGATAAGTGACATGTGACTGACCCTGGATCCAGTGCCAAGAACGACCTTTGAGTCCCCATCAGCTGATTTTTGTCTTCTTCATCAATCCCCTGGCAGAACTGTTGAACATTTCCACCATCATCATCAACTATGGACTAACATTTTTGTGAAGGATTGTTTTCTTCTGGTGGACTTAAAATGTAATGGCTCGGTCAAAGGACATTCACTACCTCGGAACTGAGATATACGTTTGTTCACAGACTCTCACAAAATCAAAGCTACTATAGCATAGATCACACCAGCAGTTTGTACTTCATCCAGATAGATCAAGACTGCACACAGCTAATACAAGATACTTTGTAAGTAACTGTAGCTTATTCCAAATGACTTTGAACTCTTGTGGCTCTTAAACCCTCCAGTTTTTTTTTTTGATTTCCGATTTGGCATTGTTTGGGTATTTTTCCCAGGTGTCCATAAATTGGATTATTTAGTTGTAGTTTCAAACAGCTGTAGAGTACCCAGTTTTAGAAATCCATTCAGGCATATCTGCCACTCAGTTCTAGGCACAAAAGAACACGACAGTTCTGGAGACAAAGGAAAAGATTAGAAGTAGATTTTTTTTCTTGTGTGTTAAACATTTAATCATTCCGATGTGTTCCGATTTGCATTTAGTATTCATAGTATTTTTTTTTTTATTGTTGATATACTTTTGCTCTTCTTTTTATTTTTTGTTTGTTTTACTTTAATATGATTGAGATCCAGAAAATTGCCAGAAAGTGCGAGATCTCACCAAGAAGTTCCACGGCCTGTTTAATGCAACAGTGACCTTGGCGTGAAGCCTTGACTGAGCTCCTGATTGTCCAGTAGCATCCACCTAATGATGGGCTTGTTTGGACCGCTTAGTTCCCAGACTGACAAACATGATGGGTGACATGTGACTGACCCTGGATCCAGTGCCAAGAACGACCTTCGAGCCCCCATCAGCCGTTTGTTTTTTCTTCATCCATCCCCTGGCAGAACTGTTGAACATTTCCACCATCATCATCAACCTCGGACTAACATTTTTGTGAAGAATTGTTTTCTTCTGGTGGACTTAAAACAGAACGGCTCGGTCAAAGGACATTCACTACCTCGGAACTGAGTAGACGTTTGTTCACGGACTCTCACAAAATCAAAGCTACGATAGCATAGATCACACCAGCAGTTTGTACTTCATCCAGATACAGCAAGACTGCACACAGCTAATACAAGATGCTCTGTAAGATACTCTAGCTTATTCCAATTGACTTTGAACACTTGTGGCTCTTAAGCCCTCTAGTTTATTTTGATTTCGATTTGGCATTGTTTGGGTATTTTTCCCCGGTGTCCATAAATTGGATTAATTAGTTGTAGTTTCAAACAGCTGTAGAGTACCCAGTTTTAGAAATCCATTCAGGCATATCTGCCACTCAGTTCTAGGGACAAAAGAACATGACAGTTCTGGAGACAAGAACAGATTAGAAGTAGATTTTTTTCTTGGGTATTAAACATTTAATCGTTCTGATGTGTTCCAATTTGCATTGAGTATTCATAGTATTTTCCTTTTATTGTTGATATACTTTTGCTCTCCTTTTTATATGTTGTTTGTTTTACTTTAATATGATTGAGATCCAGAAAATTGCCAGAAAGTTCTAGATCTCACCAAGAAGTTCCACCCCTGTTTAATGCAACAGTGACCTGGGCATGAAGCCTTGACTGAGCTCCTGATTGTCCAGCAGCATCCACCTAATGCTGGGCTTGTTTGGACCGCCTAGTTCCCAGACTGACAAACATGATGGGTGACATGTGACTGACCCTGGATCCAGTGCCAAGAATGACCTTCAAGTCCCCATCAGCCGATTTTGGTGTTCTTCATCCATCCCCTGACAGAACTGTTGAACATTTCCACCATCATCATGAACCTTGGACTAACATTTTTGTGAAGAATTTGTTTCTTCTGGTGGACTTAAAACGTAACGGCTTGGCCAGAGGACATTCACTACCTTGCTATTTTTCTGCATTTTGTTCTCCTGCATATTAGTTCTCTTTGTATCCCTCTTTGGACTGTGTTCTTTGCAAGCCCAGATTGTCTGCTTCAAAGCCAAATGACTACTTCCAGAGATCACCTGTCTGACAAATAACTCTTCCCATCATCAATCGCAGCAAATGGTTACAGATCATCTCGTCACATTCAATTAAACCTATCCTCAATCCACTTTAAGTAAAGCAAGATGCATCCCTCAAGCTACCTTTCCCTTCCAAGAGATCTTGGCAACATGCAAGAGACCACTGATGGCATGCTTTCACAACTAGAAGGCATTGAGAGACAAAAATCCCCAAATACATCCCAACAATGTGCAACAGATTTGCATTTACTACGGTCAACTCCCATATGGCCTTCCCACTGCAAGGTTCAACCATCACCATCAAATATTGGGTTTGAGACGTGAAATATTGCATCAAAACCACATCCATGCCTACAGAACTCCAATTTTCTACCGTTGTTTGTTATTTTGGTGGTACTGCAAGAAAACAAGTTCTCAATCTCCGTCCAGTAAATCAAACTCTTAGCCACGCTTTTGCTGAACTTAAGGCACAGTTTGGAGACATATACCTGTCTGATTATTCACTGACCAGTTTTTATGTTCGTATGAGACTTCCCAATGAAGTACAAAGCATCTTTGCTTTAGAACTTGAAGCTACGCTGAGAACCATAAAAGAAAATTCAACTCCATTTCCAAACAGAAACAGCATGCTCACACATCAATTCATGAGAGGTGTTAAAGACGAGAAGGTCACGCAGATACTTGCACCAATGAAACAAAGGGAGATGACTTTCAGGCAACTTCAGATTGAAGTTTATCAAGTGGAATGCTAGTCTCGGATGGCAGCTTTTGCAAAGACTGGAACCAAGCTAAAAACCAAGCAATTACAGCAGATCAGTCCACTATACAACCAGCAGAATTCATCCTTGTTACCTGATACGAGGGTCCTTGATCAAAACCAGCACATGGCCCAGAGCTCCAAGAAGAACACTGACCACAATGTGTTTGCAAAAATTTCTTGCCACTGTCAACCAACTACATGTTGCTCGGAGGGTTGAGCAGATTTCTAAAGCACCACGCCCATCTAAACAAATGAGAATAGACCAGTTACCTTCTAGTCATTGAGTTTTCATTTGACAGAGTTGTGGCGAGGAAGGACAGCACATCACCAAATGCTGCAGAAGTGCACCTTCAAACCTCAATGGCTCGCTGCCAATGGGCAAGCCGTCAGAGGCCAAGAGTCAACAAGCCCAGTAATATCTCCTTCAAACAACGTATCCTAGCCGTCTTCAATATACCAAGGTGATACCAAGCCTCTCCGTCATCAGCAGTCAATTAAACAATTATAATGTACTGTACTGCAATTTTCTACGGAGGACGACGTGTTACTGCAGAGGAACTGTCACGTGATAATAACCTTCAAATTGCATAACAATTAAGCTGACAATCAGTTACTTCATTTTTGAACTGGTAAAGTTTCTGTTGAAAAAATGTAGACACTGAAATGACTTGCTGGCAACGAGCTCTTCTACTACAGCTGGAAAGGAGCAGAGAGACAACTCGTCATCTTTGATAAGGGACGAAATGATATCTTCTGGGAGTGCCAAAACTTGGCCTTTGGGGGTCATTTTGGGCAAAAATACCCATCTAAAGATTGAGGTGTGGTTCTACTGGCAGACTATAGTGAAAGATGAGACTGAATGGGTAAGTATTGTGACATTGTTGACAGATGTCACTTAAATTTAACTGAATGCCCCAAAAAAGTAATCTGGAATAAAAGGAAAAAAACAAACGCAATGTCTCTTTTTCTTTGTTACAGACAGCATTTTTTTGCCACTGCTATCAAATAATGTTTTTAGTCCTTGTGAACTATTTGTTATTGTTGTAGATTCAACAGTGCACCAAATGCCTGGGGATGGAGAAGATCAAATTGGCTGCCTCTGAACTTCAAACCATCCCTGTCGTCGAGCCCTGGGTGATTCAAGGAATCAAAGGCTAGTTATCGATTTGTCCTAACTGCTACAGAATATTACACCAAGTGGCCTGAGGTGATGTCGATCTCTGTGAAAGGATGCCAAGAGTGTGTCAAAGTGCCTCAAAAGTTTGCTGGTGGGGTCATTTTCCAGATGTAACTTGTTTGTGTATCTGTTTATATTTTTGTATGGGTTTAAACCTTCAATGCTTTGTTAATTTGGTATCATTTCAATGTGTAACATCAGCTCACTTTTTCTCATTGCAGGAATGGTGCACCAAAAGACTGCCTTTCTGATCATGGGAGAGAATTCTGTAACCAGGTAAAGTTATACACTTGTACACACGAAAAACTAGGATGGGAAAAAACAGTCTCTTTTTACAATTTCAATTAGTCTTAACCTTTGAATGTTTTTTTTCCCAAAGCTGTCTGAGGACTTGTACCAGCAATGGGGTATCTGCCATCGTGTGAGTTCAGCTGCACACCACCCCAGACAAATGGCCTTGATGAGTGGTTGAATCAGACACTCGTCAGGACGATTGGGAGAACTATATTAAGGTAATACCATAACACACTGATACATCAATTGAGGATGATGACAAGGAAGACATTATACAATCCATTAATGTGATTCTACTGACTACTACAGTTGATAAAGCAGACCTACAACAAGCTGTTCTAGCTGATGATACACTTCAGCAAGTGATTTCATAATATTTGGATAATGATTGGCCAAACAAGAAAAACATTAGGCAAGCATTATAGTCATACTCGATGATTCTTGATGAATTTTGGATTGTAGATATTGTTTCATGCTTGTGATCATTTTGTGATATCTGAGACAATGAAACACAATCTAATTCCCCTCGCTCATGAAGCACATCAAGGCACTGTACAATGTAAGCAAGGACTCTGTGAATGCTGTATATGGTGGCCTTGCATGGACCGTATGGTAGAGGATGTCACTTGCAGCTGTTACGCATGGTAAACAAGTGATAAAACTGCATGCAACCAGAACACTCCATTACAGCCCATACCACTTCCAGAAGGGCCATGGCAAAAGATTGTGATTGACATAACTGGCCCCTTTGAACACGGTTCACTATAGTTGCCATTGACTTCTACAGCAAATGACTGGAGGTAGCTTTTGCTTCAGACTTTACTTTACGAACAATAGTTTCCATGATGCCTTCAATTTTTGCCTTCTTTAATTCCCAGGTTAAGCAAGCTGCAAGTGAAGGTGTAAAGCAGATATCAGTAGTTGACATCTTCTTCTTTTGCAGGCAATCAGAAGGACTGGATGACAGAATGGTGCAGTGTCAGCAGTGCAAGGAATGGTTTCACAAACCTGTCACACTTTGCCCTCCATACTGCTCTCATATAAGTCTGCCATATTCTTTCCTTTCTTTTCTGTTTCAGATGAGTGGAGGAGCTGTGCAGAAGTTGATTAGTACATTGTAAGTCATCAATGTTATATTATTTTAATCACTTTTTTATTATTAAATAATTAAGTTGTGTATTTCTTATGAAACGAATACCTTGCCCTTTTAGGTTACTGTTGGGTTATTTATTCTGTAAATATAGCTGTAAATAATTTGTCAAGGGGGTCAGTCTTTGCTCTTGCATATTTCTTGCCTTTTTGGATGTTACTTAATTGTTCTGTACATATTATTTAGTTCATTTTTAAATGTTATGTTTTGGTAATAATTTTTCGAGGGGTCACTCAACTTACAATGTTCTTGCCTTTTTAAATGTTATTTATTTTGTATGTTGTTTATTGTTAAATGTTATACATTGATAATTGTTTGTGGTGGTCACTCTTCACACATGCACTTTTTTTGCCTTTTTAAAAATCAATCAAACATAAATTCAGTTCAATGCAAGTTCAACTGATGAGTCATGAATTTGACGAAAGGGCAATTAGCAGCATTTAAACTAAAAACAGAAAGAGGTTTGATGCCTCTTGCAATATTTTCAAACTAAAAACACCAACTAAAAGTTTTTATAATTTGAAGAAATTAAAGTACCTTAATGTTTAAGGGTTTAACATTACAAGCTGCTGATTGGCCTCTTGAACAATGCATATGCTTTAAAGATGATCTGTGCTGATGTGATTTGTGCTTGAAAAAAAATGTTGACATCTAAGTACTCTGTAATTGTTGCTTGATAATTTTATTTGGAAGTAAATAACTTTGGCCATCTTAAAAAAATTATTTCAACAATTGGATTAATTTTCAAGGTCACATTGGCTTGAGCACGGATCATACATCTTTAATGTGTTTAACAAAATGAATAAATAAGTTTATAATTACATACGAACAATCAAAGATGAATAAACAGGCACTTAATTAGGCTAAAATGTTGTATCTGATCTGCCACATAAACTCCATGAGTAGTTTAGGTATCATTCTATACTTACCTACCTAGAAACTTTGATAATAAACATTGACATAATGCATCCAAAAAGTGGTAGTCGGATACAAAAACTTTCCCTTAACTGTACTCACGATCATCTTTTGTCCTCCAAACTGATGCTTTTTAGGCCCAAAGCAAAACCATGCAGTCATCAGGTTCAGCAGCACTTCACAGCAGTGTAGGCAGGGATCTATACAGAAGTAAAGTGTGGTTGTTGCACTACATGTATGGTATGGTCTGACCACTCACAAGAATAATCTAGAAGTTAAAGAGGAGCTATCTTATTCGGAAGTGAACTTTCACAACATCAAAGCGGTAAGCAACTTCAGTACATTTCTCTTTAATTTGCCTCTTCAGTGCATGCATAATGCCATAATTATAATATCATTGCAATGATGCAAAGTCTCCAAAAGTCGGCTGATCATATTTGTTTACAGTCATGGCCTTGTCTTCTGGCTGGAAACAGGTCAACTCATCATAGTACTCCAACCAACTCATACTCTATACATGGATGAGATTCCTTCCTCCATGCTTTAACCAACTCATGCTCATTTTGGTCAATTCGTTCTCCAACCAACTCGCTCATTCTCCAAACAACTCAAATCCTAGTGAAACCAGTTTCCAATCAGCTAATGGTAAAACTGTTTATACTTACTGTACACTAACCTGAAATATGCAGGGGATGATGCCGGTTAATATGGTGGTACAATTGTGTCAGATATGATTTTGAAAAAAGGAAAAATATTCAGGATACTGTTCCCATCAAGTGCCATCTTTTCAACATACCTCCTAATAGTTGGATTCCAGTCTCAGACCTTTTTAACCTGTAAATATAATTTGAAACTACTGGCTTTTTATTCCAGCAATTACACCATGCTATTGATCCTTAACTTGCATATTTTTGGATCATATGAGAGTGGGTTTACTTGTAGTTTGGAGAATTTTTCGAATTCACAATGTCATTGTCAGTAGTTTCAGGTAATGATTACATTTCAAATAATGAAATAATGTATACATTATTCTTTATAACCCAGCTCCAGATGGATGTTGTTAGCTGTTTGAGTGACATGCTCATTGAGACAACCAGAAAATATGGAGACTCAAATTAGTCCAGGTCAGTCACGCTACATTTGTTCATCTTCGTCACATTAATCGTCTCGTGACTCTAGGAAATCGCTGATTCTAACCGAAAACATTGAAAAGTCTTTCCCCCTGCCGGTTCCAAAGTAGGGTAGCCCACTCTCTCTCCGTTCTAGGCTTTCAGGATTTTCTGAGCCTGAACAGAAGAAAACCTGCATTTCTCAAAGATCCTCATCCACCTTCTTTTGAAACAGCACACGTGAATTACAAGGCTACAAGGTTTTTTTTTTTTTGGTTTTTTTTTCAAAAGTCCGATTTTGGAAACTCTGTGTTTCAAAAATGACCCCATTTTGCCCAAAAGCACGGTCATTTTTCCAAGATGGTGTCTGGTCAGTTTACTTGTTCATCTAGAATTTTATCTTGTCTATTGTCAGAGTCTACTCGATCTGTTAGCGACCACTTCATAATGGAGTTGGTGAATGGAATCTAACATTATTGCATTAAGCTTAGATAAAACAGCTTATTCAAAAATATCGTGCAGATTCTCAACAATAAATCCAATCCTTTTGGATGCTACTCATAAATGAATTTCCTTGTAGTTTTTTTTGTGATTTTTGCAACTGATCAATGTAGATAATGAAATAATGAAATAATGTAAATTCTTTATAACCCAGCTCCAGATTGATGCAGTTAGCTGTCTGAGCAACATGCTCCTTGAGAGAGATTGAGACTCAAATCAGTGGAGGCCGGTCACAATACACTGTCATCTTTGTGCTGTTTGATCGCATTAAATGTCTCCTGACTCTAGGAAATCAACAATTCAACTGAAATCATTGAATAGTGTTTCCCTCCTGCAAATAATGACTTTACTAAGGGGGAGAACGGACCGGGGCAGGGGGGGGGGATATGTGCACCATCAACTGATGTCTGTGCCCCCTATTTGAATCGTGGAATTTTGAGATTAATATTAGCGGTATAAAATGTTGCATTTTATGAGCTTTTACGTAGAAGTTTCAGTGTTTTTAGAACTATTTTGAATTATTTACACACATAATGTATTTTGTTTTACTTTAACACATCAGAAAACACTGAAAAGGGGCTAGTTTATTAAACAGTTTTAATTGGCCAAAAGTGCCCCCTAGAAAACAAATGATGCCCTCATGTGCCCCCTATGATTTTACCCTAGTTACAGCACTGCCTGCACTTCCAAGAGTGAGGCAGCCCAACTTGCTCATTTGAGTGACCACCCATCTCCTTTGAGTGACCACCTCTCTCAGATTTGTAATGAAGGAAATAGTATTGGCAAAAATGTTAATGTTGTTTCATTGATGAGCTTTTTCCTTGACCTCCATGCATCAACAAGTCACAATTTGGATTGTGTAGATGGAATCATTAGGCATTTGTGTGAGTGCTGCATTCTTGTCAGTTTGCAGGCTGCATCAATTTCAATTCTTACCAGATCTCTCAGCTCAACAGCCAGGGGAAATACTGATCAATGATGATTGTGAATGGTTTTTAATACTTACTGTCTATACTTTATGGTTTGAGCCTTATGCTCTGGTTGCATCAGAGGATTATTTAGATGTAGTTGAGGGATTCTAAAGAATGTCATTATACTTGGCATATTGCATAGAGCTGTTATGCGTATTATACACTTTTTTATGATGATCCATTGTATTTTACAAATAGATGAAGTTATTGAGTTCCATGTACAGTCTGTTCAACACGGTTGATCCCCCATGCTCAACCTAGTGTATCAAACCAATATATCGTTATGTCTGTGTAACAAGGTCGTATCTACTAAAATAGCATTTACGATTAACATGAGTTATAGGGATGACTCTCAACCAACCCTATCCTGCCCTGTGTTTTGTCTTTAATTAACAACACCATTTATACAAGTTAATGCTTTTATAGTGCCTTTTGCACATGTTGGAATTGGAAATAGGAGTTGAATTAAATGCAGTGGTTTAACTGTGCCAAAAAATCACAACAATGTTTCGTTGACTGTTTTTCTGTGAGCTGTCTGAGAATCACTAGAAGCTGCATCTAGGGAACTATTATTTCAATATGTGGGGGAAACACGACATTAATGTTACCCCAAAATTGCAAATGTTTGCGGGTTATTTTTACTATGAAATCAAATAGGCAAGTCATACAAAATGTCGTCAGTCAGGATGCCCGCTTCATTCATAAAATCGAACTTAAAAATGAGGTCAGTCAAAATATTTGAAAATCTTAAGGGGTGGCAAGGCCAGCATGTTTTAATAAAATTTAAGTTAAATATTCAAGTGCAAATTTATGCTCTCAAATTATGCAGTAGACACTTCTCACTGATGCCTTTTTATCCAACTTGAGACAGGATATTAGCTGTATATTGGGGGTAAACAAAAGTTTTCTGCAAAGAAAGATGTCATAGGTATCATCATACAAGATGGCATTACTGAAGATACCTGCTTAATTTTTAAGCCTGAAAACAAGGCAAACACTTGAAAGAAAGAACAAATCAAATCCATTTTATCAAATTACGGATCCATTACCAGGGTTTAATGTTATGCTCTTAAATAACTCAGTAAAGAGCCTACACCGAAGCCTTTTCATTTAAACTTGACCCAGGTTATTAGCTTCTTGGGGGAAATGCTGAGATTTTGGAGATAAATATGACATTGTCAGGAGCCCTTATAGGCACAGGTAAAGAACAAACTTTAAGCTACAACAACTTATATTTATTGCTTCTTCCGGCTAATTATTATTTGTGTTTTGTCGCTTGGTTTTATAATGAAGTTTTGAGGCGGCTGTCAGATTTTTTGTTGCGGCAGAATGTGGCCGCCAAATAACCGTCAGATAAACAAAATATCACACCCCATATGAAAGAACTGTATTAATCTAGAACTAGGAGGGGTCGGTATAATAATTGATCACACTTTCAGGATGATCAGGACTACGATTATTCTGTGGAAATTGTATTTTATTTTCAGATCTTGCTTCAGATTTAAGACTTGGTCATCCGCTGTAATACAAACTGTGCAGGTACTTGTCCAGTGTAGAGGTACCTTTATATGAACATTAAGTTGGCCGTGAAGAGGGACAACTATGTCTGAAGTTCTTGAACAACAGACATTACGAACTAATGCTCAACTGGTATAATCCCCTCAAAGTTAATTCAGTAGAGTTTTCATTTCACCGAAACAAAAACTATTGTTGGAACTTATTTCATCTATTAAATTAAAAATTTAAAAAATTTAAAACTATTTCAAGGAAACTTTTCTACCATCATTATCTTGATACCATGTAAGGTAAATGTAAATCTGTGAACATTTATGTTTTTCCTCTTTACAAAAGTGTTGAACTGGGGTTTTAAATTCTCTGAGAAGATTAAGGCTGCCCCTATTCGCACTACAGAGGGCGCTCTTTATCCATTTTTATAAGTGCCCAGGTATACCATGCCGGCCAAGGTTGCTGTTGAAATGACTGATCATTAAGCACAAGGAAAAATGGTAAATATTATTTTAATGTTATTATAGTAACTCGTGTGTGTTGGGCTGACGGAGGAGGAATTGTAGAGTGGTTGCTCGGTCCGGAAGGGAGCTAAAAACAGCAAAAACACTGACTACTGAAACACGTAAGTTATGTTCATTGCACATTAGAAGCACGCACGACCATAGCCCCATACATTGTGCCAATACGCTGGACTCCCTCCGCTTCTTGGCCCAACGAACCCTGTCCTCTAAAACCAGACATCAACTTTCAAATCGAGACTTACTTTTTTTGGCAAATTTATCCCTCAATGATCGGTCGGTTGTTGCTGTCAGACATGTCAGACTCACAGGAAGAGTCTGGAGAAGATTTCCGCACGATCCCCCGTGCGATAAATCCTAAGCTTTTGCTGGAATTTTATGTCAAATCTCGGTGATATAAGCCCATGTCAACAACGGCGGAGGAGCCATGATGGTTGCTGTTCAGCGCGGGTCGTATTCCTGGACTAGTCTTTTTCGTGTCGCTATGTGTGTGTTTTCGTTCGTCGTGCCGTCGTCCGTAGCCGAACGCTACCAGACAATGTAAACGCCGCAAGAAGACTGCTGGAATAAAGACTAGTGCAGGAATACGACCCGCGCTGAACAAACCATCATGGCTCCTCCGCCGTCGTTGACATGGGCTTATATCACCGAGATTTGACATAAAATTCCAGTAAAAGCCTAGGATTTATCGCACGGGGGATCGTGCGGAAATCTTCTCCAGACTCTTCCTGTGAGTCTGACATGTCTGACAGCAACGGCCGACCGATCATTGAGGGATAAATTTGCCAAAAAAAGTAAGTCTCGATTCGAAAGTTGATGTCTGGTTTTAAAGGACAGGGTTCGTTGGGCCAAGAAGCGGAGGGAGTCCAGCGTATTGGCACAATGTATGGGGCTACACGACCAAGGCTGAAACAACGACCTGACTAGACATGTACTTCACTCTGTGTGTATCGAACTGTGATGAAAGTCGGCATGGTCGGTGCTGGTTTTGAGCGGTGGCACTGACATATTTTTACTATGGCTGTATCTCGAAGCCCATCGATGTTTTGCAGTACCTACATTTAAACACAGAAAGGCTAAAATGCCGTATCCTGCTGTCACTTTATATCCATGGAATTTAAGTAAACTTTGATCTTGTTGCCCAATGCAAACAGGCGGTGTGACCATTTTGTACCTCCATGATGTCACTCACTCGTCTCTCTCGGGTAATGCACGCAATCAGTCAGCACATCCAAGAAAGTTTACTGCTACTCGAAACTTTCATGTCCCCACTTTCAGGTGAACGTCGCAAGAAGACTGCTGGAATAAAGACTAGCCCAGGAGTCTGACCCTCTCTCGCTGTACAGTGCAACAGCACCCATCATGGCTATGATGACGTCATTGACATGGGCTTATACCAGCATAGAGATTTGTCATGAAATTCCACCAAAAGCCTAGGAGTTATCGCACCAAGGGTGGGGGGAGGGGCCTGCAGAAATGTTCTCCAGACGCTTCCAGCAAAGACCAACCGATCATTTAGGGAAACATTAGCCAAAAAAGTTTTTAAAGTAAGTTTCGATTCGAAAGTTGATGTCTGGTTTTGGAGAATTGGGTTCGTTTGGCCTAGAACTGGAGGTAGTCCAGCGCATTGGCACAATGTATGGGGCTAAATGTAACCATGCTATCTAATGTGGTTCTGAACTGTCGAAGCTGACATAGTGACAGTGACCCTGACGGAGCTGTACGAAAACTAGTTGCGATAATCGTAACCCTCCATCCTCCCGACGGTCGTAGACCGGAGGGTTACGAGACAAGACTGATATTATCCACGTAATGGGCAGTTTTGACCAGTTTTTGCCAGACTCGTGATCAGATTCGTCCTTTTTCCACTTTCCAAAATCTGACGGACATTCTAAAAACATGGAGTTGATCTTATTTGTATGACAACGTCATCTGGAACCCTTAAAACAACATCATGAAGTTATTTGACAGAAAAAACAACAAAAACTTATATATCCATAATCCATAGCAGGGCCAACTAGTGATTTTGAACGTTGCACTTGCTTGGCTACAACCAATCAGCATGACCCAACCAAACAAGCATCCGGACGAGCCATGGCTGTCATGTGCGTATTGGCTTTTCCAGCTTGCAAACTCACAGCCTGTGTGTGTAAGCATCGATCCCTGGACATTGTACATGTACATTGTACATGTACAATGTATTGTGTACACTTGCATGCTACACGCACACACAGTCAGTGTGTGTGTGTGGCCGTGTGGGGGTGCGGAAGCACCACACGGCGGTACTATGAGCTGTGTAGTTTGTGCACACATGACGTTCATACGTACCTGCATGCTGCGCACACGGTCCAGGGGATTGATGCTTACACACACAGGCAGTGAGTTTGCAAGCTGGAAAAGCCGATTGGTTGTAGTCAGTTTATGTAGTCAATGGATATTATGGTCAGTCCTTTGGTAAGTTTTTGTCGTTTTTTTTGTGCCAAATATTTTCATGATTTTGTTTTAAGAGTTCCAGACGGCGCTGTCATACAATAAAGATCAACTCCATGTTTTTAGAATGTCTGTCATAATTTTTGAAAGTGTAAAAAAATGGACGAATCTGATCACCAGTTTTGGCAAAAACTGGTCAAAACTGCTAGTTACATGGATAATACCCGTCTTTGGTCGTAACCATCCGGTTATGATTATTGCAACTATACGATAACTAGAGTTGTACTTGTAGCCGCTAGAAAGTGATGGCCTTCAGCAGCCACACTGACTGGAGTTTTAAGTGGCTTACCTTGGTAGGTGGCAGCAGGTCCCCTGCGATGCTCTCAGTCGCTACATACATTGAGTGCGCGATCCAAGCGAAAAACCACTACTGGCTCTCTGCTGCAAACACGTAATGGGCAGTTTTGACCAGTTTTTGCCAGACTCGTGATCAGATTCGTCCTTTTTTTCCATTTTCCAAAATCTTGACAGACATTCTAAAAACATGGAGTTGATCTTTATTGTATGACAACGTCATCTGGAACCCTTAAAACATCATCATGAAAATATTTAGCAGAAAAAAACGACAAAAACTTGCCAAAAGACTGACCGAATATATCCATAATCCATAGCGGGGCCAACTAGTGATTTTGAACGTCACACTTGCTTGACTACAACCAATCAGCGTGACCCAACCAAACACGCATCCGGACGAGTCATGGCTGTCATGTGCGTATCGGCTTTTCCAGCTTGCAAACTCACCACCTATGTGTGTAAGCATCGATCTCTGGACATAGTACATGTACATTGTACATGTACATTGTACATGTACATTGTACATGTACAATGTATTGTGTACACTTGCATGCTACACGCACACACAGTCAGTGTGTGTGTGTGGCCGTGTGGGGGTGCGGAAGCACCACACGGCGGTACTACGAGCTGTGTAGTTTGGGCATGCACGATGTTCATACATACCTGCATGCTGCACACACGGTCCGGGGATCGATGCTTACACACACAGGCTGTGAGTTTGCAAGCTGGAAAAGCCGATATGCACATGACAGCCATGGCTCGTCCGGATGCGTGTTTGGTTGGGTCACGCTGATTGGTTGTAGTCAATGGATGTAGTCAATGGATATTTTTGTCAGTCTTTTGGTAAGTTTTTGTTGTTTTTTTTACGCCAAATTTTTTCATGATTTTGCTTTATACAATGTCATACAATAAAGATCAACTCCACGTTTTTAGAATGTCTGTCATGATTTTTGTAAGTGTAAAAAAATGGACGAATCTGATTATGAGTTTGGCAAAAACTGGTCAAAACTGCTAGTTACACGGATAATACCTGTCTTGGGTCGTAACCCTGCGGTCATTGACCGTCTGGAAGATGGAGGGTTTTGATTATCGCAACTATACGATAACTAGAGTTGTACTAGAAAGTGATGGCCTTCAGCAGCCACACTGACTGGAGTTTTAAGTGGCTTACCTTGGTAGGTGGCAGCAGGTCCCCTGCAATGCTCTCAGTCGCTACATACATTGAGTGCGCGATCCAAGCAATAAACCACCACTGGCTCTCTGCTGCAAACACACCGGGCAGGTTAGTAGGAGCAGGCCGCTGCTGGTCAAAAAAACAAACAGAAAACTTGACTTTGAAACAGAACTTTTTTCATTTGAGATTTATAAAGGAACTTTGTTTGTTGGAGATTTGTAATTGAACTTTGTTTGTTATTACCCTCTTAATCTTTTAAGGGGCTGCGTTTTTATTGTGTTATCACTTTGGACTAAGATGTGCTAGTTTCAATTCAACTTGGAGAGGGATGTAATAGCCTAAGTGCATTATTCAATATAACACCCGCAAGTGCATTATGGGTAAAAGCACATGAACAATTTGGGACAGATATAAATACACATTGATTATACAGCAGAAGTTATGTTTTGCTTGCTTCCCTTTAATCACTCCACTATTTGCCCATCCAAGGATAACACTTTCCACCAGTGTCTTGCTTGTCTAGATCCTGACAACATTAGGGAAGATGTTGCCATTCTAACACTCTTGTTTTCCCTTATTGACAGCCCTGTGTACAAAAATCCCTTGCAGATGTGTTTAAAGGGTATTTGCAGCATCACCGCTACCTTGTCATTTCTGGGTTGAAGATGTTGTTAGATGTCCAGGAATTTTGATTTTGTTTATGCAAGACTACTGGAGATAACTTACAGGTAAAAACATTTTATTTTCTCAACCTTTATAATTGGAGTTATGGAATTAATTTGCAAGCACCCTATTTTGGGCTAAAAGTTTAAGGGCCAAAAACCAAAAATTTTCAATTACCCCCCCCCCCCAGAAAAAAGTTTTGGACCCCAAATTCATAGTTGTTCTTGCTCATAAAAATCAAGGGGGCATATCTCCTGGTACCAGGTCTCTAATTTGCAAGCCCAGATCTGCGGTGGTTAGCGAAATATCCACCATTTTCAGCTGAAACTTTAAGGGCCGAAAACCACAAGTTTTGCATCATCTCCCCCCCCAAAAAAAAACAACAACTTGGAGATTTGTACTAGAATTTCAATGTCGTTTTTTGCTCTGCCAAGTCAAGAGGGCATATCTTCTGGTACCTAAGCTCTAATTTGCAAGCCCTGATCGGCACTTAGTTCCGGAAATATCCACCATTTTTCGGCTGGAACTTTCAGGGCCCTAAACAACAAAATTTCCCCTTTAAAAAGTTTGAGTTTGGGATTGAAATTTCAAAGTCATTTTCTCACTACCAAGTCAAGAGAGCATATCCCTCAACAATCTAATTTGCAAACCCAAGTTTGAGAAACATCCACCTATTTACTGCCAAAAACCACAAATTTCTTTTTCCACCCCCCTAAAAAAAATTGCAGTTTAGGACAAAAATTTCTAAGTCGTTTTCACTCTACCAAGTCAAGAGGATATCCCCTGGTACCAGCGCTCTAATTTGCAAGCCCCGATCTGCCTTAGTTCGGGATATATCTGCTATTTTTCTGCTGGACTTTTAAGGTTGAAGAAAAAAGAAATTTCCCACTACTTCTCCCCTAAAAAATTGGACTTTTGGACCAAAATTTCAAAGTCATTTTCGCTCTACCAAAAACAAGAGGGCAAGAATTTTCCATAAAAGAATTTTCCATAATTTTTTTTTGACTTTTGGACCAAAATTTCAAAGTTGTTTTTGCTCTACTAAGTCAAGATGGCATATCCCCCGGTACTAATGCTCTAATTTGCAGACCCAGATCTTCCTGGATTCGGGAAACATCCACAATTTTTTGGCCCAAACTTTTGGGTCAAAAAAATCCAAAATTTGCTGTTACCTCACCTCAAAAAATTGGAGTTTTGGACCAAAATTTCAAAGTTGTTTTTGGTCTACCAAGTCAAGCTGGCATATCGCTCGGTACTAGCGCTCTTATTCGAAAACCCGGATCTGCCTGAATTTGGGAAGTATCCCACATCTCTCAGCCCAAACTTTTAGGTCAAAAAAAACCAAATTTGCTGTTACCCCACCTCAAAAAATAGGAAATTTGGACCAAGTCAAATGGGCATACCCCCTGGAACCAGGGCTCTAATGCGCAAGCCCAGATCTGCCTGAATTCGGTAAACATCCACCATTTTGCAGCCTTAACTTTAAGGTCCAAAAAACCACAAATCTTCCGTTACCCCACTTCAAAGAATTGGTGTTTTGGACCAAAATTTCAAAGTCGTTTTTGCTCTATCAAGTCAAGCGGACATATCGCTCTGTACCAGTGCTCTAACTTGCAAGCCCAGATCTGCCTCAGTTCAGGAAGTATCCAACATTTTTCGGCCCAAAGTTTTAGGTCCAAAAAATCCAAAATTTGCTGTTACCCCCCTCAAAATTGGAGTTTTGGACCAAAATTTCAAAATTGTTTTCACTCAACCAAGTCAAGCAGGCATATCGCTTATTGCCTGCGCTCTTGTTTGCTAGCTGGGATCTGCCGTAGTTTGGGAAGTATCCACCATTTTTAGGTCCAAAAAAACACAAATTTTGCTGTAGCCACACTCAAAACAGTTTGAGTTTTGACCAAAATTTCAAAGTCATTTTCGCTCTACTGATTCAAGTGGGCATATCCCACAAGTGCTGTAATTTGCAGGCCCGGATCTGCCTGAATTCAGAAAACATCCACCATTTCGCGGCCAAAACTTCTAGGTAAAAAAAAATCCAAAAGTTGGAGTTTTGGGCCAAACTTTTAAAGTCATTTTAGCTCTAACAAGTGAAGCGGGCATATTGCTCGGTACCAGCGCTCTTATTTGAAAGCCCGGATCTGCGTGAATTCGGGAAGTATCCACCATTTTTCGGCCCATACCTTTAGGTCCGAAAAACCCGAAATTTGCTGTTACCCCACCTCAAAAAATTTGAGATTTGGACCAAAATTCCAAAGTCGTTATTCGCTCTACTAAGTCAAGTGGGCTTATCCCCTGGTACCAGCGTTGTAATGTGGAAGCCCAGATCTGCCTCAATTTGGGAAACATCCACCATTTTGCAGCCCAAACGTTTAGGTCCAAAAAACCACAGATTTTCCGTTACCCCACCTCAAAAAAATTGAGTTTTGGACCAAAATTTCAAAGTTGTTTTCGCTCTACCGAGTCAAGCGGGCATATCGCTCGGTACCAGCGCTCTTATTTGAAAACCTGGATCTGCCTGAATTTAGGAAGTATCCACCATTTTTTGGCCCTAGCTTTTAGGTCCCAAAATCCAAAATTTGCTGTTACCCCACCTCAAAAAATTTGAGTTTTGGACCAAAATTTCAAAAACGTTTTTGCTCTACAAAGTCAAGTGGGCATATCCCCCGCTACCTGCGCTCTAATTTGCAAGCCCAGATCTACTTGAATTTGGGAAACATCCACCATTTTTTGGCCCAAACGTTTTGGTCCAAAAAACCACAAATTTGCTGTTACCCCACTTCAAACAATTGGAGTTTTGGACCAAAATTTAAAAGTCGTTTTTGCTCTATTAAGTCAAGAGGGCATATCGCTCGGTACCAGTGCTCTAATTTGCATATCCTGATTTGCCTTAGTTCAGTAAATATCCACCTTTTTTCGGCTGAAATTTTTAGGGCCAAAAACCACAAGTTTTGGAGCAAAATTTCAAAGTTGTTTTTGCTCTACTAAGTCAAGAGGTCATATCCCCTGGTACCGTGGCTGTTATTCGCAAGTTGGAATCTGCATTAGTTCAGGAAATATTCACAATTTTTTTGCTGAAACTTTTACGGCCAAAAACCACAAATTTTCCTTAACCCCCCTAAAAAAACTTGGAGATTTGGACCGAAATTTAAAAGTCGTTTTTGCTCTATTAAGTCAAGAGGGCATATCGCTCGGTACCAGTGCTCTAATTTGCATATCCTGATTTGCCTTAGTTCAGTAAATATCCACCATTTTTTGGCTGAAAAATTTCGGGGCCAAAACCACAAATTTTCCATTACCCACAGTAAAAACAATTGGAGTTTTGGACCATAATTTCAAAGTCATTTTCGCTCACCATGTCAAGAGGACATATCCCCCGGTACCAGCAATCAATTTGCAAGCCTCTATTTGCCTTAGTTTGGGAAACATCCACCATTTTTTGGCTGAAACTTTTAGGGCCAAAAACCACAAATTTTCCAATACACAAAAAAAAATGTTGGAGTTTTGGAGCAAAATCTCTAAGTTGTTTTCGCTCTACTAAGTCAAGAGGTCATATCCCCTGGTACCATGGCTGTTATTCGCAAGTTGGAATCTGCATTAGTTCAGGAAATCTTCACAATTTTTTTGCTGAAACTTTTATGGCCAAAAACCACAAATTTTCCTTAACCCCCCTAAAAAAACTTGGAGTTTTGGAGCAAAATTTCAAAGTTGATTTTGCTCTACTAAGTCAAGAGGGGATATATCTCGCTGTACCAGCGCCATAATTTGCAAGTCTAGATCTGCCTTAGATTGTGAAATATCTATTGTCGGCTAAAATTTTAGAGCCAAAAAAACAAAACAAAAAATCTGTTACCTACCCCCCCCCCCTTAAAAAAACCCCTGAGTTTTGAACCAAACGATCAGAGTCGTTTCACTCCACTAAGTCAAGATGACAAATCCCTTGGTACCAGTGCTCTATTTTGTAAGCCCTTATCTGGCTTAGTTCAGGAAATATCTGCCATTTTTCGGCTTTAATTTTGAGGGCATAAAACCAAACATTTTCCGTTACCCCCCCACCCCCTTGGATCAAAAGTTGTTATTGCTCCACCAAGTCAAGAGGGCTTATCCCCCGGTACCAGCCGTCTAAACTTCAGTACCAGACCAAGTATATGGGATGCTGTACTCCCTTTTGAAATTTTTTTGACAGTAATGGTCGTACTACTAGGGCACCAGGGAAGCATGTTGGTGTACGCTGTGATGAAATCGATTGACTATGACTGTGTGATACCCTGTTCCAAAAAATTACCCAAATTACAATTACAACAAAGACAACATAATTGCTGAAAATCACCTACTGGCTTCTCAAGATATCAAAGATGAAATAACAGGCACTTAATTGGGCTAAAATGTTGTATCCGACTGCCACTCTAATTCCATTATTAATTTAGGTAAAACTATATCCTTACCTATCTGGAAAGGTTGAAAAAAACATTGCAAAAATATGTCCAAAAAGTGGTTGTTCGATACAAAAACATTCCCTGAACTTTACTTACGATGGCCCTCTTCTGTCCTTTAAATCAATGTTTTTGAAGCCCAAAGCAAAACCATCCAGCCACTAGGTTCACTTTCTTACAGAACAGTCATGTGACACTACATTATCATCAACAACTGTTTCCTCATGTGTAAAAGGTTGTATCATCACTGATGCCCTGAGTTGAGTATTGTTTTGTACAGTCAAGGCAGGATACCGGCTGTGGATTGTCAATGACCCCCCCCCCTCCCCACAATGAATACAGAGAGAGTGTGTTTTAAACAGCCACTACTACACGGCTGGTATCCTATGTTGACTGTGCAAAAACAATGTAACTCGTCTCAGGGCATCAGCGAACATGCAATCTGCGTAGTGAATACAACTTTTGACATGAGAAAATAGTCGTCGACGAATATCCAAACCCCAAATTTAAAGGGTGCATGACGGGCCCTAATTTTACTTTGGGTTTCAAAAACATCGATTTGGAGGACAAGAAATGATTGTAAGTACAATTAAGTGCCTGTTTTTTCTTCTTTGATATTTTTGTTGAATCTTCGTCAGGTGCAATTTGTTTTAATAGGGTATTACACCGTCATATCAAATTGCCTTCATTACAGTGTATACCCCCAATGGTTCACTTGAGTGATAGTATGCCCATCCAAGTCACCAAAAAAGGGACTACAACACCCCAGTTACTGGGTCTACTTCAGTATGTTTCTCATTCATTGTAGTTTTGCCATGGCCAAAAAAAACCTCCTAAAACAAATGTTAGTCTTTGTTAGTGCCCGCATAATGCCATATTTCAAATGTTTTGCCCACTTGGAAATGTTGCCAGAGAGTCCTTGCTAAGGGCTTACTGACATTGTCACACTTATCCAAATCCTGACAATATTAAGAGGATATGACAGTTCTTAACTCTTGTTTTCACTTTCTGACAGCTCTGTGAACAAATATCCCATTGAACGTGTGTTAGAAGGGCATTGGGAGCAGCAGCATCACCGCTTACTAATTGATTCAGGGCTGAAGATGCTGATTGAAGGCTGGGAAAGTTTGATTTATGGATGCAGGACTGCTGGAGTTACCTGAAGGTAAAATAAATTTTTCTACCGCCATTATTTCTGGATTTATGAACAGGAGGCTATTGACTTGTTCGGAGCAGGTCTGTTTTTTGATTCAGTGCAGCACCCTTGTTGGGCCATTGTTTACGTACACACAAAGCCATGTAAATATTTGAACTCCTGGGGGTGGCCTCATTCTCTGGCCCATGGTATCCTCCTTGTTTATCCCTCAACCCTAGACTACACATTGCCAGAGAGCCCTTGAGTAAGACTTTCTAACAGTGGCACATTTGTCCAGATCCTTGCAACATTTGGGAAGATATTGCCATTCTAAAAGTCTTGTTTTTCCTCTCTGACAGCTCTGTGTGCAAAAAAATTCTGTTGAACATGCATTTGAAGGGCATTTGGAGCATAACTGCTAACTCAACATTTTCAGGGTGCAGATGTCATTGGATTGTCAGAAATTTGATGTTTGGATGCAAGACTGCTGGAGCTAACTGCTTTTTGTTTGTTTATACCCATTACTTCTGGAGTTATGGATTGTGAGGCTGCTGGCTTGTTTGGGGTGTCAAACATTTATAAATTCCCTAGGCAGTTTATGCAGTCCTTTTGGTTGGAAGGTGGTCACATGACCATGGTTACCTGGTATTAAATGACTGATAAATTCATAGCTGGAGTAGATTAAGACCGGTCGGCTATTGCACATTCAGCGCTAACAGCCATACGTGTGTTGGCATGCAAGCTTACATGGGCACTAATTTACTCAGTACACAATCAATACATGTCAGTACTCAATGGAAATTCTATTAGTACTAGTGCAACAGCACAACCTTTGAGTGTCACATGCTATTGACCCCTTTCAAAATGGTACATGAGGACAGGAATTGGAAATATTAAAAAGCAGACAAGTTCGATATTTGAGAAAATTAAATTGGCTGTTCCAACTGCTTACCGATCGAAAGGACCTATTGTAAAATTACCTCAAGGGTCGAAACATGAAGGAAATTTACCCTCCTGCCTGAGTGGGTCTCAGCTGCAGCGCAGTTGGTTTACAAACCTTTTACACAAATTTTGAGAGAATGGGGAGTAAGTTGAGCACCTTGCTTCAGGCACAGTGAGATGCAGAATTCTCTTTAGGACAGATTGCGATCAGAAAAATTAACCACCATTGTTTGAAACTCCTCATTTGTATACTTTGCTCAAGATTTTGTGTTGGTGCAAGTCACACAGGTTGTATCCAAAAATGGCCATTCAAAGCAAGTCAACTTAAACCTAACTGAACAATCAAGTCACTAGGTCAACAGTTCAAGTCACTGCAGAGTGGTAGATCCAAGATCCAAGATTCCCTGCAACCACTTTCAAAAGACATTGTCAATATTTTGTAATATTTGTGATAATCTATTTAGTGTTTGTTTCTTCTTTTTTTCTGAGGGTATGCATTGAGACGTCTGCTGAGGATCCTGAATGGAAATAACCCTCCCTGATGGACAAGTCTTTGAGGATACCAACTTCTTTGAATTTAACCACTCAATGACATTCTGGTAAACATTGAAGACATACGTGCTACAAGTTAACATCAATATGAACTTCATAAAGGGATTATAACTTTCAGTCAACTTTTTTGTCCAGAGAAAATAAACCACCTGGTAAGCCTTTTTGAAGACATCAACATTGAGAAACCTTTTCCAGAACAAAAGCCAGCTAGACAATAACAACTACTTTACAAAATAAATCAGACAGGATTGGTTGTAAATGAAGACAACCTCTATGTCATCTCTGTTAATACTGCGAGGCCAACAGTTGCGAAGATGTGAAGACCAGGGAGAGAATGTTGAACTTGATGATAAAAGAACAGTTTTCAGAACACATTTTGAAAGCTTTGAAGGATTTATAATTCAATGTGTACAAAGTGAATCATTTGTGAAGGAAATAAAACCGACATGGTTTCGCTGTGAAATGAGCAATCGGTTTCATGACATTTGTTTTCCAAATCACGTGAATCAACAAAATAGATGTTTTAAATTGTAACATGTGACTTTTGATTTCAGATAATTATTATCATTTGGGTCAAACAAATGGTGCACAACCCTCGCTGTGAACAGAGGTTTGAGAAACCACTGGTGTAACAGTTGATTTATCGATTAAGGTGTAATTCTCTGCTTTAAATGATGCTATAGACACTACTGAAGCCTTTTTATTTTAAGGTCCTGTGAAGCGATAGTTTTCAGCCCGTCCATTGTGTTCTTGACCCATCTGGGGGTCATCCTGACCTGCAAATCCAAAACACAACACCTTAAATTGGCACAGTTCAGACTGTTCTGTGAAACACTGTGCATGTTGTGCATTATTGGTGTCGCCTCTAAACCATGAAGGACGTATAGAAGATGAATGAAAATGGAACTCAGGACAGGCACAAAAATATCATCATAGGGATCAAACCAAAAATACTATGTTGGAAAATGTTTTGCCAAGAAGTTGAGGTTTTCTCCCAGTGTTTTTAGAACAAAAGTCTTGGTTGTACATAAACCTTATTTTGTTCATTTTTATGAACAGCTAGTTTATCCCTAATGTAAAAATTAATATGCCAAACGAATAGGGGGAAACTTGAAGAATTACTGACTGTTTCCTGATGTGTCGCGAAACCCGATGGGAAATATAGAGCGGCAGTATAGAGGGGCTCAAAAGTCAAATTCAGTTTTGTGATGCACTCATTTTCCAATGGATAGAGTCTTCATGAAAGGGTAAAACAAGTCTCTAACCTTAAGTTATAACAGTTCAAAATTTTGTGTCACATCCTTCCAGTGCAAATTTTGTCAAAATCCAAAAACGTCAAAGTGACATCACATATTGAATTTATGAGTCTGTACATTTTCGAACAAGAATTATTTTGTTTGCCAGTCCTGAATTTCATTCGTATTTAATGAAGAAGGCATTGAATTTGACCTTTTTACTGACGCATAAATTCCTCTTTGCAATGTACAGACCCATCAAACGATATTTTACACCATTGAAAGGGAGTTCAGAGACTTGCTCCCACCCCTCTCCCCCTCCGCTTTCATAAGGACTCGACTATTGAAAATGAGTGCCTCACAAAACTGAACTTGACCTTGGAGTCCATCATTTTGATGTCCATGCCACTAGGTGAGCCCCCACCCCCTGGTGACGCACCCCCCTCATTTGAAATCTGGTCTTTTGAGATTAAAATTTGAGAGTAAAATGGTAATATTTTATCAGCTTTTTATAATAATTTCAGTGCTAAAAAAACAAAAACAAAAATTTGACACAGACAGAATAATTAATTTTACATTCTTGTCAGATTATCTTGAATCGGAGTAATAATAGTAACTGACATAACACAAGCGCTAAAAGGGGTTCGTTTAACAGAAATGCTAATGCAAACTACTGTTTGAATCGTCCAGAAGTGCACATAGAAAAAGGGTGCCCCCTTTTGTGCCCCCCCCCCTAAAATTTGAACCATTTGTGTCGCTGCTGATTGCACTGATCCTGGTTTGGTGTAAAGATGACCTACTCTACAAAGTCAAGAGACAGCAATGTCCCGGGTTGGCAGACACCGTTATTTCGAGTCACAAAAATCCAGATAAACAAAACCAGTGACCCATATTTGTAGTCTATGGGATCCGTACAACAAGTTCCACTCAGAGCAACATTAGTTTGTGTCTTTAAAAGGCAACGGGCAAATAATTCTTGTAGTAAATACTTGCCTATTGAGGGCGCTATGTGACACCAGAGCAACACACCAAATGTTCGTGTTCTGAATTGGAGAACAGTGCACTCCCAGGTATTTTGCAGCATACCATTTTGCTGCACTTGGTCACGAAGCCCATTATTCTTTGTCATGCTTTGTGAAGGGCTGACCGAGCGCCTAGTTCTTATACATTGATAAGTAGTCACGCTTGATGTTTTTCCATGTGTTCGTGTAGTGTAAAGAGCGGGTTTTAGTGTCATGGCGGCAAAGAGGAAAACTTAACGAATTATGGTTGAAAAATGATAGGACCACGGTGATACTCGATAAGACAATATTGCAGGGCAAATAATGATGTGTTTGGAAAAATAAAAAGAGCATCTTGCTTGACAAACTGAAAGAAAACATGAGATGGCCAGCAACATCTTGTAGGTCATTGGACATTTACACGTGAGCGTGGCAAGACCTGCAACAACAGCAGAAAGATACAGTGTGGCCAGTGGCGGCACAGCAGCACATCAAGCGCCAAGTGACAGGAGAAAAGAAGGAAAGTACGGTATTGGTCAACTCTGGCCTCGTCTTAACACGCGATAGTTTGTCGAAACGGCATACAGACCGGGGCTTCCCAGACCTGAACTGCCACATCGAGGACTGCATGCCGAGAGTAACTTGTACGAGACGATATTTGGGTGCGGTCGCCCGGGAGGTGGCAAAGGGGAGATTGCAGCAGGGAGACGGCACACACTCCGGGCTACTAACTGGTGCACGCGCTGTACTTCCGGGTCCCTTGAGTCCGAGTCGACCAAGAAAACTGAGTCGTTTCGTTATGGTATGTACTACGCAATGAAATCGCCCGAATTCATTGAATTTTAACCGTTTCTTATGTGTTATTTCGTAAATTCCACAGGGCCGTTTGATCCTAAATATTTCTGGTCAATGATCAGTGTTCTTTATTAAACCATGAGAGCAATGTCCTTGTGCTAGGATAATACCAGGATAAGATTGGATTATAATAAGGTGTCAAGCATTGGAAGTCTGATATCATACGGCACTCTTATTCGCATAAAAAGTCCAAAGAAATAAAAGCTATAGTGTTTAAATTAAATTAACAACAATAATATAAAATCCACAAGTAAACTACCCAAACACTAATGAAACAACAAAGTTCCTGTCATTGATGCTGTGAAAGACCACCCATGCAGCCCCTCGTTATTAAAACCTCTCCAATCTAATTAGAAACCCTAATCTAGCAAGTCCCGTTTAGTCCATGAGCGAGCAATTTACTCAAAATGGTGCCAATCAACCAATATTCTAATATCAATTTTATTGCTATAAAAATAAACAACTTAGCGTACACTTGAACTTGTTTAAACTATCCCTTGATTTAGGGTGTCGTAATTTGCATAAATCCAACATGGTTGCCAACGGTTTACCATTGATGAGGTCATTACTCTTTTATTTTAAAAAGTATTTTCTCTACTGTAAATGTCTAAAATGCAGGTCATGGTAGGTAATCGATACTTTGGACACTGTTTCGTAAACATTAATGTGTTGACATGTTTTGTCATGCTGTTTCCTACGAAAATCCAGTCGTTCAACGAAATCATATATTATCCGTGAGAAAATAGTCCGTGATTACGAATCAGTAAACTGTGATTACGAATCAGTCAACTGTTATTACGAATAAGTAATTCGTTATTACGAATTAAATCATTTTTAATTACTAATTAGTAATTCGTTATTATGAATTAGTAATTGGTTATTATGAATTAGTAATTCGTTGTAATTCATTATTACAACTTAATACGCATTATTACAAATTAAATAATTCGTTACCACAAAGTAGTAATTAGTAAGTTGTGAAAAACACCATGGCATGCACCAATAGCTACAACTCATGTGAATTAGATACTATCTTTTATAAGAGGTCTTTATAAGCCATGGCAAAGACAGTAACACGTTGTACTTTAACTCTCGAAAAACCACTGGAGCCAAGGTTCGATTCTAGACTAGGGCCATAGTAGAGTTGTGCGTTGGTTCTCTCCTGTGCCACGACAGTTTTTCTCTGGGCCCTCCGGTTTTTTTCCCTCGAGCAAAACAAATAAACAAACAAACAGACAAACAAACCATTAACCCAACAAACAGACAAAAAACAAACAAACAAACAACCCAACAAACAAGCAAATGAACGACCCAACAAGCAAGCAAAGAAACAAACAACCCAACAACCTAAAAAATAAACAAAGAATCAACTAACCCAACAACATAACGGGTAAAATATGGCCATAGATAACTGATGTTCTTACTCCCTGGCAGCTTCGTGTACTAAAGTCCCATTGAAGATGCTTTTGAAGAGCATTCGGAGTATCTGGGCTTGCTCGTGGTTTAAGGCTAAAGATGCCGCATGGCCGTAAAAGTTTGATTTTCAGATGCAAGACAACTTCAGCTAATTGCAGGTAAAATGATTCTGTCTATCATTATGATTTAATTACGTCTTGCATAATTCTGTCTAACATAATTGGAGTTGCTTGTTCCTTTTTTAAATACTTTTATATAATGTGCGTTTGATAATTTTCGGGGACGCGCGCAATACAAATCCATAATTATTATTATTACTATCAATATTAATAGTGATATTGATTGTTGGCCCCTAAATATAAAAGTCAACCTACCCCCTCCGCGCCGCTAGGTTGAAATTTTAGATTTGTTATCAAAATGTCGGAGTCGAATTGACGCTACCAGGCGAAGCGGGCAGCTGAACTAACGCCACAAACTAAAAACTTAAATTATGAAATGGTGAAAGAGTCGACATTTAACCCCCCCCCCCCGCCCAACCCTTGCAAAATGTTAAATTTTGACCCCCAAAAATCACGCTGGCAATAAAGAGTGCACCTCCACCGGATATGGTAAATCTCATCACGATATATAGCCCCGTTTTTTTTAACCAAAATTGCCGCCATATCTGGCGGCCAATTTCGATTTTGTATTTTCATCCTCTAATTAGGGGCCAAAATCTTTCACTTTTTTTAAACAATAGAATAGTTTCAGCATTCTAAACTCTTCTCTGTCAGACCGAAATAATACTTTTCAACTAAGCCTTATCAATGTTCCAGATCTCTGACTTTTTTATTTTTAAGTGAACAAAAGCAATCAGTCAATCGTTTTCAACGAAAATGGGATACATTCATGGATTATATCGCCCTCTTCGGTTATTAAAGTCGATAAATTAGGTTGAAATATAAATATTGCAAATTGACCCCTTGACCACACACAAACCCTCTTACGTGATATCTACTAAAGTATCAGTTTCTGTTATCAAATCGCATTAACATCAACAATTTTTTCTCTAAATCTGCGCATGCTCAAGAGTCGAATAATTTGTCCAAAAATTTAAAAGTGGTTTTCATGGAGCTAGCGAGCTTTTCCGGCCATCTTGATGACGTCAGAATTGACCCAAATATTGCTATTTGCCCAAATATTGCGAATCGAGCCCTTCCCCACACACAAACCCTCTTCAGTGATGTCTACTCTATCATTTTCTATCATAAAATCACATAAAATATTTTTGGCCAAAAGTGCGAGTGCTCACAGGGAGCTCCCTGTGAGAAATTTTAATTTTTGACCCATTTTGAAAAGTGCTTTTCATGGAATCAGTGGATGCGGGCGGCTCTTCCGAGACGTGTCCAACAAACTAGAGGTCCCAACTTGCATTATTTCGGGAGCTAGCGAGCTTTTGCGGCCATCTTGATGACGTCAGAATTGACCCAAATATTGCTATTTGCCCAAATATTGCGAATCGAGCCCTTCCCCACACACAAACCCTCTTCAGTGATGTCTAACTCTATCATTTTCTATCATAAAATCGCATAAAATATTTTTGGCCAAAAGTGCGAGTGCTCACAGGGAGCTCCCTGTGAGAAATTTTAATTTTGGAGCCATTTTCAAAAGTGCTTTTCATGGAATCAGTGGATGCGGGCGGCTCTTCCGAGACGTGTCCAACAAACTAGAGGTCCCAACTTGCATTATTTCGGGAGCTAGCGAGCTTTTGCGGCCATCTTGATGACGTCAGAATTGACCCAAATATTGCTATTTGCCCAAATATTGCGAATCGACCCCTTCCCCACACACAAACCCTCTTCAGTGATGTCTACTCTATCATTTTCTATCATAAAATCGCATAAAAATTGTTTGGCCAAAAGTGCGAGTGCTCACAGGGAGCTCCCTGTGAGAAATTTTAATTTTGGAGCCATTTTCAAAAGTGCTTTTCTTGGAATCAGTGGATGCGGGCGGCTCTTCCGAGACGTGTCCAACAAACTAGAGGTCCCAACTTGCATTATTTCGGGAGCTAGCGAGCTTTTGCGGCCATCTTGATGACGTCAGAATTGACCCAAATATTGCTATTTGCCCAAATATTGCGAATCGACCCCTTCCCCACACACAAACCCTCTTCAGTGATGTCTACTCTATCATTTTCTATCATAAAATCGCATAAAATATTTTTGGCCAAAAGTGCGAGTGCTCACAGGGAGCTCCCTGTGAGAAATTTTAATTTTGGAGCCATTTTCAAAAGTGCTTTTCATGGAATCAGTGGATGCGGGCGGCTCTTCCGAGACGTGTCCAACAAACTAGAGGTCCCAACTTGCATTATTTCGGGAGCTAGCGAGCTTTTGCGGCCATCTTGATGACGTCAGAATTGACCCAAATATTGCTATTTGCCCAAATATTGCGAATCGAGCCCTTCCCCACACACAAACCCTCTTCAGTGATGTCTAACTCTATCATTTTCTATCATAAAATCGCATAAAATATTTTTGGCCAAAAGTGCGAGTGCTCACAGGGAGCTCCCTGTGAGAAATTTTAATTTTGGAGCCATTTTCAAAAGTGCTTTTCATGGAATCAGTGGATGCGGGCGGCTCTTCCGAGACGTGTCCAACAAACTAGAGGTCCCAACTTGCATTATTTCGGGAGCTAGCGAGCTTTTGCGGCCATCTTGATGACGTCAGAATTGACCCAAATATTGCTATTTGCCCAAATATTGCGAATCGACCCCTTCCCCACACACAAACCCTCTTCAGTGATGTCTACTCTATCATTTTCTATCATAAAATCGCATAAAAATTGTTTGGCCAAAAGTGCGAGTGCTCACAGGGAGCTCCCTGTGAGAAATTTTAATTTTGGAGCCATTTTCAAAAGTGCTTTTCTTGGAATCAGTGGATGCGGGCGGCTCTTCCGAGACGTGTCCAACAAACTAGAGGTCCCAACTTGCATTATTTCGGGAGCTAGCGAGCTTTTGCGGCCATCTTGATGACGTCAGAATTGACCCAAATATTGCTATTTGCCCAAATATTGCGAATCGACCCCTTCCCCACACACAAACCCTCTTCAGTGATGTCTACTCTATCATTTTCTATCATAAAATCGCATAAAATATTTTTGGCCAAAAGTGCGAGTGCTCACAGGGAGCTCCCTGTGAGAAATTTTAATTTTGGAGCCATTTTCAAAAGTGCTTTTCTTGGAATCAGTGGATGCGGGCGGCTCTTCCGAGACGTGTCCAACAAACTAGAGGTCCCAACTTGCATTATTTCGGGAGCTAGCGAGCTTTTGCGGCCATCTTGATGACGTCAGAATTGACCCAAATATTGCTATTTGCCCAAATATTGCGAATCGACCCCTTCCCCACACACAAACCCTCTTCAGTGATGTCTACTCTATCATTTTCTATCATAAAATCGCATAAAATATTTTTGGCCAAAAGTGCGAGTGCTCACAGGGAGCTCCCTGTGAGAAATTTTAATTTTTGACCCATTTTGAAAAGTGCTTTTCATGGAATCAGTGGATGCGGGCGGCTCTTCCGAGACGTGTCCAACAAACTAGAGGTCCCAACTTGCATTATTTCGGGAGCTAGCGAGCTTTTGCGGCCATCTTGATGACGTCAGAATTGACCCAAATATTGCTATTTGCCCAAATATTGCGAATCGACCCCTTCCCCACACACAAACCCTCTTCAGTGATGTCTACTCTATCATTTTCTATCATAAAATCGCATAAAAAATTTTTGGCCAAAAGTGCGAGTGCTCACAGGAAGCTCCCTGTGAGAAATTTTAATTTTGGAGCCATTTTCAAAAGTGCTTTTCATGGAATCAGTGGATGCGGGCGGCTCTTCCGAGACGTGTCCAACAAACTAGAGGTCCCAACTTGCATTATTTCGGGAGCTAGCGAGCTTTTGCGGCCATCTTGATGACGTCAGAATTGACCCAAATATTGCTATTTGCCCAAATATTGCGAATCGACCCCTTCCCCACACACAAACCCTCTTCAGTGATGTCTACTCTATCATTTTCTATCATAAAATCGCATAAAATATTTTTGGCCAAAAGTGCGAGTGCTCACAGGGAGCTCCCTGTGAGAAATTTTAATTTTGGAGCCATTTTCAAAAGTGCTTTTCATGGAATCAGTGGATGCGGGCGGCTCTTCCGAGACGTGTCCAACAAACTAGAGGTCCCAACTTGCATTATTTCGGGAGCTAGCGAGCTTTTGCGGCCATCTTGATGACGTCAGAATTGACCCAAATATTGCTATTTGCCCAAATATTGCGAATCGACCCCTTCCCCACACACAAACCCTCTTCAGTGATGTCTACTCTATCATTTTCTATCATAAAATCGCATAAAATATTTTTGGCCAAAAGTGCGAGTGCTCACAGGGAGCTCCCTGTGAGAAATTTTAATTTTGGAGCCATTTTGAAAAGTGCTTTTCATGGAATCAGTGGATGCGGGCGGCTATTCCGAGACGTGTCCAACAAACTAGAGGTCCCAACTTGCATTATTTCGGGAGCTAGCGAGCTTTTGCGGCCATCTTGATGACGTCAGAATTGACCCAAATATTGCTATTTGCCCAAATATTGCGAATCGACCCCTTCCCCACACACAAACCCTCTTCAGTGATGTCTACTCTATCATTTTCTATCATAAAATCGCATAAAATATTTTTGGCCAAAAGTGCGAGTGCTCACAGGGAGCTCCCTGTGAGAAATTTTAATTTTGGAGCCATTTTCAAAAGTGCTTTTCATGGAATCAGTGGATGCGGGCGGCTCTTCCGAGACGTGTCCAACAAACTAGAGGTCCCAACTTGCATTATTTCGGGAGCTAGCGAGCTTTTACGGCCATCTTGATGACGTCAGAATTGACCAAAATATTGCTATTTGACCAAATATTGCGAATCGACCCCTTCCCCACACACAAACCCTCTTCAGTGATGTCTACTCTATCATTTTCTATCATAAAATCGCATAAAATATTTTTGGCCAAAAGTGCGAGTGTGAGAAATTTTAATTTTGGAGCCATTTTCAAAAGTGCTTTTCATGGAATCAGTGGATGCGGGCGGCTCTTCCGAGACGTGTCCAACAAACTAGAGGTCCCAACTTGCATTATTTCGGGAGCTAGCGAGCTTTTGCGGCCATCTTGATGACGTCAGAATTGACCCAAATATTGCTATTTGCCCAAATATTGCGAATCGACCCCTTCCCCACACACAAACCCTCTTCAGTGATGTCTACTCTATCATTTTCTATCATAAAATCGCATAAAAAATTTTTGGCCAAAAGTGCGAGTGCTCACAGGGAGCTCCCTGTGAGAAATTTTAATTTTGGAGCCATTTTCAAAAGTGCTTTTCATGGAATCAGTGGATGCGGGCGGCTCTTCCGAGACGTGTCCAACAAACTAGAGGTCCCAACTTGCATTATTTCGGGAGCTAGCGAGCTTTTGCGGCCATCTTGATGACGTCAGAATTGACCCAAATATTGCTATTTGCCCAAATATTGCGAATCGACCCCTTCCCCACACACAAACCCTCTTCAGTGATGTCTACTCTATCAATTTCTATCATAAAATCGCATAAAATATTTTTGGCCAAAAGTGCGAGTGCTCACAGGGAGCTCCCTGTGAGAAATTTTAATTTTGGAGCCATTTTCAAAAGTGCTTTTCATGGAATCAGTGGATGCGGGCGGCTCTTCCGAGACGTGTCCAACAAACTAGAGGTCCCAACTTGCATTATTTCGGGAGCTAGCGAGCTTTTGCGGCCATCTTGATGACGTCAGAATTGACCCAAATATTGCTATTTGCCCAAATATTGCGAATCGACCCCTTCCCCACACACAAACCCTCTTCAGTGATGTCTACTCTATCATTTTCTATCATAAAATCGCATAAAATATTTTTGGCCAAAAGTGCGAGTGCTCACAGGGAGCTCCCTGTGAGAAATTTTAATTTTGGAGCCATTTTGAAAAGTGCTTTTCATGGAATCAGTGGATGCGGGCGGCTATTCCGCGACGTGTCCAACAAACTAGAGGTCCCAACTTGCATTATTTCGGGAGCTAGCGAGCTTTTGCGGCCATCTTGATGACGTCAGAATTGACCCAAATATTGCTATTTGCCCAAATATTGCGAATCGACCCCTTCCCCACACACAAACCCTCTTCAGTGATGTCTACTCTATCATTTTCTATCATAAAATCGCATAAAATATTTTTGGCCAAAAGTGCGAGTGCTCACAGGGAGCTCCCTGTGAGAAATTTTAATTTTGGAGCATTTTCAAAAGTGCTTTTCATGGAATCAGTGGATGCGGGCGGCTCTTCCGAGACGTGTCCAACAAACTAGAGGTCCCAACTTGCATTATTTCGGGAGCTAGCGAGCTTTTGCGGCCATCTTGATGACGTCAGAATTGACCCAAATATTGCTATTTGCCCAAATATTGCGAATCGACCCCTTCCCCACACACAAACCCTCTTCAGTGATGTCTACTCTATCATTTTCTATCATAAAATCGCATAAAATATTTTTGGCCAAAAGTGCGAGTGCTCACAGGGAGCTCCCTGTGAGAAATTTTAATTTTGGAGCCATTTTCAAAAGTGCTTTTCTTGGAATCAGTGGATGCGGGCGGCTCTTCCGAGACGTGTCCAACAAACTAGAGGTCCCAACTTGCATTATTTCGGGAGCTAGCGAGCTTTTGCGGCCATCTTGATGACGTCAGAATTGACCCAAATATTGCTATTTGACCAAATATTGCGAATCGACCCCTTCCCCACACACAAACCCTCTTCAGTGATGTCTACTCTATCATTTTCTATCATAAAATCGCATAAAATATTTTTGGCCAAAAGTGCGAGTGTGAGAAATTTTAATTTTGGAGCCATTTTCAAAAGTGCTTTTCATGGAATCAGTGGATGCGGGCGGCTCTTCCGAGACGTGTCCAACAAACTAGAGGTCCCAACTTGCATTATTTCGGGAGCTAGCGAGCTTTTGCGGCCATCTTGATGACGTCAGAATTGACCCAAATATTGCTATTTGCCCAAATATTTCGAATCGACCCCTTCCCCACACACAAACCCTCTTCAGTGATGTCTACTCTATCATTTTCTATCATAAAATCGCATAAAATATTTTTGGCCAAAAGTGCGAGTGCTCACAGGGAGCTCCCTGTGAGAAATTTTAATTTTGGAGCCATTTTCAAAAGTGCTTTTTATGGAATCAGTGGATGCGGGCGGCTCTTCCGAGACGTGTCCAACAAACTAGAGGTCCCAACTTGCATTATTTCGGGAGCTAGCGAGCTTTTGCAGCCATCTTGATGACGTCAGAATTGACCCAAATATTGCTATTTGCCCAAATATTGCGAATCGAGCCCTTCCCCACACACAAACCCTCTTCAGTGATGTCTACTCTATCATTTTCTATCATAAAATCGCATAAATATTTTTTGGCCAAAAGTGCGAGTGCTCACAGGGAGCTCCCTGTGAGAAATTTTAATTTTGGAGCCATTTTCAAAAGTGCTTTTCATGGAATCAGTGGATGCGGGCGGCTCTTCCGAGACGTGTCCAACAAACTAGAGGTCCCAACTTGCATTATTTCGGGAGCTAGCGAGCTTTTGCGGCCATCTTGATGACGTCAGAATTGACCCAAATATTGCTATTTGCCCAAATATTGCGAATCGACCCCTTCCCCACACACAAAACCTCTTCAGTGAGGTCTACTCTATCATTTTCTATCATAAAATCGCATAAAATATTTTTGGCCAAAAGTGCGAGTGCTCACAGGGAGCTCCCTGTGAGAAATTTTAATTTTGGAGCCATTTTCAAAAGTGCTTTTCATGGAATCAGTGGATGCGGGCGGCTCTTCCGAGACGTGTCCAACAAACTAGAGGTCCCAACTTGCATTATTTCGGGAGCTAGCGAGCTTTTGCGGCCATCTTGATGACGTCAGAATTGACCCTAATATTGCTATTTGCCCAAATATTGCGAATCGACCCCTTCCCCACACACAAACCCTCTTCAGTGATGTCTACTCTATCATTTTCTATCATAAAATCGCATAAAATATTTTTGGCCAAAAGTGCGAGTGCTCACAGGGAGCTCCCTGTGAGAAATTTTAATTTTGGAGCCATTTTCAAAAGTGCTTTTCATGGAATCAGTGGATGCGGGCGGCTCTTCCGAGACGTGTCCAACAAACTAGAGGTCCCAACTTGCATTATTTCGGGAGCTAGCGAGCTTTTGCGGCCATCTTGATGACGTCAGAATTGACCCAAATATTGCTATTTGACCAAATATTGCGAATCGACCCCTTCCCCACACACAAACCCTCTTCAGTGATGTCTACTCTATCATTTTCTATCATAAAATCGCATAAAATATTTTTGGCCAAAAGTGCGAGTGTGAGAAATTTTAATTTTGGAGCCATTTTCAAAAGTGCTTTTCATGGAATCAGTGGATGCGGGCGGCTCTTCCGAGACGTGTCCAACAAACTAGAGGTCCCAACTTGCATTATTTCGGGAGCTAGCGAGCTTTTGCGGCCATCTTGATGACGTCAGAATTGACCCAAATATTGCTATTTGCCCAAATATTGCGAATCGACCCCTTCCCCACACACAAACCCTCTTCAGTGATGTCTACTCTATCATTTTCTATCATAAAATCGCATAAAATATTTTTGGCCAAAAGTGCGAGTGCTCACAGGGAGCTCCCTGTGAGAAATTTTAATTTTGGAGCCATTTTCAAAAGTGCTTTTTATGGAATCAGTGGATGCGGGCGGCTCTTCCGAGACGTGTCCAACAAACTAGAGGTCCCAACTTGCATTATTTCGGGAGCTAGCGAGCTTTTGCAGCCATCTTGATGACGTCAGAATTGACCCAAATATTGCTATTTGCCCAAATATTGCGAATCGAGCCCTTCCCCACACACAAACCCTCTTCAGTGATGTCTACTCTATCATTTTCTATCATAAAATCGCATAAATATTTTTTGGCCAAATGTGCGAGTGCTCACAGGGAGCTCCCTGTGAGAAATTTTAATTTTGGAGCCATTTTCAAAAGTGCTTTTCATGGAATCAGTGGATGCGGGCGGCTCTTCCGAGACGTGTCCAACAAACTAGAGGTCCCAACTTGCATTATTTCGGGAGCTAGCGAGCTTTTGCGGCCATCTTGATGACGTCAGAATTGACCCAAATATTGCTATTTGCCCAAATATTGCGAATCGACCCCTTCCCCACACACAAAACCTCTTCAGTGAGGTCTACTCTATCATTTTCTATCATAAAATCGCATAAAATATTTTTGGCCAAAAGTGCGAGTGCTCACAGGGAGCTCTCCCTGTGAGAAATTTTAATTTTGGAGCCATTTTCAAAAGTGCTTTTCATGGAATCAGTGGATGCGGGCGGCTCTTCCGAGACGTGTCCAACAAACTAGAGGTCCCAACTTGCATTATTTCGGGAGCTAGCGAGCTTTTGCGGCCATCTTGATGACGTCAGAATTGACCCAAATATTGCTATTTGCCCAAATATTGCGAATCGAGCCCTTCCCCACACACAAACCCTCTTCAGTGATGTCTACTCTATCATTTTCTATCATAAAATCGCATAAAATATTTTTGGCCAAAAGTGCGAGTGCTCACAGGGAGCTCCCTGTGAGAAATTTTAATTTTGGAGCCATTTTCAAAAGTGCTTTTCATGGAATCAGTGGATGCGGGCGGCTCTTCCGAGACGTGTCCAACAAACTAGAGGTCCCAACTTGCATTATTTCGGGAGCTAGCGAGCTTTTGCGGCCATCTTGATGACGTCAGAATTGACCCAAATATTGCTATTTGCCCAAATATTGCGAATCGACCCCTTCCCCACACACAAACCCTCTTCAGTGATGTCTACTCTATCATTTTCTATCATAGAATGGAAAAAAAACTTTTTGGCCAAAAGTGCGAGTACTCACAGGGAGCTCCCTGTTAGAAATTTTAATTTTGGAGCCATTTTCATAAGTGCTTTTCATGGAATCAGTGGATGCGGGCGGCTCTTCCGAGACGTGTCCAACAAACTAGAGGTCCCAACTTGCATTATTTCGGGAGCTAGCGAGCTTTTGCGGCCATCTTGATGACGTCAGAATTGACCCAAATATTGCTATTTGCCCAAATATTGCGAATCGAGCCCTTCCCCACACACAAACCCTCTTCAGTGATGTCTACTCTATCATTTTCTATCATAAAATCGCATAAAATATTTTTGGCCAAAAGTGCGAGTGCTCACAGGGAGCTCCCTGTAAGAAATTTTAATTTTGGAGCCATTTTCAAAAGTGCTTTTCATGGAATCAGTGGATGCGGGCGGCTCTTCCGAGACGTGTCCAACAAACTAGAGGTCCCAACTTGCATTATTTCGGGAGCTAGCGAGCTTTTGCGGCCATCTTGATGACGTCAGAATTGACCCAAATATTGCTATTTGCCCAAATATTGCGAATCGAGCCCTTCCCCACACACAAACCCTCTTCAGTGATGTCTACTCTATCATTTTCTATTATAAAATCGCATAAAATATTTTTGGCCAAAAGTGCGAGTGCTCACAGGGAGCTCCCTGTGAGAAATTTTAATTTTGGAGCCATTTTGAAAAGTGCTTTTCATGGAATCAGTGGATGCGGGCGGCTCTTCCGAGACGTGTCCAACAAACTAGAGGTCCCAACTTGCATTATTTCGGGAGCTAGCGAGCTTTTGCGGCCATCTTGATGACGTCAGAATTGACCCAAATATTGCTATTTGCCCAAATATTGCGAATCGAGCCCTTCCCCACACACAAACCCTCTTCAGTGAGGTCTACTCTATCATTTTCTATCATAAAATCGCATAAAATATTTTTGGCCAAAAGTGCGAGTGCTCACAGGGAGCTCCCTGTGAGAAATTTTAATTTTGGAGCCATTTTCAAAAGTGCTTTTCATGGAATCAGTGGATGCGGGCGGCTCTTCCGAGACGTGTCCAACAAACTAGAGGTCAAAACTTGCATTATTTCGGGAGCTAGCGAGCTTTTGCGGCCATCTTGATGACGTCAGAATTGACCCAAATATTGCTATTTGCCCAAATATTGCGAATCGACCCCTTCCCCACACACAAACCCTCTTCAGTGATGTCTACTCTATCATTTTCTATCATAAAATCGCATAAAATATTTTTGGCCAAAAGTGCGAGTGCTCACAGGGAGCTCCCTGTGAGAAATTTTAATTTTGGAGCCATTTTCAAAAGTGCTTTTCATGGAATCAGTGGATGCGGGCGGCTCTTCCGAGACGTGTCCAACAAACTAGAGGTCCCAACTTGCATTATTTCGGGAGCTAGCGAGCTTTTGCGGCCATCTTGATGACGTCAGAATTGACCCAAATATTGCTATTTGCCCAAATATTGCGAATCGAGCCCTTCCCCACACACAAACCCTCTTCAGTGATGTCTAACTCTATCATTTTCTATCATAAAATCGCATAAAATATTTTTGGCCAAAAGTGCGAGTGCTCACAGGGAGCTCCCTGTGAGAAATTTTAATTTTGGAGCCATTTTCAAAAGTGCTTTTCATGGAATCAGTGGATGCGGGCGGCTCTTCCGAGACGTGTCCAACAAACTAGAGGTCCCAACTTGCATTATTTCGGGAGCTAGCGAGCTTTTGCGGCCATCTTGATGACGTCAGAATTGACCCAAATATTGCTATTTGCCCAAATATTGCGAATCGACCCCTTCCCCACACACAAACCCTCTTCAGTGATGTCTACTCTATCATTTTCTATCATAAAATCGCATAAAATATTTTTGGCCAAAAGTGCGAGTGCTCACAGGGAGCTCCCTGTGAGAAATTTTAATTTTGGAGCCATTTTCAAAAGTGCTTTTCATGGAATCAGTGGATGCGGGCGGCTCTTCCGAGACGTGTCCAACAAACTAGAGGTCCCAACTTGCATTATTTCGGGAGCTAGCGAGCTTTTGCGGCCATCTTGATGACGTCAGAATTGACCCAAATATTGCTATTTGCCCAAATATTGCGAATCGACCCCTTCCCCACACACAAACCCTCTTCAGTGATGTCTACTCTATCATTTTCTATCATAAAATCGCATAAAATATTTTTGGCCAAAAGTGCGAGTGCTCACAGGGAGCTCCCTGTGAGAAATTTTAATTTTGGAGCCATTTTCAAAAGTGCTTTTCATGGAATCAGTGGATGCGGGCGGCTCTTCCGAGACGTGTCCAACAAACTAGAGGTCCCAACTTGCATTATTTCGGGTGCTAGCGAGCTTTTGCGGCCATCTTGATGACGTCAGAATTGACCCAAATATTGCTATTTGCCCAAATATTGCGAATCGACCCCTTCCCCACACACAAACCCTCTTCAGTGAGGTCTACTCTATCATTTTCTATCATAAAATCGCATAAAATATTTTTGGCCAAAAGTGCGAGTGCTCACAGGGAGCTCCCTGTGAGAAATTTTAATTTTGGAGCCTATTTGAAAAGTGCTTTTCATGGAATCAGTGGATGCGGGCGGCTCTTCCGAGACGTGTCCAACAAACTAGAGGACCCAACTTGCATTATTTCGGGAGCTAGCGAGCTTTTGCGGCCATCTTGATGACGTCAGAATTGACCCAAATATTGCTATTTGCCCAAATATTGCGAGTCGACCCCTTCCCCACACACAAACCCTCTTCAGTGAGGTCTACTCTATCATTTTCTATCATAAAATCGCATAAAATATTTTTGGCCAAAAGTGCGAGTGCTCACAGGGAGCTCCCTGTGAGAAATTTTAATTTTGGAGCCATTTTCAAAAGTGCTTTTCATGGAATCAGTGGATGCGGGCGGCTCTTTCGAGACGTGTCCAACAAACTAGAGGTCCCAACTTGCATTATTTCGGGAGCTAGCGAGCTTTTGCGGCCATCTTGATGACGTCAGAATTGACCCAAATATTGCTATTTGCCCAAATATTGCGAATCGAGCCCTTCCCCACACACAAACCCTCTTCAGTGATGTCTACTCTATCATTTTCTATCATAAAATCGCATAAAATATTTTTGGCCAAAAGTGCGAGTGCTCACAGGGAGCTCCCTGTGAGAAATTTTAATTTTGGAGCCATTTTCAAAAGTGCTTTTCATGGAATCAGTGGATGCGGGCGGCTCTTCCGAGACGTGTCCAACAAACTAGAGGTCCCAACTTGCATTATTTCGGGAGCTAGCGAGCTTTTGCGGCCATCTTGATGACGTCAGAATTGACCCAAATATTGCTATTTGCCCAAATATTGCGAATCGACCCCTTCCCCACACACAAACCCTCTTCAGTGATGTCTACTCTATCATTTTCTATCATAAAATCGCATAAAATATTTTTGGCCAAAAGTGCGAGTGCTCACAGGGAGCTCCCTGTGAGAAATTTTAATTTTGGAGCCATTTTCAAAAGTGCTTTTCATGGAATCAGTGGATGCGGGCGGCTCTTCCGAGACGTGTCCAACAAACTAGAGGTCCCAACTTGCATTATTTCGGGTGCTAGCGAGCTTTTGCGGCCATCTTGATGACGTCAGAATTGACCCAAATATTGCTATTTGCCCAAATATTGCGAATCGACCCCTTCCCCACACACAAACCCTCTTCAGTGAGGTCTACTCTATCATTTTCTATCATAAAATCGCATAAAATATTTTTGGCCAAAAGTGCGAGTGCTCACAGGGAGCTCCCTGTGAGAAATTTTAATTTTGGAGCCAATTTGAAAAGTGCTTTTCATGGAATCAGTGGATGCGGGCGGCTCTTCCGAGACGTGTCCAACAAACTAGAGGACCCAACTTGCATTATTTCGGGAGCTAGCGAGCTTTTGCGGCCATCTTGATGACGTCAGAATTGACCCAAATATTGCTATTTGCCCAAATATTGCGAATCGACCCCTTCCCCACACACAAACCCTCTTCAGTGAGGTCTACTCTATCATTTTCTATCATAAAATCGCATAAAATATTTTTGGCCAAAAGTGCGAGTGCTCACAGGGAGCTCCCTGTGAGAAATTTTAATTTTGGAGCCATTTTCAAAAGTGCTTTTCATGGAATCAGTGGATGCGGGCGGCTCTTTCGAGACGTGTCCAACAAACTAGAGGTCCCAACTTGCATTATTTCGGGAGCTAGCGAGCTTTTGCGGCCATCTTGATGACGTCAGAATTGACCCAAAAATTGCTATTTGCCCAAATATTGCGAATCGACCCCTTCCCCACACACAAACCCTCTTCAGTGATGTCTACTCTATCATTTTCTATCATAAAATCGCATAAAATATTTTTGGCCAAAAGTGCGAGTGCTCACAGGGAGCTCCCTGTGAGAAATTTTAATTTTGGAGCCATTTTCAAAAGTGCTTTTCATGGAATCAGTGGATGCGGGCGGCTCTTCCGAGACGTGTCCAACAAACTAGAGGTCCCAACTTGCATTATCTCGGGAGCTAGCGAGCTTTTGCGGCCATCTTGATGACGTCAGAATTGACCCAAATATTGCTATTTGCCCAAATATTGCGAATCGACCCCTTCCCCACACACAAACCCTCTTCAGTGATGTCTACTCTATCATTTTCTATCATAAAATCGCATAAAATATTTTGGCCAAAAGTGCGAGTGCTCACAGGGAGCTCCCTGTGAGAAATTTTAATTTTGGAGCCATTTTCAAAAGTGCTTTTCATGGAATCAGTGGATGCGGGCGGCTCTTCCGAGACGTGTCCAACAAACTAGAGGTCCCAACTTGCATTATTTCGGGAGCTAGCGAGCTTTTGCGGCCATCTTGATGACGTCAGAATTGACCCTAATATTGCTATTTGCCCAAATATTGCGAATCGACCCCTTCCCCACACACAAACCCTCTTCAGTGATGTCTACTCTATCATTTTCTATCATAAAATCGCATAAAATATTTTTGGCCAAAAGTGCGAGTGCTCACAGGGAGCTCCCTGTGAGAAATTTTAATTTTGGAGCCATTTTCAAAAGTGCTTTTCATGGAATCAGTGGATGCGGGCGGCTCTTCCGAGACGTGTCCAACAAACTAGAGGTCCCAACTTGCATTATTTCGGGAGCTAGCGAGCTTTTGCGGCCATCTTGATGACGTCAGAATTGACCCAAATATTGCTATTTGCCCAAATATTGCGAATCAACCCCTTCCCCACACACAAACCCTCTTCAGTGATGTCTACTCTATCATTTTCTATCATAAAATCGCATGAAATATTTTTGGCCAAAAGTGCGAGTGCTCACAGGGAGCTCCCTGTCAGAAATTTTAATTTTGGAGCCATTTTCAAAAGTGCTTTTCATGGAATCAGTGGATGCGGGCGGCTCTTCCGAGACGTGTCCTACAAACTAGAGGTCCCAACTTGCATTATTTCGGGAGCTAGCGAGCTTTTGCGGCCATCTTAATGACGTCAGAATTGACCCAAATATTGCTATTTGCCCAAATATTGCGAATCGACCCCTTCCCCACACACAAACCCTCTTCAGTGATGTCTACTCTATCATTTTCTATCATAAAATCGCATAAAATATTTTTGGCCAAAAGTGCGAGTGCTCACAGGGAGCTCCCTGTAAGAAATTTTAATTTTGGAGCCATTTTCAAAAGTGCTTTTCATGGAATCAGTGGATGCGGGCGGCTCTTCCGAGACGTGTCCAACAAACTAGAGGTCCCAACTTGCATTATTTCGGGAGCTAGCGAGCTTTTGCGGCCATCTTGATGACGTCAGAATTGACCCAAATATTGCTATTTGCCCAAATATTGCGAATCGACCCCTTCCCCACACACAAACCCTCTTCAGTGATGTCTACTCTATCATTTTCTATCATAAAATCGCATAAAATATTTTTGGCCAAAAGTGCGAGTGCTCACAGGGAGCTCCCTGTGAGAAATTTTAATTTTGGAGCCATTTTCAAAAGTGCTTTTCATGGAATCAGTGGATGCGGGCGGCTCTTCCGAGACGTGTCCAACAAACTAGAGGTCCCAACTTGCATTATCTCGGGAGCTAGCGAGCTTTTGCGGCCATCTTGATGACGTCAGAATTGACCCAAATATTGCTATTTGCCCAAATATTGCGAATCGACCCCTTCCCCACACACAAACCCTCTTCAGTGATGTCTACTCTATCATTTTCTATCATAAAATCGCATAAATAATTTTGGCCAAAAGTGCGAGTGCTCACAGGGAGCTCCCTGTGAGAAATTTTAATTTTGGAGCCATTTTCAAAAGTGCTTTTCATGGAATCAGTGGATGCGGGCGGCTCTTCCGAGACGTGTCCAACAAACTAGAGGTCCCAACTTGCATTATTTCGGGAGCTAGCGAGCTTTTGCGGCCATCTTGATGACGTCAGAATTGACCCAAATATTGCTATTTGCCCAAATATTGCGAATCGACCCCTTCCCCACACACAAACCCTCTTCAGTGATGTCTACTCTATCATTTTCTATCATAAAATCGCATAAAATATTTTTGGCCTAAAGTGCTAGTGCTCACAGGGAGCTCCCTGTGAGAAATTTTAATTTTGGAGCCATTTTCAAAAGTGCTTTTCATGGAATCAGTGGATGCGGGCGGCTCTTCCGAGACGTGTCCAACAAACTAGAGGTCCCAACTTGCATTATTTCGGGAGCTAGCGAGCTTTTGCGGCCATCTTAATGACGTCAGAATTGACCCAAATATTGCTATTTGCCCAAATATTGCGAATCGACCCCTTCCCCACACACAAACCCTCTTCAGTGATGTCTACTCTATCATTTTCTATCATAAAATCGCATAAAATATTTTTGGCCAAAAGTGCGAGTGCTCACAGGGAGCTCTCTGTAAGAAATTTTAATTTTGGAGCCATTTTCAAAAGTGCTTTTCATGGAATCAGTGGATGCGGGCGGCTCTTCCGAGACGTGTCCAACAAACTAGAGGTCCCAACTTGCATTATTTCGGGAGCTAGCGAGCTTTTGCGGCCATCTTGATGACGTCAGAATTGACCCAAATATTGCTATTTGCCCAAATATTGCGAATCGACCCCTTCCCCACACACAAACCCTCTTCAGTGATGTCTACTCTATCATTTTCTATCATAAAATCGCATAAAATATTTTTGGCCAAAAGTGCGAGTGCTCACAGGGAGCTCCCTGTGAGAAATTTTAATTTTGGAGCCATTTTCAAAAGTGCTTTTCATGGAATCAGTGGATGCGGGCGGCTCTTCCGAGACGTGTCCAAACAAACTAGAGGTCCCAACTTGCATTATTTCGGGAGCTAGCGAGCTTTTGCAGCCATCTTGATAACGTCAGAATTGACCCAAATATTGCTATTTGCCCAAATATTGCGAATCGACCCCATCCCCACACACAAACCCTCTTCAGTGATGTCTACTCTATCATTTTCTATCATAAAATCGCATAAAATATTTTTGGCCAAAAGTGCGAGTGCTCAAAGGGAGCTCCCTGTGAGAAATTTTAATTTTGGAGCCATTTTCAAAAGTGCTTTTCATGGAATCAGTGGATGCGGGCGGCTCTTCCGAGACGTGTCCAACAAACTAGAGGTCCCAACTTGCATTATTTCGGGAGCTAGCGAGCTTTTGCGGCCATCTTGATGACGTCAGAATTGACCCAAATATTGCTATTTGCCCAAATATTGCGAATCGAGCCCTTCCCCACACACAAACCCTCTTCAGTGATGTCTACTCTATCATTTTCTATCATAAAATCGCATAAAATATTTTTGGCCAAAAGTGCGAGTGCTCACAGGGAGCTCCCTGTGAGAAATTTTAATTTTGGAGCCATTTTGAAAAGTGCTTTTCATGGAATCAGTGGATGAGGGCGGCTCTTCCGAGACGTGTCCAACAAACTAGAGGTCCCAACTTGCATTATTTCGGGAGCTAGCGAGCTTTTGCGGCCATCTTGATGACGTCAGAATTGACCCAAATATTGCTATTTGCCCAAATATTGCGAATCGACCCCTTCCCCACACACAAACCCTCTTCAGTGATGTCTACTCTATCATTTTCTATCATAAAATCGCATAAAATATTTTTGGCCAAAAGTGCGAGTGCTCACAGGGAGCTCCCTGTGAGAAATTTTAATTTTGGAGCCATTTTGAAAAGTGCTTTTCATGGAATCAGTGGATGCGGGCGGCTCTTCCGAGACGTGTCCAACAAACTAGAGGTCCCAACTTGCATTATTTCGGGAGCTAGCGAGCTTTTGCGGCCATCTTGATGACGTCAGAATTGACCCAAATATTGCTATTTGCCCAAATATTGCGAATCGACCCCTTCCCCACACACAAACCCTCTTCAGTGATGTCTACTCTATCATTTTCTATCATAAAATCGCATAAAAATCTTGTGGCCAAAAGTGCGAGTGCTCACAGGGAGCTCCCTGTGAGAAATTTTAATTTTGGAGCCATTTTCAAAAGTGCTTTTCATGGAATCAGTGGATGCGGGCGGCTCTTCCGAGACGTGTCCAACAAACTAGAGGTCCCAACTTGCATTATCTCGGGAGCTAGCGAGCTTTTGCGGCCATCTTGATGACGTCAGAATTGACCCAAATATTGCTATTTGCCCAAATATTGCGAATCGACCCCTTCCCCACACACAAACCCTCTTCAGTGATGTCTACTCTATCATTTTCTATCATAAAATCGCATAAAATATTTTGGCCAAAAGTGCGAGTGCTCACAGGGAGCTCCCTGTGAGAAATTTTAATTTTGGAGCCATTTTCAAAAGTGCTTTTCATGGAATCAGTGGATGCGGGCGGCTCTTCCGAGACGTGTCCAACAAACTAGAGGTCCCAACTTGCATTATTTCGGGAGCTAGCGAGCTTTTGCGGCCATCTTGATGACGTCAGAATTGACCCAAATATTGCTATTTGCCCAAATATTACGAATCGACCCCTTCCCCACACACAAACCCTCTTCAGTGATGTCTACTCTATCATTTTCTATCATAAAATCGCATAAAATATTTTTGGCCAAAAGTGCGAGTGCTCACAGGGAGCTCCCTGTGAGAAATTTTAATTTTGGAGCCATTTTGAAAAGTGCTTTTCATGGAATCAGTGGATGCGTGCGGCTCTTTCGAGACGTGTCCAACAAACTAGAGGTCCCAACTTGCATTATTTCGGGAGCTAGCGAGCTTTTGCGGCCATCTTGATGACGTCAGAATTGACCCAAATATTGCTATTTGCCCAAATATTGCGAATCGACCCCTTCCCCACACACAAACCCTCTTCAGTGATGTCTACTCTATCATTTTCTATCATAAAATCGCATAAAATATTTTTGGCCAAAAGTGCGAGTGCTCACAGGGAGCTCCCTGTGAGAAATTTTAATTTTGGAGCCATTTTCAAAAGTGCTTTTCATGGAATCAGTGGATGCGGGCGGCTCTTCCGAGACGTGTCCAACAAACTAGAGGTCCCAACTTGCATTATCTCGGGAGCTAGCGAGCTTTTGCGGCCATCTTGATGACGTCAGAATTGACCCAAATATTGCTATTTGCCCAAATATTGCGAATCGACCCCTTCCCCACACACAAACCCTCTTCAGTGATGTCTACTCTATCATTTTCTATCATAAAATCGCATAAAATATTTTGGCCAAAAGTGCGAGTGCTCACAGGGAGCTCCCTGTGAGAAATTTTAATTTTGGAGCCATTTTCAAAAGTGCTTTTCATGGAATCAGTGGATGCGGGCGGCTCTTCCGAGACGTGTCCAACAAACTAAAGGTCCCAACTTGCATTATTTCGGGAGCTAGCGAGCTTTTGCGGCCATCTTGATGACGTCAGAATTGACCCAAATATTGCTATTTGCCCAAATATTGCGAATCGACCCCTTCCCCACACACAAACCCTCTTCAGTGATGTCTACTCTATCATTTTCTATCATAAAATCGCATAAAATATTTTTGGCCAAAAGTGCGAGTGCTCACAAGGAGCTCCCTGTGAGAAATTTTAATTTTGGAGCCATTTTGAAAAGTGCTTTTCATGGAATCAGTGGATGCGTGCGGCTCTTTCGAGACGTGTCCAACAAACTAGAGGTCCCAACTTGCATTATTTCGGGAGCTAGCGAGCTTTTGCGGCCATCTTGATGACGTCAGAATTGACCCAAATATTGCTATTTGCCCAAATATTGCGAATCGACCCCTTCCCCACACACAAACCCTCTTCAGTGATGTCTACTCTATCATTTTCTATCATAAAATCGCATAAAATATTTTTGGCCAAAAGTGCGAGTGCTCACAGGGAGCTCCCTGTGAGAAATTTTAATTTTGGAGCCATTTTGAAAAGTGCTTTTCATGGAATCAGTGGATGCGGGCGGCTCTTCCGAGACGTGTCCAACAAACTAGAGGTCCCAACTTGCATTATCTCGGGAGCTAGCGAGCTTTTGCGGCCATCTTGATGACGTCAGAATTGACCCAAATATTGCTATTTGCCCAAATATTGCGAATCGACCCCTTCCCCACACACAAACCCTCTTCAGTGATGTCTACTCTATCATTTTCTATCATAAAATCGCATAAAATATTTTGGCCAAAAGTGCGAGTGCTCACAGGGAGCTCCCTGTGAGAAATTTTAATTTTGGAGCCATTTTCAAAAGTGCTTTTCATGGAATCAGTGGATGCGGGCGGCTCTTCCGAGACGTGTCCAACAAACTAGAGGTCCCAACTTGCATTATTTCGGGAGCTAGCGAGCTTTTGCGGCCATCTTGATGACGTCAGAATTGACCCAAATATTGCTATTTGCCCAAATATTGCGAATCGACCCCTTCCCCACACACAAACCCTCTTCAGTGATGTCTACTCTATCATTTTCTATCATAAAATCGCATAAAATATTTTTGGCCAAAAGTGCGAGTGCTCACAAGGAGCTCCCTGTGAGAAATTTTAATTTTGGAGCCATTTTGAAAAGTGCTTTTCATGGAATCAGTGGATGCGTGCGGCTCTTTCGAGACGTGTCCAACAAACTAGAGGTCCCAACTTGCATTATTTCGGGAGCTAGCGAGCTTTTGCGGCCATCTTGATGACGTCAGAATTGACCCAAATATTGCTATTTGCCCAAATATTGCGAATCGACCCCTTCCCCACACACAAACCCTCTTCAGTGATGTCTACTCTATCATTTTCTATCATAAAATCGCATAAAATATTTTTGGCCAAAAGTGCGAGTGCTCACAGGGAGCTCCCTGTGAGAAATTTTAATTTTGGAGCCATTTTGAAAAGTGCTTTTCATGGAATCAGTGGATGCGGGCGGCTCTTCCGAGACGTGTCCAACAAACTAGAGGTCCCAACTTGCATTATCTCGGGGGCTAGCGAGCTTTTGCGGCCATCTTGATGACGTCAGAATTGACCCAAATATTGCTATTTGCCCAAATATTGCGAATCGACCCCTTCCCCACACACAAACCCTCTTCAGTGATGTCTACTCTATCATTTTCTATCATAAAATCGCATAAAATATTTTGGCCAAAAGTGCGAGTGCTCACAGGGAGCTCCCTGTGAGAAATTTTAATTTTGGAGCCATTTTCAAAAGTGCTTTTCATGGAATCAGTGGATGCGGGCGGCTCTTCCGAGACGTGTCCAACAAACTAGAGGTCCCAACTTGCATTATTTCGGGAGCTAGCGAGCTTTTTCGGCCATCTTGATGTCGTCAGAATTGACCCAAATATTGCTATTTGCCCAAATATTGCGAATCGACCCCTTCCCCACACACAAACCCTCTTCAGTGATGTCTACTCTATCATTTTCTATCATAAAATCGCATAAAATATTTTTGGCCAAAAGTGCGAGTGCTCACAGGGAGCTCCCTGTGAGAAATTTTAATTTTGGAGCCATTTTCAAAAGTGCTTTTCATGGAATCAGTGGATGCGGGCGGCTCTTCCGAGACGTGTCCAACAAACTAGAGGTCCCAACTTGCATTATTTCGGGAGCTAGCGAGCTTTTGCGGCCATCTTAATGACGTCAGAATTGACCCAAATATTGCTATTTGCCCAAATATTGCGAATCGACCCCTTCCCCCCACACAAACCCTCTTCAGTGATGTCTACTCTATCATTTTCTATCATAAAATCGCATAAAATATTTTTGGCCAAAAGTGCGAGTGCTCACAGGGAGCTCCCTGTAAGAAATTTTAATTTTGGAGCCATTTTCAAAAGTGCTTTTCATGGAATCAGTGGATGCGGGCGGCTCTTCCGAGACGTGTCCAACAAACTAGAGGTCCCAACTTGCATTATTTCGGGAGCTAGCGAGCTTTTGCGGCCATCTTGATGACGTCAGAATTGACCCAAATATTGCTATTTGCCCAAATATTGCGAATCGACCCCTTCCCCACACACAAACCCTCTTCAGTGATGTCTACTCTATCATTTTCTATCATAAAATCGCATAAAATATTTTTGGCCAAAAGTGCGAGTGCTCACAGGGAGCTCCCTGTGAGAAATTTTAATTTTGGAGCCATTTTCAAAAGTGCTTTTCATGGAATCAGTGGATGCGGGCGGCTCTTCCGAGACGTGTCCAACAAACTAGAGGTCCCAACTTGCATTATCTCGGGAGCTAGCGAGCTTTTGCGGCCATCTTGATGACGTCAGAATTGACCCAAATATTGCTATTTGCCCAAATATTGCGAATCGACCCCTTCCCCACACACAAACCCTCTTCAGTGATGTCTACTCTATCATTTTCTATCATAAAATCGCATAAAATATTTTGGCCAAAAGTGCGAGTGCTCACAGGGAGCTCCCTGTGAGAAATTTTAATTTCGGAGCCATTTTCAAAAGTGCTTTTCATGGAATCAGTGGATGCGGGCGGCTCTTCCGAGACGTGTCCAACAAACTAGAGGTCCCAACTTGCATTATTTCGGGAGCTAGCGAGCTTTTGCGGCCATCTTGATGACGTCAGAATTGACCCAAATATTGCTATTTGCCCAAATATTGCGAATCGACCCCTTCCCCACACACAAACCCTCTTCAGTGAGGTCTACTCTATCATTTTCTGTCATAAAATCGCAAAAAATATTTTTGGCCAAAAGTGCGAGTGCTCACAGGGAGCTCCCTGTGAGAAATTTTAATTTTGGAGCCATTTTCAAAAGTGCTTTTCATGGAATCAGTGGATGCGGGCGGCTCTTCCGAGACGTGTCCAACAAACTAGAGGTCCCAACTTGCATTATTTCGGGAGCTAGCGAGCTTTTGCGGCCATCTTGATGACGTCAGAATTGACCCAAATATTGCTATTTGCCCAAATATTGCGAATCGACCCCTTCCCCACACACAAACCCTTTTCAGTGAGGTCTACTCTATCATTTTCTATCATAAAATCGCATAAAATATTTTTGGCCAAAAGTGCGAGTGCTCACAGGGAGCTCCCTGTGAGAAATTTTAATTTTGGAGCCATTTTCAAAAGTGCTTTTCATGGAATCAGTGGATGCGGGCGGCTCTTCCGAGACGTGTCCAACAAACTAGAGGTCCCAACTTGCATTATTTCGGGAGCTAGCGAGCTTTTGCGGCCATCTTGATGACGTCAGAATTGACCCAAATATTGCTATTTGCCCAAATATTGCGACTCGACCCCTTCCCCACACACAAACCCTCTTCAGTGATGTCTACTCTATCATTTTCTATCATAAAATCGCATAAAATATTTTTGGCCAAAAGTGCGAGTGCTCACAGGGAGCTCCCTGTGAGAAATTTTAATTTCGGAGCCATTTTCAAAAGTGCTTTTCATGGAATCAGTGGATGCGGGCGGCTCTTCCGAGACGTGTCCAACAAACTAGAGGTCCCAACTTGCATTATTTCGGGAGCTAGCGAGCTTTTGCGGCCATCTTGATGACGTCAGAATTGACCCAAATATTGCTATTTTGCCCAAATATTGCGAATCGACCCCTTCCCCACACACAAACCCTCTTCAGTGATGTCTACTCTATCATTTTCTATCATAAAATCGCATAAAATATTTTTGGCCAAAAGTGCGAGTGCTCACAGGGAGCTCCCTGTGAGAAATTTTAATTTCGGAGCCATTTTCAAAAGTGCTTTTCATGGAATCAGTGGATGCGGGCGGCTCTTCCGAGACGTGTCCAACAAACTAGAGGTCCCAACTTGCATTATTTCGGGAGCTAGCGAGCTTTTGCGGCCATCTTGATGACGTCAGAATTGACCCAAATATTGCTATTTGCCCAAATATTGCGAATCGACCCCTTCCCCACACACAAACCCTCTTCAGTGAGGTCTACTCTATCATTTTCTGTCATAAAATCGCAAAAAATATTTTTGGCCAAAAGTGCGAGTGCTCACAGGGAGCTCCCTGTGAGAAATTTTAATTTTGGAGCCATTTTCAAAAGTGCTTTTCATGGAATCAGTGGATGCGGGCGGCTCTTCCGAGACGTGTCCAACAAACTAGAGGTCCCAACTTGCATTATTTCGGGAGCTAGCGAGCTTTTGCGGCCATCTTGATGACGTCAGAATTGACCCAAATATTGCTATTTGCCCAAATATTGCGAATCGACCCCTTCCCCACACACAAACCCTTTTCAGTGAGGTCTACTCTATCATTTTCTATCATAAAATCGCATAAAATATTTTTGGCCAAAAGTGCGAGTGCTCACAGGGAGCTCCCTGTGAGAAATTTTAATTTTGGAGCCATTTTCAAAAGTGCTTTTCATGGAATCAGTGGATGCGGGCGGCTCTTCCGAGACGTGTCCAACAAACTAGAGGTCCCAACTTGCATTATTTCGGGAGCTAGCGAGCTTTTGCGGCCATCTTGATGACGTCAGAATTGACCCAAATATTGCTATTTGCCCAAATATTGCGACTCGACCCCTTCCCCACACACAAACCCTCTTCAGTGATGTCTACTCTATCATTTTCTATCATAAAATCGCATAAAATATTTTTGGCCAAAAGTGCGAGTGCTCACAGGGAGCTCCCTGTGAGAAATTTTAATTTCGGAGCCATTTTCAAAAGTGCTTTTCATGGAATCAGTGGATGCGGGCGGCTCTTCCGAGACGTGTCCAACAAACTAGAGGTCCCAACTTGCATTATTTCGGGAGCTAGCGAGCTTTTGCGGCCATCTTGATGACGTCAGAATTGACCCAAATATTGCTATTTGCCCAAATATTGCGAATCGACCCCTTCCCCACACACAAACCCTCTTCAGTGATGTCTACTCTATCATTTTCTATCATAAAATCGCATAAAATATTTTTGGCCAAAAGTGCGAGTGCTCACAGGGAGCTCCCTGTGAGAAATTTTAATTTTGGAGCCATTTTCAAAAGTGCTTTTCATGGAATCAGTGGATGCGGGCGGCTCTTCCGAGACGTGTCCAACAAACTAGAGGTCCCAACTTGCATTATTTCGGGAGCTAGCGAGCTTTTGCGGCCATCTTGATGACGTCAGAATTGACCCAAATATTGCTATTTGCCCAAATATTGCGAATCGACCCCTTCCCCACACACAAACCCTCTTCAGTGAGGTCTACTCTATCATTTTCTGTCATAAAATCGCATAAAATATTTTTGGCCAAAAGTGCGAGTGCTCACAGGGAGCTCCCTGTGAGAAATTTTAATTTTGGAGCCATTTTCAAAAGTGCTTTTCATGGAATCAGTGGATGCGGGCGGCTCTTCCGAGACGTGTCCAACAAACTAGAGGTCCCAACTTGCATTATTTCGGGAGCTAGCGAGCTTTTGCGGCCATCTTGATGACGTCAGAATTGACCCAAATATTGCTATTTGCCCAAATATTGCGAATCGACCCCTTCCCCACACACAAACCCTCTTCAGTGAGGTCTACTCTATCATTTTCTGTCATAAAATCGCATAAAATATTTTTGGCCAAAAGTGCGAGTGCTCACAGGGAGCTCCCTGTGAGAAATTTTAATTTTGGAGCCATTTTCAAAAGTGCTTTTCATGGAATCAGTGGATGCGGGCGGCTCTTCCGAGACGTGTCCAACAAACTAGAGGTCCCAACTTGCATTATTTCGGGAGCTAGCGAGCTTTTGCGGCCATCTTGATGACGTCAGAATTGACCCAAATATTGCCATTTGCCCAAATATTGCGAATCGACCCCTTCCCCACACACAAACCCTTTTCAGTGAGGTCTACTCTATCATTTTCTATCATAAAATCGCATAAAATATTTTTGGCCAAAAGTGCGAGTGCTCACAGGGAGCTCCCTGTGAGAAATTTTAATTTTGGAGCCATTTTCAAAAGTGCTTTTCATGGAATCAGTGGATGCGGGCGGCTCTTCCGAGACGTGTCCAACAAACTAGAGGTCCCAACTTGCATTATTTCGGGAGCTAGCGAGCTTTTGCGGCCATCTTGATGACGTCAGAATTGACCCAAATATTGCTATTTGCCCAAATATTGCGACTCGACCCCTTCCCCACACACAAACCCTCTTCAGTGATGTCTACTCTATCATTTTCTATCATAAAATCGCATAAAATATTTTTGGCCAAAAGTGCGAGTGCTCACAGGGAGCTCCCTGTGAGAAATTTTAATTTCGGAGCCATTTTCAAAAGTGCTTTTCATGGAATCAGTGGATGCGGGCGGCTCTTCCGAGACGTGTCCAACAAACTAGAGGTCCCAACTTGCATTATTTCGGGAGCTAGCGAGCTTTTGCGGCCATCTTGATGACGTCAGAATTGACCCAAATATTGCTATTTGCCCAAATATTGCGAATCGACCCCTTCCCCACACACAAACCCTCTTCAGTGATGTCTACTCTATCATTTTCTATCATAAAATCGCATAAAATATTTTTGGCCAAAAGTGCGAGTGCTCACAGGGAGCTCCCTGTGAGAAATTTTAATTTTGGAGCCATTTTCAAAAGTGCTTTTCATGGAATCAGTGGATGCGGGCGGCTCTTCCGAGACGTGTCCAACAAACTAGAGGTCCCAACTTGCATTATTTCGGGAGCTAGCGAGCTTTTGCGGCCATCTTGATGACGTCAGAATTGACCCAAATATTGCTATTTGCCCAAATATTGCGAATCGACCCCTTCCCCACACACAAACCCTCTTCAGTGAGGTCTACTCTATCATTTTCTGTCATAAAATCGCATAAAATATTTTTGGCCAAAAGTGCGAGTGCTCACAGGGAGCTCCCTGTGAGAAATTTTAATTTTGGAGCCATTTTCAAAAGTGCTTTTCATGGAATCAGTGGATGCGGGCGGCTCTTCCGAGACGTGTCCAACAAACTAGAGGTCCCAACTTGCATTATTTCGGGAGCTAGCGAGCTTTTGCGGCCATCTTGATGACGTCAGAATTGACCCAAATATTGCTATTTGCCCAAATATTGCGAATCGACCCCTTCCCCACACACAAACCCTCTTCAGTGATGTCTACTCTATCATTTTCTATCATAAAATCGCATAAAATATTTTTGGCCAAAAGTGCGAGTGCTCACAGGGAGCTCCCTGTGAGAAATTTTAATTTTGGAGCCATTTTGAAAAGTGCTTTTCATGGAATCAGTGGATGCGGGCGGCTATTCCGAGACGTGTCCAACAAACTAGAGGTCCCAACTTGCATTATTTCGGGAGCTAGCGAGCTTTTGCGGCCATCTTGATGACGTCAGAATTGACCCAAATATTGCTATTTGCCCAAATATTGCGACTCGACCCCTTCCCCACACACAAACCCTCTTCAGTGATGTCTACTCTATCATTTTCTATCATAAAATCGCATAAAATATTTTTGGCCAAAAGTGCGAGTGCTCACAGGGAGCTCCCTGTGAGAAATTTTAATTTCGGAGCCATTTTCAAAAGTGCTTTTCATGGAATCAGTGGATGCGGGCGGCTCTTCCGAGACGTGTCCAACAAACTAGAGGTCCCAACTTGCATTATTTCGGGAGCTAGCGAGCTTTTGCGGCCATCTTGATGACGTCAGAATTGACCCAAATATTGCTATTTGCCCAAATATTGCGAATCGACCCCTTCCCCACACACAAACCCTCTTCAGTGATGTCTACTCTATCATTTTCTATCATAAAATCGCATAAAATATTTTTGGCCAAAAGTGCGAGTGCTCACAGGGAGCTCCCTGTGAGAAATTTTAATTTTGGAGCCATTTTCAAAAGTGCTTTTCATGGAATCAGTGGATGCGGGCGGCTCTTCCGAGACGTGTCCAACAAACTAGAGGTCCCAACTTGCATTATTTCGGGAGCTAGCGAGCTTTTGCGGCCATCTTGATGACGTCAGAATTGCCCCAAATATTGCTATTTGCCCAAATATTGCGAATCGACCCCTTCCCCACACACAAACCCTCTTCAGTGAGGTCTACTCTATCATTTTCTGTCATAAAATCGCATAAAATATTTTTGGCCAAAAGTGCGAGTGCTCACAGGGAGCTCCCTGTGAGAAATTTTAATTTTGGAGCCATTTTCAAAAGTGCTTTTCATGGAATCAGTGGATGCGGGCGGCTCTTCCGAGACGTGTCCAACAAACTAGAGGTCCCAACTTGCATTATTTCGGGAGCTAGCGAGCTTTTGCGGCCATCTTGATGACGTCAGAATTGACCCAAATATTGCTATTTGCCCAAATATTGCGAATCGACCCCTTCCCCACACACAAACCCTTTTCAGTGAGGTCTACTCTATCATTTTCTATCATAAAATCGCATAAAATATTTTTGGCCAAAAGTGCGAGTGCTCACAGGGAGCTCCCTGTGAGAAATTTTAATTTTGGAGCCATTTTCAAAAGTGCTTTTCATGGAATCAGTGGATGCGGGCGGCTCTTCCGAGACGTGTCCAACAAACTAGAGGTCCCAACTTGCATTATTTCGGGAGCTAGCGAGCTTTTGCGGCCATCTTGATGACGTCAGAATTGACCCAAATATTGCTATTTGCCCAAATATTGCGACTCGACCCCTTCCCCACACACAAACCCTCTTCAGTGATGTCTACTCTATCATTTTCTATCATAAAATCGCATAAAATATTTTTGGCCAAAAGTGCGAGTGCTCACAGGGAGCTCCCTGTGAGAAATTTTAATTTCGGAGCCATTTTCAAAAGTGCTTTTCATGGAATCAGTGGATGCGGGCGGCTCTTCCGAGACGTGTCCAACAAACTAGAGGTCCCAACTTGCATTATTTCGGGAGCTAGCGAGCTTTTGCAGCCATCTTGATGACGTCAGAATTGACCCAAATATTGCTATTTGCCCAAATATTGCGAATCGACCCCTTCCCCACACACAAACCCTCTTCAGTGATGTCTACTCTATCATTTTCTATCATAAAATCGCATAAAATATTTTTGGCCAAAAGTGCGAGTGCTCACAGGGAGCTCCCTGTGAGAAATTTTAATTTTGGAGCCATTTTCAAAAGTGCTTTTCATGGAATCAGTGGATGCGGGCGGCTCTTCCGAGACGTGTCCAACAAACTAGAGGTCCCAACTTGCATTATTTCGGGAGCTAGCGAGCTTTTGCGGCCATCTTGATGACGTCAGAATTGACCCAAATATTGCTATTTGCCCAAATATTGCGAATCGACCCCTTCCCCACACACAAACCCTCTTCAGTGAGGTCTACTCTATCATTTTCTGTCATAAAATCGCATAAAATATTTTTGGCCAAAAGTGCGAGTGCTCACAGGGAGCTCCCTGTGAGAAATTTTAATTTTGGAGCCATTTTCAAAAGTGCTTTTCATGGAATCAGTGGATGCGGGCGGCTCTTCCGAGACGTGTCCAACAAACTAGAGGTCCCAACTTGCATTATTTCGGGAGCTAGCGAGCTTTTGCGGCCATCTTGATGACGTCAGAATTGACCCAAATATTGCTATTTGCCCAAATATTGCGAATCGACCCCTTCCCCACACACAAACCCTTTTCAGTGAGGTCTACTCTATCATTTTCTATCATAAAATCGCATAAAATATTTTTGGCCAAAAGTGCGAGTGCTCACAGGGAGCTCCCTGTGAGAAATTTTAATTTTGGAGCCATTTTCAAAAGTGCTTTTCATGGAATCAGTGGATGCGGGCGGCTCTTCCGAGACGTGTCCAACAAACTAGAGGTCCCAACTTGCATTATTTCGGGAGCTAGCGAGCTTTTGCGGCCATCTTGATGACGTCAGAATTGACCCAAATATTGCTATTTGCCCAAATATTGCGACTCGACCCCTTCCCCACACACAAACCCTCTTCAGTGATGTCTACTCTATCATTTTCTATCATAAAATCGCATAAAATATTTTTGGCCAAAAGTGCGAGTGCTCACAGGGAGCTCCCTGTGAGAAATTTTAATTTTGGAGCCATTTTCAAAAGTGCTTTTCATGGAATCAGTGGATGCGGGCGGCTCTTCCGAGACGTGTCCAACAAACTAGAGGTCCCAACTTGCATTATTTCGGGAGCTAGCGAGCTTTTGCGGCCATCTTGATGACGTCAGAATTGACCCAAATATTGCTATTTGCCCAAATATTGCGAATCGACCCCTTCCCCACACACAAACCCTCTTCAGTGAGGTCTACTCTATCATTTTCTATCATAAAATCGCATAAAATATTTTTGGCCAAAAGTGCGAGTGCTCACAGGGAGCTCCCTGTGAGAAATTTTAATTTTGGAGCCATTTTCAAAAGTGCTTTTCATGGAATCAGTGGATGCGGGCGGCTCTTCCGAGACGTGTCCAACAAACTAGAGGTCCCAACTTGCATTATTTCGGGAGCTAGCGAGCTTTTGCGGCCATCTTGATGACGTCAGAATTGACCCAAATATTGCTATTTGCCCAAATATTGCGAATCGACCCCTTCCCCACACACAAACCCTTTTCAGTGAGGTCTACTCTATCATTTTCTATCATAAAATCGCATAAAATATTTTTGGCCAAAAGTGCGAGTGCTCACAGGGAGCTCCCTGTGAGAAATTTTAATTTTGGAGCCATTTTCAAAAGTGCTTTTCATGGAATCAGTGGATGCGGGCGGCTCTTCCGAGACGTGTCCAACAAACTAGAGGTCCCAACTTGCATTATTTCGGGAGCTAGCGAGCTTTTGCGGCCATCTTGATGACGTCAGAATTGACCCAAATATTGTTATTTGCCCAAATATTGCGAATCGACCCCTTCCCCATACACAAACTCTCTTCAGTGATGTCTACTCTATCATTTTCTATCATAAAATCGCATAAAATATTTTTGGCCAAAAGTGCGAGTGCTCACAGGGAGCTCCCTGTGAGAAATTTGTAATTTTGGACCCCTTTTGAAAAGTGCTTTTCATGGAATCAGTGGATGCGGGCGGCTCTTCCGAGACGTGTCCAACAAACTAGAGGTCCCAACTCGCGTTATTTCGGGAGCTAGCGAGCTTTTTCGGCCATCTTGATGACGTCAGAGTTGACCTAAATATTGCTATTTGGCCAAATATTGCGAATTGACCCCATCCCCGCACACAAACCCTCTTCAGTGATATCTACTCTATCATTTTCTATCATAAAATTGCATAACATTTTTTTGACCAAAATGGCGGGTGCTCACAGAAATTTTAATTTTTGACCCCTTTTGAAAAGTGCTTTTCATGGAATCAGTGGATGCGGGCGGCTCTTCCGAGACGTGTCCAACAAACTAGAGGTCCCAACTCGCGTTATTTCGGGAGCTAGCGAGCTTTTTCGGCCATCTTGATGACGTCAGAGTTGACCTAAATATTGCTATTTGGCCAAATATTGCGAATTGACCCCATCCCCACACACAAACCCTCTTCAGTGATATCTACTCTATCATTTTCTATCATAAAATCGCATAAAATTTTTTTGACCAAAAAGGCGGGTGCTCACAGAAATTTTAATTTTTGACCCCTTTTGAAAAGTGCTTTTCATGGAATCAGTGGATGCGGGCGGCACTTCCGAGACGTGTCCAACAAACTAGAGGTCCCAACTCGCGTTATTTCGGGAGCTAGCGAGCTTTTTCGGCCATCTTGATGACGTCAGAGTTGACCTAAATATTGCTATTTGGCCAAATATTGCGAATTGACCCCATCCCCACACACAAACCCTCTTCAGTGATATCTACTCTATCATTTTCTATCATAAAATCGCATAAAAAAATTTTGACCAAAATTGCCAGTGCTCACAGGGAGCTCCCTGTGAGAAATTTGTAATTTTTGACCCCTTTTGAAAAGTGCTTTTCATGGAATCAGTGGATGCGGGCGGCTCCCATTGTCCCAGCGCTTGTCTATTTTTTGTCCATCCAAATAAAACACCCCCGCACTTTTTGTGAAGTCCGCGCATCAATCTACAAAATGTCCCTACACCTCTTGTCAAATAGGACCTCTCTTTGCAGGGCCTAGGTCATCCAAAATACTTAAAGTTAGTAGTCAAAAACCCGCAGGTCACAATTGTTTAATGTTTTAACAACTCAACACCCTGTTTTGGCTCTCAAATCTCTATAGTATTAAATATTTTGAGGGCATACAAAATATTCATGAGCCCGTTGCACTTTTTCCTCCCTATTCCGTGTGATGCGCCAATGTGCACAGACAGACATAGTCTTGGATCTACTAACAGGTATATCGCGCTCTTTCTCATCCAAAGAATTGTCAAAAACAGAGGGCGCCATCACTGTCACTCACAAACCCACGGACATAATGTGTGTGCACATACGTGATCCCCGGCCCCAGGAAAGTCTTGGATCATAATTGGTCTTGCTACTTACTCAACCTAGTGTATTAAACCAATATAGCATTTACAATAAACACTTAGTTATAAAATGTCAAAAGGCTGTATATACTGCTTAAAATTACCCGGATGTACACACAAAGTCAATGGACGCCGAGATACGACTTTGTTGCAGAATCGAGTCACTACCTTGTTGCAAGGATAGGACGATATGTAATTTCGAAGGGGGGTTGTTGTTGACCTTTGGCATTGTAGAAGGGAGGGAATACATGCAGTTTGAAATTGTCAAAGGAAAGATACACATTTATTGACCCAATTAAAACACCTAACATCACACTACAAAAAATCTGGCTTGCACTACTTTTGGAGTTATTTTCCCCCTTACGAGCTTTTTACGCAACATAAACGCTTTTACATGCGCACTATATCTGTATGTTTAGTTGGACTTACAAGATGACAGATCATGGTCAGACAGTAGCCAAGTGTGACGTCAGTGCAAAGGGTCTAGTACAGAGTAATTGATCAAAAGATGTAATTGAGTACAATAGTGGTGCCTAAATACTATGTCATTGTATATAGGGACATTGTCGATAGTGGGAAAATGTTACCTTGCAGTTTCAGCAGATTTCCATTTGGGCCTTGTATGCATGGTCCATGGCGTAAATAACACATTAACTAAAATGCAAATACTTATCGTTGTGATCGTTGATCGTTCTCAATATTGAATAAAAAGAAACGATTCTCTTTGATCTACTTATCTAGTGCTGAGGATACAGTTCCTTTTAAGCTCCTGATAAACTACAACTGCAGGGGTTGCCAAATGGTGGAAATGCCATCATTTCAACCTGCCACCGAAATATTAAAGCGATGACTCTCAACCAACCCTATCGAACCCTGTGTTTGTCCTTAATTAACAACACCATTTAAACAAGTTGATTCTTTTATAGTGCCTTTTGCCCATGTTGGAATTGGTAATAGGAGTTGAATTAAATGCAGTGGTTTAACTCTGTCAAAAAATCACAACAATGTTTCATTGATTGTTTATCTGTGAGCTGTCTGAGAATCATTAGAAGCTGCATTTAGGGAAATATCATTTCAATATACGTGGGAAATATAACATTAATTTTACAGACCAAACTCCCATTGGTGTGTTATTTTTACTATAAACTATGCAATATGCATGTCATACGAAATGTCGTCAGTAAGGATGCCTTCTTCATTCCTAAAAATCGTACTTGAAAATGAGGTCTTGAAAATCTTAAGGGGTGGAAAGTCCAGCATTTTTTTAACAGATTTGCGTCAGATATTTACGTGCGATTGTATGCCTTAAACATATATGCAGTAGACACTAGGGGCCTACTCACTGATGCCTTTTTATCTAACATGACCCAATATGTTAGCTGCATTTGGGGGAATTAATAAATAGCCGAAAAATTACTGTTACTGTTTTCTGCAAAGAAAGATGTTATATAGGTATCTTCATACAATATGGCATTTGTGAGGATGCCTGGTTAATTTAATTTTGAAGCTAAAAAATCAACCTGAAAACAAGGCGAACACTCTTGAAAGAAGGAAAAATAATCAAATCATCTTTATCAAATTTGGGGTCTATTATCATGGTGTGATTATATGCTCTTAAATAATGTAGTAAATACTACCGATGACATTTCCTTTAATTTGACCCAGGAATAGCTTCTGATGAGAAATACTGATCTTTTTGAGGTAAATATGACATGTTGCCAGTAGCCCTTATAATATCACACCCCATGTCAAAGAAATGTATTAATTTTAATAATAGTTGATCACACTTGAAGCATTATCAAGACTACGAATATTCTGTGGAAATTCAGATTTATGACTTGGTCGTCTGTAATACAAACTTGTCCAGCGAAGAGGTACCTTTTGTATGACCAGCATTAATTAGTTGTCTGTGAAAGACAAATATTATGTATGAAGTTCTTGAACAACAGACATTGCGAACTTATGCTAAACTGATATAATCCCCTCAAATTTAATTCAGTTCAATCTCGGCTATCTCCGAACTTATAAAAATTATTTAAAAAAAAATGATTTGATTATTAAGGCCTCAGCTCAGAAATCAAGATAAAACCAATCTGTGAGATTGTCAGCTCATTTCGTTGTATCATTTGCGAGAAAACGGTATAAATGCATACAGCAATTTTGTATGCATTCCTATTGGCAGAGTTTTCGTCTCACTGAGACGAAAACTAATTTTGGAAATTATTTACTTTATTAAATGAGAATGATAACACTTTATGCTGAACTTTGTGAAGGAAACTTTTCTTCCATCATTATCTTTATACCATGTAAGGTATATGTAAATCTGTGAACATTTATGTTTGTCCTCTTTACCATCTTTGACCTGGGCTTTATTTAAATTGTCTGAGAAGATTAAGGCTGTCCCAATTCCCACTACAGAGGGCGCTCTAGACACCTTACATCCATTTTTACAAGTGCCCGGATTGCGGCCAAGGTTGCAGTTGAAATTACTTATTATTCAGCACAAGGAAAATGGGTAAATATTATTTTAAATGTTTTTATAGTAACTAAGTAGTAACTCGTGTGTGCAGGGCTGACGGAGTAGGAATTGTAGAGTGGTTGCTCGGTCCGGAGGGGAGCTAAAGACAGCGAAAACTTGTGCACCAAACTAACTGCTAACGCATGCACTTTACTCTGTACCAAAGATTATAGAGCACCGTAGGCGCAAGATGGGGAACTGGGCCTTTATCTACTGTTGCAAAGTGAAATAAGCATGGGTGCCATTTCGGCAAGTGAATGTCTGTGTTTCCCATTGATAGCAATTGTCCTTGTCTACACTGGTCCACACGTATCAGTGTTGGGCTAAAATGTCGTATCCGGCTGTCACTTTATATCCATGGAATTTAAGTAAACTTTGATCTTTACCTATCTAAAAGGGTTGAAGAATGTATCCAGCTAGGAACAGGAAGTTTGAACAATTCTAAAGGGTTGAAAACGTGTTCATGGTCGCAGAGCAAGGACCCCCAAATCATCCTGTGTTTCAAATGTGACTGCAGCTAGCTGCCGCGGTAATATATCAACTAGAGTTTGAAAAAAATACACGACCGCCCTCCCCCGGCGCCCGCTCTCTAGTCTTACCCTCCTTTTTGTTCTGCCAGTGACCCCCTTTCCCATGGCTCATAATTCGTGATTTCTTACTGGTGGCCCTCCTCCACGGCCCAGAGTTAATTATGATATTGTGCAGCTCGCTCCTCATTTTGCGACTTCTTATTGGCTACTATTTTGCGTGCAACCAATGGTCAAGACGGCTATGTTGCGCGCAACTCTTTTCGTGACCTGATTGGTTAGTAGGGGTCTCCGGGTTAAGTGAATAGGAAGCGCGCTTTCATGACCGATTGGGCCCAACATTTTGGGGTTTAGGGTTAGGGCTTTAGGGTTAGGGTTAGGGTTAGATAATGTCTCTTTTTGTATGTTCCCTTTTTTGTTGCCTGTGATCAGCCTACAAATCTTGGTAAAATTGCTCACAAGTACCACTTCTTTAGTATGTCACTACATTTGTTGTGCTCCCTGCCTGCATCACTCACTAATGAATACAGATTCACATTCATCAATAGGCCCCGGACCTTTGGGCATGAATGTGCCAAAGTTCCGGCCGCGCGCTGAAATGTCCGCTTGGTTTTTCCTTTTAAAAGTTCAATAATTAGCGTTTTAGCTACTAATACCTGGAGAGGAATTTTTAAAAAAGGGAAATTAAAGCCAACATCAATTAAAAAAATAAAAAAATCCCTTAGAAAGTGGCAGTCGGATACGGAAACTTTTCCCAGTGTTGTATCAAAAGAGAGTCACTTGCTGAAATGGCGTCCAGTGAGATTTCACATTTCAGCCAGTGTTCCTAATCTTGCGCCTACGGCGCTCTATAATTTTTGCTCTGTACCGAACTGCAAGTCAGGGCATCGGCGAACATGCGATTCTTTTTAGAAAATGGTACTTGATGTCATGTAGTAGTAAAACGCAGATTGTAACGACTGCCAGTAGGCGATTTTCAGCAATTCTGTTGAGTTTTTGTCGTAATTATGACTATTTTTTAACAAATTAGTTAAAAATCCGCTTCGTCAGATTGCCCACATATATTACGGACTGGGGCGCTGGTACGACCGATAATGCCAAAATCTCAAAAAAGGAGTACAGCACCCCAGTTACTGGGTCTAGTATGGTCTAACCACTCATAATCATCTTGAATTTGAAACTTCACAACATCATGGTGGTAAGCAAACTTTAGTGCATTTCTCATTTATTCTTTTGCCTTGGCCAAACCTCACCCAAACCAACAGTTTCTTGTCAGCTGCTGCATAATGCAGTAATTTAAATGTTTTCCTACATGAAATGCTGTTATAAAGCCCTTGTTTAGGGATTCCAACAGTATCACACTTGTACAGATTGTTACATGTTACGGTAGATATGGCAGTTCTAAACTCTTGTTTTCACTCTCTGACAGCTCTGTGTACAAAAATCCCATTGAACAAGCATTTGAAGGGCATTTAGAGCATTTAGACTACTGGTTACTTCTTTCTGGCTCCATTGTTTCTGGAGTTATGAACCTGGAGGCTGCCGAATTAGGGGGATCATGTTTTTTCCTTTTTGAGTTTTGGACCAAAATTTCAAAATCGTTTTTGCTCTGCCATTTCAAGAGGGAATATCCCCCAGTACCAGAGCTCTAATTTGCAAGTCCGGATAAGCGTTAGTTCGGGAAACATCCACCAGTTTTTTTGGCTGAAAGTTTTAGGGTCAAAAAGCACAAATTTTACAGTACCCCCCTGAAAAAAATTGGAGTTTTGGACCAAAATTTCAAAGTTGTTATTGCCCTACCATGTCAAGAGGGAATATCCCCAAGTTTTGGGGCTGAAAGTTTTAGGGTCAAAAAGCACATATATTTTAGTACCCCCCTAATCAAAATTGGAGTTTTGGACCAAAATTTCAAAGTCGTTTTTGCTCTAAAATGTCAAGACGGAATATCCCCCAATACTAGTGCTTTAATTTGCAAGTCCGGATGAGCGTTAGTTCGGGAAATATCCACAAGTTTTGGGGCTGAAAGTTTTAGGGTCAAAAAGCACATATTTTTTAGTACCCCCCTAAAAAATATTGGAGTTTTTGACCAAAATGTCAAAGTCGTTAATGCTCTACCATGTCAAGACGGAATTTCCCCCAGTACCAGTGCTCTAATTTGCAAGTCCGGATGAGCGTTAGTTCGGGAAACATCCACCAGTTTTGGGGCTGAAAGTTTTAGAGTAAAAAAGCACATATTTTTTAGTACCCCCCTAAAAAAAATGGGAGTTTTGGACCAAAATTTCAAAGTCGTTTTTGCCCTACCATGTCAAGAGGGAATATCCCCCAGTACCAGTGCTCTAATTTGCAAGTCCGGTCGAGCGTTAGTTCGGGAAACATCCACCAGTTTGGGGGCTGAAAGTTTTAGGGTCAAAAAGCACATATTTTTTAGTACCCCCCTAAAAAAAATTGGAGTTTTGGACTAAAATTTCATAGTCGTTTTTGCTCTAACTTGTCAAGGGGGAATATCCCCCAGTACCAGAGCTCTAATTTGCATGTCCGGATGAGAGTTAGTTCGGGAAACATCCACCAGTTTTGGGGCTGAAAGTTTTAGGGTCAAAAAGCACAAATTTTACAGTACCCCCCTAAAAAAAATGGGAGTTTTGGACTAAAATTTCAAAGTCGTTTTTGCTCTACCATGTCAAGAGGGAATATCCCCCAGTACCAGTGCTCTAATTTGCAAGTCCGGATGAGCATTAGTTCGGGAAACATCCACCAGTTTTGGGGCTGAAAGTTTTAGGGTCAAAAAGCATGTATTTTTTAGTACCCCCCTGAAAAAAATGGGAGTTTTGGACCAAAATGTCAAAGTCGTTTTTGCTCTACCATGTCAAGAGGGAATATCCCCTAGTACCAGTGCTCTAATTTGCAAGTCCGGATAAGCGTTAGTTCGGGAAATATCTACCATTATTAGGCTGAAAGTTTTAGGGTCAAAAAACACAAATTTTTCAGTACCCCCCTGAGAAATATAGGAGTTTTGGACTAAAACTTCTAAGTCGTTTTTGCTCCACCATGTCAAGAGGGAATATCCCCCAGTACCAGTGCTCTAATTTGCAAGTCCGGATGACCGTTAGTTCGGGAAACATCCACAAGTTTTGGGGCTGAAAGTTTTAGGGTCAAAAAGCACATATTTTTTAGTACCCCCTAAAAAATATTGGAGTTTTTGACTAAAATTTCAAAGTCGTTTTTGCCCTACCATGTCAAGAGGGAATATCCCCCAGTACCAGTGCTCTAATTTGCAAGTCCGGTCGAGCGTTAGTTCGGGAAACATCCACCAGTTTTGGGGCTGAAAGTTTTAGGGTCAAAAAGCACATATTTTTTAGTACCCCCCTAAAAAAAATTGGAGTTTTGGACTAAAATTTCATAGTCGTTTTTGCTCTAACTTGTCAAGGGGGAATATCCCCCAGTACCAGAGCTCTAATTTGCATGTCCGGATGAGCGTTAGTTCGGGAAACATCCACCAGTTTTGGGGCTGAAAGTTTTAGGGTCAAAAAGCACAAATTTTACAGTACCCCCCTAAAAAAAATGGGAGTTTTGGACTAAAATTTCAAAGTCGTTTTTGCTCTACCATGTCAAGAGGGAATATCCCCCAGTACCAGTGCTCTAATTTGCAAGTCCGGATGAGCATTAGTTCGGGAAACATCCACAAGTTTTGGGGCTGAAAGTTTTAGGGTCAAAAAGCATGTATTTTTTAGTACCCCCCTGAAAAAAATGGGAGTTTCGGACCAAAATTTCAAAGTCGTTTTTGCTCTACCATGTCAAGAGGGAATATTCCCTAGTACCAGTGCTCTAATTTGCAAGTCCGGATAAGCGTTAGTTCGGGAAATATCCACCATTTTTTGGCTGAAATTTTTAGGGTAAAAAAACACAAAGTTTTCAGTACCCCCCTGAAAAATATTGGAGTTTTGGACTAAAATTTCAAAGTCGTTTTTGCTCTACCATGTCAAGAGGGAATATCCCCCAGTACCAGAGCTCTAATTTGCAAGTCCGGATGACCGTTAGTTCGGGAAACATCCACAAGTTTTGGGGCTGAAAGTTTTAGGGTCAAAAAGCACATATTTTTTAGTACCCCCCTAAAAAATATTGGAGTTTTGGACTAAAATTTCAAAGTCGTTTTTGCCCTACCATGTCAAGAGGGAATATCCCCCAGTACCAGTGCTCTAATTTGCAAGTCCGGATGAGCATTAGTTCGGGAAACATCCACAAGTTTTGGTGCTGAAAGTTTTAGGGTCAAAAAGCATGTATTTTTAAGTACCCCCCTGAAAAAAATGGGAGTTTTGGACCAAAATGTCAAAGTCGTTTTTGCTCTACCATGTCAAGAGGGAATATCCCTTAGTACCAGTGCTCTAATTTGCAAGTCCGGATAAGCGTTAGTTCGGGAAATATCCACCATTTTTAGGCTGAAAGTTTTAGGGTAAAAAAACACAAATTTTTCAGTACCCCCCTGAAAAATATTGGAGTTTTGGACTAAAATTTCATAGTTGTTTTTGCTCTAACTTGTCAAGAGGGAATATCCCCCAGTACCAGAGCTCTAATTTGCACGTCCGGATGAGAGTTAGTTCGGGAAACATCCACCAGTTTTGGGGCTGAAAGTTTTAGGGTCAAAAAGCACAAATTTTACAGTACCCCCCTAAAAAAAATGGGAGTTTTGGACTAAAATTTCAAAGTCGTTTTTGCTCTACCATGTCAAGAGGGAATACCCCCAGTACCAGAGCTCTAATTTGCAAGTCCAGATGAGCATTAGTTCGGGAAACATCCACAAGTTTTGGGGCTGAAAGTTTTAGTGTCAAAAAGCATGTATTTTTAAGTACCCCCCTGAAAAAAATGGGAGTTTTGGACCAAAATTTCAAAGTCGTTTTTGCTCTACCATGTCAAGAGGGAATATCCCCTAGTACCAGTGCTCTAATTTGCAAGTCCGGTCGAGCGTTAGTTCGGGAAACATCCACCAGTTTTGGGGCTGAAAGTTTTAGGGTCAAAAAACACAAATTTTTCAGTACCCCCCTGAGAAATATAGGAGTTTTGGACTAAAACTTCTAAGTCGTTTTTGCTCCACCATGTCAAGAGGGAATATCCCCCAGTACCAGTGCTCTAATTTGCAAGTCCGGATGACCGTTAGTTCGGGAAACATCCACAAGTTTTGGGGCTGAAAGTTTTAGGGTCAAAAAGCACATATTTTTTAGTACCCCCTAAAAAATATTGGAGTTTTTGACTAAAATTTCAAAGTCGTTTTTGCCCTACCATGTCAAGAGGGAATATCCCCCAGTACCAGTGCTCTAATTTGCAAGTCCGGTCGAGCGTTAGTTCGGGAAACATCCACCAGTTTTGGGGCTGAAAGTTTTAGGGTCAAAAAGCACATATTTTTTAGTACCCCCCTAAAAAAAATTGGAGTTTTGGACTAAAATTTCATAGTCGTTTTTGCTCTAACTTGTCAAGGGGGAATATCCCCCAGTACCAGAGCTCTAATTTGCATGTCCGGATGAGCGTTAGTTCGGGAAACATCCACCAGTTTTGGGGCTGAAAGTTTTAGGGTCAAAAAGCACAAATTTTACAGTACCCCCCTAAAAAAAATGGGAGTTTTGGACTAAAATTTCAAAGTCGTTTTTGCTCTACCATGTCAAGAGGGAATATCCCCCAGTACCAGTGCTCTAATTTGCAAGTCCGGATGAGCATTAGTTCGGGAAACATCCACAAGTTTTGGGGCTGAAAGTTTTAGGGTCAAAAAGCATGTATTTTTTAGTACCCCCCTGAAAAAAATGGGAGTTTCGGACCAAAATTTCAAAGTCGTTTTTGCTCTACCATGTCAAGAGGGAATATTCCCTAGTACCAGTGCTCTAATTTGCAAGTCCGGATAAGCGTTAGTTCGGGAAATATCCACCATTTTTTGGCTGAAATTTTTAGGGTAAAAAAACACAAAGTTTTCAGTACCCCCCTAAAAAATATTGGAGTTTTGGACTAAAATTTCAAAGTCGTTTTTGCTCTACCATGTCAAGAGGGAATATCCCCCAGTACCAGAGCTCTAATTTGCAAGTCCGGATGACCGTTAGTTCGGGAAACATCCACAAGTTTTGGGGCTGAAAGTTTTAGGGTCAAAAAGCACATATTTTTTAGTACCCCCCTAAAAAATATTGGAGTTTTGGACTAAAATTTCAAAGTCGTTTTTGCCCTACCATGTCAAGAGGGAATATCCCCCAGTACCAGTGCTCTAATTTGCAAGTCCGGATGAGCATTAGTTCGGGAAACATCCACAAGTTTTGGTGCTGAAAGTTTTAGGGTCAAAAAGCATGTATTTTTAAGTACCCCCCTGAAAAAAATGGGAGTTTTGGACCAAAATGTCAAAGTCGTTTTTGCTCTACCATGTCAAGAGGGAATATCCCTTAGTACCAGTGCTCTAATTTGCAAGTCCGGATAAGCGTTAGTTCGGGAAATATCCACCATTTTTAGGCTGAAAGTTTTAGGGTAAAAAAACACAAATTTTTCAGTACCCCCCTGAAAAATATTGGAGTTTTGGACTAAAATTTCATAGTTGTTTTTGCTCTAACTTGTCAAGAGGGAATATCCCCCAGTACCAGAGCTCTAATTTGCACGTCCGGATGAGAGTTAGTTCGGGAAACATCCACCAGTTTTGGGGCTGAAAGTTTTAGGGTCAAAAAGCACAAATTTTACAGTACCCCCCTAAAAAAAATGGGAGTTTTGGACTAAAATTTCAAAGTCGTTTTTGCTCTACCATGTCAAGAGGGAATACCCCCAGTACCAGAGCTCTAATTTGCAAGTCCAGATGAGCATTAGTTCGGGAAACATCCACAAGTTTTGGGGCTGAAAGTTTTAGTGTCAAAAAGCATGTATTTTTAAGTACCCCCCTGAAAAAAATGGGAGTTTTGGACCAAAATTTCAAAGTCGTTTTTGCTCTACCATGTCAAGAGGGAATATCCCCTAGTACCAGTGCTCTAATTTGCAAGTCCGGTCGAGCGTTAGTTCGGGAAACATCCACCAGTTTTGGGGCTGAAAGTTTTAGGGTCAAAAAGCACATATTTTTTAGTACCCCCCTAAAAAAAATTGGAGTTTTGGACTAAAATTTCATAGTCGTTTTTGCTCTAACTTGTCAAGGGGGAATATCCCCCAGTACCAGAGCTCTAATTTGCACGTCCGGATGAGAGTTAGTTCGGGAAACATCCACCAGTTTTGGGGCTGAAAGTTTTAGGGTCAAAAAGCACAAATTTTACAATACCCCCCTAAAAAAAATGGGAGTTTTGGACTAAAATTTCAAAGTCGTTTTTGCTCTACCATGTCAAGAGGGAATATCCCCCAGTACTAGTGCTCTAATTTATAAGTCCGGATGAGCATTAGTTCGGGAACATCCACAAGTTTTGGGGCTGAAAGTTTTAGAGTCAAAAAGCATGTATTTTTTAGTACCCCCCTGAAAAAAATGGGAGTTTTGGACCAAAATGTCAAAGTCGTTTTTGCTCTACCATGTCAAGAGGGAATATCCCCTAGTACCAGTGCTCTAATTTGCAAGTCCGGATAAGCGTTAGTTCGGGAAATATCCACCATTATTAGGCTGAAAGTTTTAGGGTCAAAAAACACAAATTTTTCAGTACCCCCCTGAGAAATATAGGAGTTTTGGACTAAAACTTCTAAGTCGTTTTTGCTCCACCATGTCAAGAGGGAATATCCCCCAGTACCAGTGCTCTAATTTGCAAGTCCGGATAAGCTTTAGTTCGGGAAATATCCACCATTTTTAGGCTGAAAGTTTTAGGGTCAAAAAGCATGTATTTTTCAGTACCCCCCTGAAAAATATTGGAGTTTTGGACTAAAATTTCAAAGTCGTTTTTGCTCTACCATGTCAAGAGGGAATATCCCCCAGTACCAGAGCTGTAATTTGCAAGTCCGGATGAGCGTTAGTTCGGGAAACATCCACCAGTTTTGGGGCTGATAGTTTTAGTGTCAAAAAGCACATATTTTTTAGTACCCCCCTAAAAAATATTGGAGTTTTGGACCAAAATTTCAAAGTCGTTTTTGCTCTACCATGTCAAGAGGGAATATCCCCCAGTACCAGTGCTCTAATTTGCAAGTCCGGATGAGCATTAGTTCGGAAAACATCCACAAGTTTTGGTGCTGAAAGTTTTAGAGTCAAAAAGCATGTATTTTTCAGTACCCCCCTGAAAAAAATGGGAGTTTTGGACCAAAATGTCAAAGTCGTTTTTGCTCTACCATGTTAAGAGGGAATATCCCCCAGTACCAGTGCTCTAATTTGCAAGTCCGGATAAGCATTAGTTCGGGAAACATCCACAAGTTTTGGGGCTGAAAGTTTTAGGGTCAAAAAGCATGTATTTTTAAGTACCCCCCTGAAAAAAATGGAGTTTTGGACCAAAATTTCAAAGTCGTTTTTGCTCTACCATGTCAAGAGGGAATATCCCCCAGTACCAGAGCTCTAATTTGCACGTCCGGATGAGAGTTAGTTCGGGAAACATCCACCAGTTTTGGGGCTGAAAGTTTTAGGGTCAAAAAGCACAAATTTTACAGTACCCCCCTAAAAAAAATGGGAGTTTTGGACTAAAATTTCAAAGTCGTTTTTGCTCCACCATGTCAAGAGGGAATATCCCCTAGTACCAGTGCTCTAATTTGCAAGTCCGGATAAGCGTTAGTTCGGGAAATATCCACCATTTTTAGGCTGAAAGTTTTAGGGTAAAAAAACACAAATTTTTCAGTACCCCCCTGAAAAATATTGGAGTTTTGGACTAAAATTTCATAGTCGTTTTTGCTCTAACTTGTCAAGAGGGAATATCCCCCAGTACCAGAGCTCTAATTTGCACGTCCGGATGAGAGTTAGTTCGGGAAACATCCACCAGTTTTGGGGCTGAAAGTTTTAGGGTCAAAAAGCACAAATTTTACAGTACCCTCCTAAAAAAAATGGGAGTTTTGGACTAAAATTTCAAAGTCGTTTTTGCTCCACCATGTCAAGAGGGAATACCCCCAGTACCTTTGCTCTAATTTGCATGTCCAGATGAGCATTAGTTCGGGAAACATCCACAAGTTTTGGGGCTGAAAGTTTTAGGGTCAAAAAGCATGTATTTTTAAGTACCCCCCTGAAAAATATTGGAGTTTTGGACTAAAATTTCATAGTCGTTTTTGCTCTACCATGTCAAGAGGGAATATCCCCCAGTACCAGAGCTGTAATTTGCAAGTCCGGATGAGCGTTAGTTCGGGAAACATCCACCAGTTTTGGGGCTGATAGTTTTAGGGTCAAAAAGCACATATTTTTTAGTACCCCCCTAAAAAATATTGGAGTTTTGGACTAAAATTTCAAAGTCGTTTTTGCTCTACCATGTCAAGAGGGAATACCCCCAGTACCTTTGCTCTAATTTGCAAGTCCAGATGAGCATTAGTTCGGGAAACATCCACAAGTTTTGGGGCTGAAAGTTTTAGTGTCAAAAAGCATGTATTTTTAAGTACCCCCCTGAAAAATATTGGAGTTTTGGACCAAAATTTCAAAGTCGTTTTTGCTCTACCATGTCAAGAGGGAATATCCCCTAGTACCAGTGCTCTAATTTGCAAGTCCGGATAAGCTTTAGTTCGGGAAACATCCACAAGTTTTAGGCTGAAAGTTTTAGGGTCAAAAAGCATGTATTTTTCAGTACCCCCCTGAAAAATATTGGAGTTTTGGACTAAAATTTCAAAGTCGTTTTTGCTCTACCATGTCAAGAGGGAATATCCCCCAGTACCAGAGCTGTAATTTGCAAGTCCGGATGAGCGTTAGTTCGGGAAACATCCACCAGTTTTGGGGCTGATAGTTTTAGGGTCAAAAAGCACATATTTTTTAGTACCCCCCTAAAAAATATTGGAGTTTTGGACCAAAATTTCAAAGTCGTTTTTGCTCTACCATGTCAAGAGGGAATATCCCCCAGTACCGGTGCTCTAATTTGCAAGTCCGGATGAGCATTAGTTCGGAAAACATCCACAAGTTTTGGGGCTGAAAGTTTTAGGGTCAAAAAGCATGTATTTTTAAGTACCCCCCTGAAAAAAATGGAGTTTTGGACCAAAATTTCAAAGTCGTTTTTGCTCTACCATGTCAAGAGGGAATATCCCCCAGTACCAGAGCTCTAATTTGCACGTCCGGATGAGAGTTAGTTCGGGAAACATCCACCAGTTTTGGGGCTGAAAGTTTTAGGGTCAAAAAGCACAAATTTTACAGTACCCCCCTAAAAAAAATGGGAGTTTTGGACTAAAATTTCAAAGTCGTTTTTGCTCCACCATGTCAAGAGGGAATATCCCCTAGTACCAGTGCTCTAATTTGCAAGTCCGGATAAGCGTTAGTTCGGGAAATATCCACCATTTTTAGGCTGAAAGTTTTAGGGTAAAAAAACACAAATTTTTCAGTACCCCCCTGAAAAATATTGGAGTTTTGGACTAAAATTTCATAGTCGTTTTTGCTCTAACTTGTCAAGAGGGAATATCCCCCAGTACCAGAGCTCTAATTTGCACGTCCGGATGAGAGTTAGTTCGGGAAACATCCACCAGTTTTGGGGCTGAAAGTTTTAGGGTCAAAAAGCACAAATTTTACAGTACCCTCCTAAAAAAAATGGGAGTTTTGGACTAAAATTTCAAAGTCGTTTTTGCTCTACCATGTCAAGAGGGAATACCCCCAGTACCTTTGCTCTAATTTGCAAGTCCAGATGAGCATTAGTTCGGGAAACATCCACCAGTTTTGGGGCTGAAAGTTTTAGTGTCAAAAAGCATGTATTTTTAAGTACCCCCCTGAAAAAAATGGGAGTTTTGGACCAAAATTTCAAAGTCGTTTTTGCTCTACCATGTCAAGAGGGAATATCCCCTAGTACCAGTGCTCTAATTTGCAAGTCCGGATAAGCTTTAGTTCGGGAAATATCCACCATTTTTAGGCTGAAAGTTTTAGGGTCAAAAAGCATGTATTTTTCAGTACCCCCCTGAAAAATATTGGAGTTTTGGACTAAAATTTCATAGTCGTTTTTGCTCTACCATGTCAAGAGGGAATATCCCCCAGTACCAGAGCTGTAATTTGCAAGTCCGGATGAGCGTTAGTTCGGGAAACATCCACCAGTTTTGGGGCTGATAGTTTTAGGGTCAAAAAGCACATATTTTTTAGTACCCCCCTAAAAAATATTGGAGTTTTGGACTAAAATTTCAAAGTCGTTTTTGCTCTACCATGTCAAGAGGGAATACCCCCAGTACCTTTGCTCTAATTTGCAAGTCCAGATGAGCATTAGTTCGGGAAACATCCACAAGTTTTGGGGCTGAAAGTTTTAGTGTCAAAAAGCATGTATTTTTAAGTACCCCCCTGAAAAATATTGGAGTTTTGGACCAAAATTTCAAAGTCGTTTTTGCTCTACCATGTCAAGAGGGAATATCCCCTAGTACCAGTGCTCTAATTTGCAAGTCCGGATAAGCTTTAGTTCGGGAAACATCCACAAGTTTTAGGCTGAAAGTTTTAGGGTCAAAAAGCATGTATTTTTCAGTACCCCCCTGAAAAATATTGGAGTTTTGGACTAAAATTTCAAAGTCGTTTTTGCTCTACCATGTCAAGAGGGAATATCCCCCAGTACCAGAGCTGTAATTTGCAAGTCCGGATGAGCGTTAGTTCGGGAAACATCCACCAGTTTTGGGGCTGATAGTTTTAGGGTCAAAAAGCACATATTTTTTAGTACCCCCCTAAAAAATATTGGAGTTTTGGACCAAAATTTCAAAGTCGTTTTTGCTCTACCATGTCAAGAGGGAATATCCCCCAGTACCGGTGCTCTAATTTGCAAGTCCGGATGAGCATTAGTTCGGAAAACATCCACAAGTTTTGGTGCTGAAAGTTTTAGAGTCAAAAAGCATGTATTTTTAAGTACCCCCCTGAAAAAAATGGGAGTTTTGGACCAAAATTTCAAAGTCGTTTTTGCTCTACCATGTCAAGAGGGAATATCCCCCAGTACCAGAGCTCTAATTTGCACGTCCGGATGAGAGTTAGTTCGGGAAACATCCACCAGTTTTGGGGCTGAAAGTTTTAGTGTCAAAAAGCACAAATTTTACAGTACCCCCCTAAAAAAAATGGGAGTTTTGGACTAAAATTTCAAAGTCGTTTTTGCTCTACCATGTCAAGAGGGAATATCCCCCAGTACCAGTGCTCTAATTTGCAAGTCCGGATGAGCATTAGTTCGGGAAACATCCACAAGTTTTGGGGCTGAAAGTTTTAGGGTCAAAAAGCATGTATTTTTTAGTACCCCCCTGAAAAAAATGGGAGTTTTGGACCAAAATTTCAAAGTCGTTTTTGCTCTACCATGTCAAGAGGGAATATCCCCTAGTACCAGTGCTCTAATTTGCAAGTCCGGATAAGCGTTAGTTCGGGAAATATCCACCATTTTTTGGCTGAAATTTTTAGGGTAAAAAAACACAAAGTTTTCAGTACCCCCCTGAAAAATATTGGAGTTTTGGACTAAAATGTCGAAGTCGTTTTTGCTCTACCATGTCAAGAGGGAATATCCCCCAGTACCAGAGCTCTAATTTGCAAGTCCGGATGAGCGTTAGTTCGGGAAACATCCACCAGTTTTGGGGCTGATAGTTTTAGGGTCAAAAAGCACATATTTTTTAGTACCCCCCTAAAAAATATTGGAGTTTTGGACCAAAATTTCAAAGTCGTTTTTGCTCTACCATGTCAAGAGGGAATATCCCCCAGTACCAGTGCTCTAATTTGCAAGTCCGGATGAGCATTAGTTCGGGAAACATCCACAAGTTTTGGTGCTGAAAGTTTTAGGGTCAAAAAGCATGTATTTTTAAGTACCCCCCTGAAAAAAATGGGAGTTTTGGACCAAAATTTCAAAGTCGTTTTTGCTCCACCATGTCAAGAGGGAATATCCCCTAGTACCAGTGCTCTAATTTGCAAGTCCGGATAAGCGTTAGTTCGGGAAATATCCACCATTTTTAGGCTGAAAGTTTTCGGGTCAAAAAGCATGTATTTCTCAGTACCCCCCTGAAAAATATTGGAGTTTTGGACTAAAATTTCAAAGTCGTTTTTGCTCTACCATGTCAAGAGGGAATATCCCCCAGTACCGGTGCTCTAATTTGCAAGTCCGGATGAGCATTAGTTCGGAAAACATCCACAAGTTTTGGTGCTGAAAGTTTTAGAGTCAAAAAGCATGTATTTTTAAGTACCCCCCTGAAAAAAATGGGAGTTTTGGACCAAAATTTCAAAGTCGTTTTTGCTCTACCATGTCAAGAGGGAATATCCCCCAGTACCAGAGCTCTAATTTGCACGTCCGGATGAGAGTTAGTTCGGGAAACATCCACCAGTTTTGGGGCTGAAAGTTTTAGTGTCAAAAAGCACAAATTTTACAGTACCCCCCTAAAAAAAATGGGAGTTTTGGACTAAAATTTCAAAGTCGTTTTTGCTCTACCATGTCAAGAGGGAATATCCCCCAGTACCAGTGCTCTAATTTGCAAGTCCGGATGAGCGTTAGTTCGGGAAACATCCACCAGTTTTGGGGCTGATAGTTTTAGGGTCAAAAAGCACATATTTTTTAGTACCCCCCTAAAAAATATTGGAGTTTTGGACCAAAATTTCAAAGTCGTTTTTGCTCTACCATGTCAAGAGGGAATATCCCCCAGTACCAGTGCTCTAATTTGCAAGTCCGGATGAGCATTAGTTCGGGAAACATCCACAAGTTTTGGTGCTGAAAGTTTTAGGGTCAAAAAGCATGTATTTTTAAGTACCCCCCTGAAAAAAATGGGAGTTTTGGACCAAAATTTCAAAGTCGTTTTTGCTCCACCATGTCAAGAGGGAATATCCCCTAGTACCAGTGCTCTAATTTGCAAGTCCGGATAAGCGTTAGTTCGGGAAATATCCACCATTTTTAGGCTGAAAGTTTTAGGGTCAAAAAGCATGTATTTTTCAGTACCCCCCTGAAAAATATTGGAGTTTTGGACTAAAATTTCATAGTCGTTTTTGCTCTACCATGTCAAGAGGGAATATCCCCCAGTACCAGAGCTGTAATTTGCAAGTCCGGATGAGCGTTAGTTCGGGAAACATCCACCAGTTTTGGGGCTGATAGTTTTAGGGTCAAAAAGCACATATTTTTTAGTACCCCCCTAAAAAATATTGGAGTTTTGGACTAAAATTTCAAAGTCGTTTTTGCTCTACCATGTCAAGAGGGAATACCCCCAGTACCTTTGCTCTAATTTGCAAGTCCAGATGAGCATTAGTTCGGGAAACATCCACAAGTTTTGGGGCTGAAAGTTTTAGTGTCAAAAAGCATGTATTTTTAAGTACCCCCCTGAAAAATATTGGAGTTTTGGACCAAAATTTCAAAGTCGTTTTTGCTCTACCATGTCAAGAGGGAATATCCCCTAGTACCAGTGCTCTAATTTGCAAGTCCGGATAAGCGTTAGTTCGGGAAATATCCACCATTTTTAGGCTGAAAGTTTTAGGGTCAAAAAGCATGTATTTTTCAGTACCCCCCTGAAAAATATTGGAGTTTTGGACTAAAATTTCAAAGTCGTTTTTGCTCTACCATGTCAAGAGGGAATATCCCCCAGTACCAGAGCTGTAATTTGCAAGTCCGGATGAGCGTTAGTTCGGGAAACATCCACCAGTTTTGGGGCTGATAGTTTTAGGGTCAAAAAGCACATATTTTTTAGTACCCCCCTTAAAAAATATTGGAGTTTTGGACCAAAATTTCAAAGTCGTTTTTGCTCTACCATGTCAAGAGGGAATATCCCCCAGTACCAGTGCTCTAATTTGCAAGTCCGGATGAGCATTAGTTCGGAAAACATCCACAAGTTTTGGTGCTGAAAGTTTTAGAGTCAAAAAGCATGTATTTTTTAGTACCCCCCTGAAAAAAATGGGAGTTTTGGACCAAAATGTCAAAGTCGTTTTTGCTCTACCATGTTAAGAGGGAATATCCCCCAGTACCAGTGCTCTAATTTGCAAGTCCGGATAAGCATTAGTTCGGGAAACATCCACAAGTTTTGGGGCTGAAAGTTTTAGGGTCAAAAAGCATGTATTTTTAAGTACCCCCCTGAAAAATATTGGAGTTTCGGACTAAAATTTCATAGTCATTTTTGCTCTACCTTGTCAAGAGGGAATATCCCCCAGTACCAGAGCTCTAATTTGCACGTCCGGATGAGCGTTAGTTCGGGAAACATCTACCAGTTTTGGGGCTGAAAGTTTTAGGGTCAAAAAGCACAAATTTTACAGTATCCCCCTAAAAAAAATTGGAGTTTTGGACCAAAATTTCAAAGTCGTTTTTTGCTCTACCATGTCAAGAGGGAGAATCCGCCAGTACCATTGCTCTAATTTGCAAGTCCGGATGAGCGTTAGTTCGGGAAACATCCACAAGTTTTGGGGCTGAAAGTTTTAGGGTCAAAAAGCATGTATTTTTTAGTACCCCCCTGAAAAAAATGGGAGTTTTGGACCAAAATTTCAAAGTCGTTTTTGCTCTACCATGTCAAGAGGGAATATCCCCCAGTACCAGTGCTCTAATTTGCAAGTCCGGATGAGCATTAGTTCGGGAAACATCCACAAGTTTTGGGGCTGAAAGTTTTAGAGTCAAAAAGCATGTATTTTTTAGTACCCCCCCTGAAAAAAATGGGAGTTTTGGACCAAAATGTCAAAGTCGTTTTTGCTCTACCATGTTAAGAGGGAATATCCCCCAGTACCAGTGCTCTAATTTGCAAGTCCGGATAAGCGCTAGTTCGGGAAATATCCACCATTTTCAGGCTGAAAGTTTTAGGGTCAAAAAACACAAATTGTTTAGTACCCCCCTGAAAAATATTGGAGTTTTGGACTAAAATTTCATAGTCATTTTTGCTCTACCTTGTCAATAGGGAATATCCCCCAGTACCAGAGCTCTAATTTGCACGTCCGGATGAGCGTTAGTTCGGGAAACATCTACCAGTTTTGGGGCTGAAAGTTTTAGGGTCAAAAAGCACAAATTTAACAGTATCCCCCTAAAAAAAATTGGAGTTTTGGACCAAAATGTCAAAGTCGTTTTTTGCTCTACCATGTCAAGAGGGAATATCCCCCAGTACCAGTGCTGTAATTTGCAAGTCCGGATGAGCGTTAGTTCGGGAAACATCCACAAGTTTTGGGGCTGAAAGTTTTAGGGTCAAAAAGCATGTATTTTTTAGTACCCCCTGAAAAATATTGGAGTTTTGGACTAAAATTTCAAAGTCGTTTTTGCTCTACCATGTCAAGAGGGAATATCCCCCAGTACCAGAGCTCTAATTTGCAAGTCCGGATGAGCGTTAGTTCGGGAAACATCCACCAGTTTTGGGCTGAAAGTTTTAGGGTCAAAAAGCACATATTTTTTAGTACCCCTCTAAAAAAAATGGGAGTTTTGGACTAAAATTTCAAAGTCGTTTTTGCTCTACCATGTCAAGAGGGAATATCCCCCAGTACCAGTGCTCTAATTTGCGAGTCCGGATGAGCATTAGTTCGGGAAACATCGACAAGTTTTGGTGCTGAAAGTTTTAGAGTCAAAAAGCATGTATTTTTTAGTACCCCCCTGAAAAAAATGGGAGTTTTGGACCAAAATGTCAAAGTCGTTTTTGCTCTACCTTGTTAAGAGGGAATATCCCCCAGTACCAGTGCTCTAATTTGCAAGTCCGGATAAGCGCTAGTTCGGGAAATATCCACCATTTTTAGGCTGAAAGTTTTAGGGTCAAAAAACACAAATTTTTTAGTACCCCCCTGAAAAATATTGGAGTTTTGGACTAAAATTTCATAGTCATTTTTGCTCTACCTTGTCAAGAGGGAATATCCCCCAGTACCAGAGCTCTAATTTGCACGTCCGGATGAGCGTTAGTTCGGGAAACATCTACCAGTTTTGGGGCTGAAAGTTTTAGGGTCAAAAAGCACAAATTTAACAGTACCCCCTAAAAAAAATTGGAGTTTTGGACCAAAATGTCAAAGTCGTTTTTTGCTCTACCATGTCAAGAGGGAATATCCCCCAGTACCATTGCTCTAATTTGCAAGTCCGGATGAGCGTTAGTTCGGGAAACATCCACAAGTTTTGGGGCTGAAAGTTTTAGGGTCAAAAAGCATGTATTTTTAAGTACCCCCCTGAAAAAAATGGGAGTTTTGGACCAAAATTTCAAAGTCGTTTTTGCTCCACCATGTCAAGAGGGAATATCTCCCAGTACCAGTGCTCTAATTTGCAAGTCCGGATGAGCGTTAGTTTGGGAAACATCCACAAGTTTTGGGGCTGAAAGTTTTAGGGTCAAAAAGCATGTATTTTTTAGTACCCCCCTGAAAAAAATGGGAGTTTTGGACCAAAATTTCAAAGTCGTTTTTGCTCTACCATGTCAAGAGGGAATATCCCCCAGTACCATTGCTCTAATTTGCAAGTCCGGATGAGCGTTAGTTCGGGAAACATCCACAAGTTTTGGGGCTGAAAGTTTTAGGGTCAAAAAGCATGTATTTTTAAGTACCCCCCTGAAAAAAATGGGAGTTTTGGACTAAAATTTCATAGTCATTTTTGCTCTACCTTGTCAAGAGGGAATATCCCCCAGTACCAGAGCTCTAATTTGCACGTCCGGATGAGCGTTAGTTCGGGAAACATCTACCAGTTTTGGGGCTGAAAGTTTTAGGGTCAAAAAGCACAAATTTTACAGTACCCCCCTAAAAAAAATTGGAGTTTTGGACCAAAATGTCAAAGTCGTTTTTTGCTCTACCATGTCAAGAGGGAATATCCCCCAGTACCATTGCTCTAATTTGCAAGTCCGGATGAGCGTTAGTTCGGGAAACATCCACAAGTTTTGGGGCTGAAAGTTTTAGGGTCAAAAAGCATGTATTTTTAAGTACCCCCCTGAAAAAAATGGGAGTTTTGGACCAAAATGTCAAAGTCGTTTTTGCTCCACCATGTCAAGAGGGAATATCCCCTAGTACCAGTGCTCTAATTTGCAAGTCCGGATAAGCGTTAGTTCGGGAAATATCCACCATTTTTAGGCTGAAAGTTTTAGGGTAAAAAAACACAAATTTTTCAGTAGCCCCTGAAAAATATTGGAGTTTTGGACTAAAATTTCATAGTCGTTTTTGCTCTAACTTGTCAAGAGGGAATATCCCCCAGTACCAGAGCTCTAATTTGCACGTCCGGATGAGAGTTAGTTCGGGAAACATCCACCAGTTTTGGGGCTGAAAGTTTTAGGGTCAAAAAGCACAAATTTTACAGTACCCCCCTAAAAAAAATGGGAGTTTTGGACTAAAATTTCAAAGTCGTTTTTGCTCTACCATGTCAAGAGGGAATATCCCCCAGTACCAGTGCTCTAATTTGCAAGTCCGGATGAGCATTAGTTTGGGAAACATCCACAAGTTTTGGGGCTGAAAGTTTTAGGGTCAAAAAGCATGTATTTTTTAGTACCCCCCTGAAAAAAATGGGAGTTTTGGACCAAAATTTCAAAGTCGTTTTTGCTCTACCATGTCAAGAGGGAATATCCCCTAGTACCAGTGCTCTAATTTGCAAGTCCGGATAAGCGTTAGTTCGGGAAATATCCACCATTTTTAGGCTGAAATTTTTAGGGTAAAAAAACACAAATTTTTCAGTACCCCCCTGAAAAATATTGGAGTTTTGGACTAAAATTTCAAAGTCGTTTTTGCTCTACCATGTCAAGAGGGAATATCCCCCAGTACCAGAGCTCTAATTTGCAAGTCCGGATGAGCGTTAGTTCGGGAAACATCCACCAGTTTTGGGGCTGATAGTTTTAGGGTCAAAAAGCACATATTTTTTAGTACCCCCCTAAAAAATATTGGAGTTTTGGACCAAAATTTCAAAGTCGTTTTTGCTCTACCATGTCAAGAGGGAATATCCCCCAGTACCAGTGCTCTAGTTTGCAAGTCCGGATAAGCGTTAGTTTGGGAAACATACACCATTTTTAGGCTGAAAGTTTTAGGGTAAAAAAACACAAATTTTTCAGTACCCCCCTGAAAAATATTGGAGTTTTGGACTAAAATTTCAAAGTCGTTTTTGCTCTACCATGTCAAGAGGGAATATCCCCCAGTACCAGAGCTCTAATTTGCAAGTCCGGATGAGCGTTAGTTCGGGAAACATCCACCAGTTTTGGGGCTGATAGTTTTAGGGTCAAAAAGCACAAATTTTTTAGTACCCCTCTAAAAAAAATGGGAGTTTTGGACTAAAATTTCAAAGTCGTTTTTGCTCTACCATGTCAAGAGGGAATATCCCCCAGTACCAGTGCTGTAATTTGCAAGTCCGGATAAGCATTAGTTCGGGAAACATCCACAAGTTTTGGGGCTGAAAGTTTTAGAGTCAAAAAGCATGTATTTTTTAGTACCCCCCTGAAAAAAATGGGAGTTTTGGACCAAAATGTCAAAGTCGTTTTTGCTCTACCATGTTAAGAGGTAATATTCCCCGGTACCAGTGCTCTAATTAGCAAGTCCGGATAAGCGCTAGTTCGGGAAATATCCACCATTTTCAGGCTGAAAAATTTAGGGTCAAAAAACACAAATTTTTCAGTACCCCCCTGAAAAATATTGGAGTTTTGGACTAAAATTTCATAGTCATTTTTGCTCTACCTTGTCAAGAGGGAATATCCCCCAGTACCAGAGCTCTAATTTGCACGTCCGGATGAGCGTTAGTTCGGGAAACATCTACCAGTTTTGGGGCTGAAAGTTTTAGGGTCAAAAAGCACAAATTTTACAGTACCCCCCTAAAAAAAATTGGAGTTTTGGACCAAAATGTCAAAGTCGTTTTTTGCTCTACCATGTCAAGAGGGAATATCCCCCAGTACCATTGCTCTAATTTGCAAGTCCGGATGAGCGTTAGTTCGGGAAACATCCACAAGTTTTGGGGCTGAAAGTTTTAGGGTCAAAAAGCATGTATTTTTAAGTACCCCCCTGAAAAAAATGGGAGTTTTGGACCAAAATTTCAAAGTCATTTTTGCTCCACCATGTCAAGAGGGAATATCCCCTAGTACCAGTGCTCTAATTTGCAAGTCCGGATAAGCGTTAGTTCGGGAAATATCCACCATTTTTAGGCTGAAAGTTTTAGGGTAAAAAAACACAAATTTTTCAGTAGCCCCTGAAAAATATTGGAGTTTTGGACTAAAATTTCATAGTCGTTTTTGCTCTAACTTGTCAAGAGGGAATATCCCCCAGTACCAGAGCTCTAATTTGCACGTCCGGATGAGAGTTAGTTCGGGAAACATCCACCAGTTTTGGGGCTGAAAGTTTTAGGGTCAAAAAGCACAAATTTTACAGTACCCCCCTAAAAAAAATGGGAGTTTTGGACTAAAATTTCAAAGTCGTTTTTGCTCTACCATGTCAAGAGGGAATATCCCCCAGTACCAGTGCTCTAATTTGCAAGTCCGGATGAGCATTAGTTTGGGAAACATCCACAAGTTTTGGGGCTGAAAGTTTTAGGGTCAAAAAGCATGTATTTTTTAGTACCCCCCTGAAAAAAATGGGAGTTTTGGACCAAAATTTCAAAGTCGTTTTTGCTCTACCATGTCAAGAGGGAATATCCCCTAGTACCAGTGCTCTAATTTGCAAGTCCGGATAAGCGTTAGTTCGGGAAATATCCACCATTTTTAGGCTGAAATTTTTAGGGTAAAAAAACACAAATTTTTCAGTACCCCCCTGAAAAATATTGGAGTTTTGGACTAAAATTTCAAAGTCGTTTTTGCTCTACCATGTCAAGAGGGAATATCCCCCAGTACCAGAGCTCTAATTTGCAAGTCCGGATGAGCGTTAGTTCGGGAAACATCCACCAGTTTTGGGGCTGATAGTTTTAGGGTCAAAAAGCACATATTTTTTAGTACCCCCCTAAAAAATATTGGAGTTTTGGACCAAAATTTCAAAGTCGTTTTTGCTCTACCATGTCAAGAGGGAATATCCCCCAGTACCAGTGCTCTAATTTGCAAGTCCGGATAAGCGTTAGTTTGGGAAACATACACCATTTTTAGGCTGAAAGTTTTAGGGTAAAAAAACACAAATTTTTCAGTACCCCCCTGAAAAATATTGGAGTTTTGGACTAAAATTTCAAAGTCGTTTTTGCTCTACCATGTCAAGAGGGAATATCCCCCAGTACCAGACCTCTAATTTGCAAGTCCGGATGAGCGTTAGTTCGGGAAACATCCACCAGTTTTGGGGCTGATAGTTTTAGGGTCAAAAAGCACATATTATTATTTAGTACCCCTCTAAAAAAAATGGGAGTTTTGGACTAAAATTTCAAAGTCGTTTTTGCTCTACCATGTCAAGAGGGAATATCCCCCAGTACCAGTGCTGTAATTTGCAAGTCCGGATAAGCATTAGTTCGGGAAACATCCACCAGTTTTGGGGCTGAAAGTTTTAGAGTCAAAAAGCATGTATTTTTTAGTACCCCCCTGAAAAAAATGGGAGTTTTGGACCAAAATGTCAAAGTCGTTTTTGCTCTACCATGTTAAGAGGGAATATTCCCCGGTACCAGTGCTCTAATTAGCAAGTCCGGATAAGCGCTAGTTCGGGAAATATCCACCATTTTCAGGCTGAAAAATTTAGGGTCAAAAAACACAAATTTTTCAGTACCCCCCTGAAAAATATTGGAGTTTTGGACTAAAATTTCATAGTCATTTTTGCTCTACCTTGTCAAGAGGGAATATCCCCCAGTACCAGAGCTCTAATTTGCACGTCCGGATGAGCGTTAGTTCGGGAAACATCTACCAGTTTTGGGGCTGAAAGTTTTAGGGTCAAAAAGCACAAATTTTACAGTACCCCCCTAAAAAAAATTGGAGTTTTGGACCAAAATGTCAAAGTCGTTTTTTGCTCTACCATGTCAAGAGGGAATATCCCCCAGTACCATTGCTCTAATTTGCAAGTCCGGATGAGCGTTAGTTCGGGAAACATCCACAAGTTTTGGGGCTGAAAGTTTTAGGGTCAAAAAGCATGTATTTTTAAGTACCCCCCTGAAAAAAATGGGAGTTTTGGACCAAAATTTCAAAGTCATTTTTGCTCCACCATGTCAAGAGGGAATATCCCCTAGTACCAGTGCTCTAATTTGCAAGTCCGGATAAGCGTTAGTTCGGGAAATATCCACCATTTTTAGGCTGAAAGTTTTAGGGTAAAAAAACACAAATTTTTCAGTAGCCCCTGAAAAATATTGGAGTTTTGGACTAAAATTTCATAGTCGTTTTTGCTCTAACTTGTCAAGAGGGAATATCCCCCAGTACCAGAGCTCTAATTTGCACGTCCGGATGAGAGTTAGTTCGGGAAACATCCACCAGTTTTGGGGCTGAAAGTTTTAGGGTCAAAAAGCACAAATTTTACAGTACCCCCCTAAAAAAAATGGGAGTTTTGGACTAAAATTTCAAAGTCGTTTTTGCTCTACCATGTCAAGAGGGAATATCCCCCAGTACCAGTGCTCTAATTTGCAAGTCCGGATGAGCATTAGTTTGGGAAACATCCACAAGTTTTGGGGCTGAAAGTTTTAGGGTCAAAAAGCATGTATTTTTTAGTACCCCCCTGAAAAAAATGGGAGTTTTGGACCAAAATTTCAAAGTCGTTTTTGCTCTACCATGTCAAGAGGGAATATCCCCTAGTACCAGTGCTCTAATTTGCAAGTCCGGATAAGCGTTAGTTCGGGAAATATCCACCATTTTTAGGCTGAAATTTTTAGGGTAAAAAAACACAAATTTTTCAGTACCCCCCTGAAAAATATTGGAGTTTTGGACTAAAATTTCAAAGTCGTTTTTGCTCTACCATGTCAAGAGGGAATATCCCCCAGTACCAGAGCTCTAATTTGCAAGTCCGGATGAGCGTTAGTTCGGGAAACATCCACCAGTTTTGGGGCTGATAGTTTTAGGGTCAAAAAGCACATATTTTTTAGTACCCCCCTAAAAAATATTGGAGTTTTGGACCAAAATTTCAAAGTCGTTTTTGCTCTACCATGTCAAGAGGGAATATCCCCCAGTACCAGTGCTCTAGTTTGCAAGTCCGGATAAGCGTTAGTTTGGGAAACATACACCATTTTTAGGCTGAAAGTTTTAGGGTAAAAAAACACAAATTTTTCAGTACCCCCCTGAAAAATATTGGAGTTTTGGACTAAAATTTCAAAGTCGTTTTTGCTCTACCATGTCAAGAGGGAATATCCCCCAGTACTAGTGCTCTAATTTATAAGTCCGGATGAGCATTAGTTCGGGAACATCCACAAGTTTTGGGGCTGAAAGTTTTAGAGTCAAAAAGCATGTATTTTTTAGTACCCCCCTGAAAAAAATGGGAGTTTTGGACCAAAATGTCAAAGTCGTTTTTGCTCTACCATGTCAAGAGGGAATATCCCCTAGTACCAGTGCTCTAATTTGCAAGTCCGGATAAGCGTTAGTTCGGGAAATATCCACCATTATTAGGCTGAAAGTTTTAGGGTCAAAAAACACAAATTTTTCAGTACCCCCCTGAGAAATATAGGAGTTTTGGACTAAAACTTCTAAGTCGTTTTTGCTCCACCATGTCAAGAGGGAATATCCCCCAGTACCAGTGCTCTAATTTGCAAGTCCGGATGAGCGTTAGTTCGGGAAACATCTACCAGTTTTGGGGCTGAAAGTTTTAGGGTCAAAAAGCACAAATTTTACAGTACCCCCCTAAAAAAAATTGGAGTTTTGGACCAAAATGTCAAAGTCGTTTTTTGCTCTACCATGTCAAGAGGGAATATCCCCCAGTACCATTGCTCTAATTTGCAAGTCCGGATGAGCGTTAGTTCGGGAAACATCCACAAGTTTTGGGGCTGAAAGTTTTAGGGTCAAAAAGCATGTATTTTTAAGTACCCCCCTGAAAAAAATGGGAGTTTTGGACCAAAATTTCAAAGTCGTTTTTGCTCCACCATGTCAAGAGGGAATATCCCCTAGTACCAGTGCTCTAATTTGCAAGTCCGGATAAGCGTTAGTTCGGGAAATATCCACCATTTTTAGGCTGAAAGTTTTAGGGTAAAAAAACACAAATTTTTCAGTAGCCCCTGAAAAATATTGGAGTTTTGGACTAAAATTTCATAGTCGTTTTTGCTCTAACTTGTCAAGAGGGAATATCCCCCAGTACCAGAGCTCTAATTTGCACGTCCGGATGAGAGTTAGTTCGGGAAACATCCACCAGTTTTGGGGCTGAAAGTTTTAGGGTCAAAAAGCACAAATTTTACAGTACCCCCCTAAAAAAAATGGGAGTTTTGGACTAAAATTTCAAAGTCGTTTTTGCTCTACCATGTCAAGAGGGAATATCCCCCAGTACCAGTGCTCTAATTTGCAAGTCCGGATGAGCATTAGTTTGGGAAACATCCACAAGTTTTGGGGCTGAAAGTTTTAGGGTCAAAAAGCATGTATTTTTTAGTACCCCCCTGAAAAAAATGGGAGTTTTGGACCAAAATTTCAAAGTCGTTTTTGCTCTACCATGTCAAGAGGGAATATCCCCTAGTACCAGTGCTCTAATTTGCAAGTCCGGATAAGCGTTAGTTCGGGAAATATCCACCATTTTTAGGCTGAAATTTTTAGGGTAAAAAAACACAAATTTTTCAGTACCCCCCTGAAAAATATTGGAGTTTTGGACTAAAATTTCAAAGTCGTTTTTGCTCTACCATGTCAAGAGGGAATATCCCCCAGTACCAGAGCTCTAATTTGCAAGTCCGGATGAGCGTTAGTTCGGGAAACATCCACCAGTTTTGGGGCTGATAGTTTTAGGGTCAAAAAGCACATATTTTTTAGTACCCCCCTAAAAAATATTGGAGTTTTGGACCAAAATTTCAAAGTCGTTTTTGCTCTACCATGTCAAGAGGGAATATCCCCCAGTACCAGTGCTCTAGTTTGCAAGTCCGGATAAGCGTTAGTTTGGGAAACATACACCATTTTTAGGCTGAAAGTTTTAGGGTAAAAAAACACAAATTTTTCAGTACCCCCCTGAAAAATATTGGAGTTTTGGACTAAAATTTCAAAGTCGTTTTTGCTCTACCATGTCAAGAGGGAATATCCCCCAGTACCAGAGCTCTAATTTGCAAGTCCGGATGAGCGTTAGTTCGGGAAACATCCACCAGTTTTGGGGCTGATAGTTTTAGGGTCAAAAAGCACATATTTTTTAGTACCCCTCTAAAAAAAATGGGAGTTTTGGACTAAAATTTCAAAGTCGTTTTTGCTCTACCATGTCAAGAGGGAATATCCCCCAGTACCAGTGCTGTAATTTGCAAGTCCGGATAAGCATTACTTCGGGAAACATCCACAAGTTTTGGGGCTGAAAGTTTTAGAGTCAAAAAGCATGTATTTTTTAGTACCCCCCTGAAAAAAATGGGAGTTTTGGACCAAAATGTCAAAGTCGTTTTTGCTCTACCATGTTAAGAGGTAATATTCCCCGGTACCAGTGCTCTAATTAGCAAGTCCGGATAAGCGCTAGTTCGGGAAATATCCACCATTTTCAGGCTGAAAAATTTAGGGTCAAAAAACACAAATTTTTCAGTACCCCCCTGAAAAATATTGGAGTTTTGGACTAAAATTTCATAGTCATTTTTGCTCTACCTTGTCAAGAGGGAATATCCCCCAGTACCAGAGCTCTAATTTGCACGTCCGGATGAGCATTAGTTCGGGAAACATCTACCAGTTTTGGGGCTGAAAGTTTTAGGGTCAAAAAGCACAAATTTTACAGTACCCCCCTAAAAAAAATTGGAGTTTTGGACCAAAATGTCAAAGTCGTTTTTTGCTCTACCATGTCAAGAGGGAATATCCCCCAGTACCATTGCTCTAATTTGCAAGTCCGGATGAGCGTTAGTTCGGGAAACATCCACAAGTTTTGGGGCTGAAAGTTTTAGGGTCAAAAAGCATGTATTTTTAAGTACCCCCCTGAAAAAAATGGGAGTTTTGGACCAAAATTTCAAAGTCGTTTTTGCTCCACCATGTCAAGAGGGAATATCCCCTAGTACCAGTGCTCTAATTTGCAAGTCCGGATAAGCGTTAGTTCGGGAAATATCCACCATTTTTAGGCTGAAAGTTTTAGGGTAAAAAAACACAAATTTTTCAGTAGCCCCTGAAAAATATTGGAGTTTTGGACTAAAATTTCATAGTCGTTTTTGCTCTAACTTGTCAAGAGGGAATATCCCCCAGTACCAGAGCTCTAATTTGCACGTCCGGATGAGAGTTAGTTCGGGAAACATCCACCAGTTTTGGGGCTGAAAGTTTTAGGGTCAAAAAGCACAAATTTTACAGTACCCCCCTAAAAAAAATGGGAGTTTTGGACTAAAATTTCAAAGTCGTTTTTGCTCTACCATGTCAAGAGGGAATATCCCCCAGTACCAGTGCTCTAATTTGCAAGTCCGGATGAGCGTTAGTTTGGGAAACATCCACAAGTTTTGGGGCTGAAAGTTTTAGGGTCAAAAAGCATGTATTTTTTAGTACCCCCCTGAAAAAAATGGGAGTTTTGGACCAAAATTTCAAAGTCGTTTTTGCTCTACCATGTCAAGAGGGAATATCCCCTAGTACCAGTGCTCTAATTTGCAAGTCCGGATAAGCGTTAGTTCGGGAAATATCCACCATTTTTAGGCTGAAATTTTTAGGGTAAAAAAACACAAATTTTTCAGTACCCCCCTGAAAAATATTGGAGTTTTGGACTAAAATTTCAAAGTCGTTTTTGCTCTACCATGTCAAGAGGGAATATCCCCCAGTACCAGAGCTCTAATTTGCAAGTCCGGATGAGCGTTAGTTCGGGAAACATCCACCAGTTTTGGGGCTGATAGTTTTAGGGTCAAAAAGCACATATTTTTTAGTACCCCCCTAAAAAATATTGGAGTTTTGGACCAAAATTTCAAAGTCGTTTTTGCTCTACCATGTCAAGAGGGAATATCCCCCAGTACCAGTGCTCTAGTTTGCAAGTCCGGATAAGCGTTAGTTTGGGAAACATACACCATTTTTAGGCTGAAAGTTTTAGGGTAAAAAAACACAAATTTTTCAGTACCCCCCTGAAAAATATTGGAGTTTTGGACTAAAATTTCAAAGTCGTTTTTGCTCTACCATGTCAAGAGGGAATATCCCCCAGTACTAGTGCTCTAATTTATAAGTCCGGATGAGCATTAGTTCGGGAACATCCACCAGTTTTGGGGCTGAAAGTTTTAGAGTCAAAAAGCATGTATTTTTTAGTACCCCCCTGAAAAAAATGGGAGTTTTGGACCAAAATGTCAAAGTCGTTTTTGCTCTACCATGTCAAGAGGGAATATCCCCTAGTACCAGTGCTCTAATTTGCAAGTCCGGATAAGCGTTAGTTCGGGAAATATCCACCATTATTAGGCTGAAAGTTTTAGGGTCAAAAAACACAAATTTTTCAGTACCCCCCTGAGAAATATAGGAGTTTTGGACTAAAACTTCTAAGTCGTTTTTGCTCCACCATGTCAAGAGGGAATATCCCCCAGTACCAGTGCTCTAATTTGCAAGTCCGGATGAGCGTTAGTTCGGGAAACATCCACAAGTTTTGGGGCTGAAAGTTTTAGGGTCAAAAAGCACATATTTTTTAGTACCCCCCTAAAAAATATTGGAGTTTTGGACTAAAATTTCAAAGTCGTTTTTGCCCTACCATGTCAAGAGGGAATATCCCCCAGTACCAGTGCTCTAATTTGCAAGTCCGGTCGAGCGTTAGTTCGGGAAACATCCACCAGTTTTGGTGCTGAAAGTTTTAGGGTCAAAAAGCACATATTTTTTAGTACCCCCCTAAAAAAAATTGGAGTTTTGGACTAAAATTTCATAGTCGTTTTTGCTCTAACTTGTCAAGGGGGAATATCCCCCAGTACCAGTGCTCTAATTTGCACGTCCGGATGAGAGTTAGTTCGGGAAACATCCACCAGTTTTGGGGCTGAAAGTTTTAGGGTCAAAAAGCACAAATTTTACAGTACCCCCCTAAAAAAATGGGAGTTTTGGACTAAAATTTCAAAGTCGTTTTTGCTCTACCATGTCAAGAGGGAATATCCCCCAGTACCAGTGCTCTAATTTGCAAGTCCGGATGAGCATTAGTTCGGGAAACATCCACAAGTTTTGGGGCTGAAAGTTTTAGGGTCAAAAAGCATGTATTTTTTAGTACCCCCCTGAAAAAAATGGGAGTTTTGGACCAAAATTTCAAAGTCGTTTTTGCTCTACCATGTCAAGAGGGAATATCCCCTAGTACCAGTGCTCTAATTTGCAAGTCCGGATAAGCGTTAGTTCGGGAAATATCCACCATTTTTAGGCTGAAATTTTTAGGGTAAAAAAACACAAATTTTTCAGTACCCCCCTGAAAAATATTGGAGTTTTGGACTAAAATTTCAAAGTCGTTTTTGCTCTACCATGTCAAGAGGGAATATCCCCCAGTACCAGAGCTCTAATTTGCAAGTCCGGATGAGCGTTAGTTCGGGAAACATCCACCAGTTTTGGGGCTGATAGTTTTAGGGTCAAAAAGCACATATTTTTTAGTACCCCCCTAAAAAATATTGGAGTTTTGGACCAAAATTTCAAAGTCGTTTTTGCTCTACCATGTCAAGAGGGAATATCCCCCAGTACCAGTGCTCTAATTTGCAAGTCCGGATGAGCATTAGTTCGGGAAACATCCACAAGTTTTGGTGCTGAAAGTTTTAGGGTCAAAAAGCATGTATTTTTAAGTACCCCCCTGAAAAAAATGGGAGTTTTAGACCAAAATTTCAAAGTCGTTTTTGCTCCACCATGTCAAGAGGGAATATCCCCTAGTACCAGTGCTCTAATTTGCAAGTCCGGATAAGCGTTAGTTCGGGAAATATCCACCATTTTTAGGCTGAAAGTTTTAGGGTAAAAAAACAAAAAATTTTCAGTACCCCCCTGAAAAATATTGGAGTTTTGGACTAAAATTTCATAGTCGTTTTTGCTCTAACTTGTCAAGAGGGAATATCCCCCAGTACCAGAGCTCTAATTTGCACGTCCGGATGAGAGTAAGTTCGGGAAACATCCACCAGTTTTGGGGCTGAAAGTTTTAGGGTCAAAAAGCACAAATTTTACAGTACCCCCCTAAAAAAAATGGGAGTTTTGGACTAAAATTTCAAAGTCGTTTTTGCTCTACCATGTCAAGAGGGAATACCCCCAGTACCTTTGCTCTAATTTGCATGTCCAGATGAGCATTAGTTCGGGAAACATCCACAAGTTTTGGGGCTGAAAGTTTTAGTGTCAAAAAGCATGTATTTTTAAGTACCCCCCTGAAAAAAATGGGAGTTTTGGACCAAAATTTCAAAGTCGTTTTTGCTCTACCATGTCAAGAGGGAATATCCCCTAGTACCAGTGCTCTAATTTGCAAGTCCGGATAAGCTTTAGTTCGGGAAATATCCACCATTTTTAGGCTGAAAGTTTTAGGGTCAAAAAGCATGTATTTTTCAGTACCCCCCTGAAAAATATTGGAGTTTTGGACTAAAATTTCAAAGTCGTTTTTGCTCTACCATGTCAAGAGGGAATATCCCCCAGTACCAGAGCTGTAATTTGCAAGTCCGGATGAGCGTTAGTTCGGGAAACATCCACAAGTTTTGGGGCTGAAAGTTTTAGGGTCAAAAAGCACATATTTTTTAGTACCCCCCTAAAAAATATTGGAGTTTTGGACTAAAATTTCAAAGTCGTTTTTGCCCTACCATGTCAAGAGGGAATATCCCCCAGTACCAGTGCTCTAATTTGCAAGTCCGGTCGAGCGTTAGTTCGGGAAACATCCACCAGTTTTGGTGCTGAAAGTTTTAGGGTCAAAAAGCACATATTTTTTAGTACCCCCCTAAAAAAAATTGGAGTTTTGGACTAAAATTTCATAGTCGTTTTTGCTCTAACTTGTCAAGGGGGAATATCCCCCAGTACCAGTGCTCTAATTTGCACGTCCGGATGAGAGTTAGTTCGGGAAACATCCACCAGTTTTGGGGCTGAAAGTTTTAGGGTCAAAAAGCACAAATTTTACAGTACCCCCCTAAAAAAATGGGAGTTTTGGACTAAAATTTCAAAGTCGTTTTTGCTCTACCATGTCAAGAGGGAATATCCCCCAGTACCAGTGCTCTAATTTGCAAGTCCGGATGAGCATTAGTTCGGGAAACATCCACAAGTTTTGGGGCTGAAAGTTTTAGGGTCAAAAAGCATGTATTTTTTAGTACCCCCCTGAAAAAAATGGGAGTTTTGGACCAAAATTTCAAAGTCGTTTTTGCTCTACCATGTCAAGAGGGAATATCCCCTAGTACCAGTGCTCTAATTTGCAAGTCCGGATAAGCGTTAGTTCGGGAAATATCCACCATTTTTAGGCTGAAATTTTTAGGGTAAAAAAACACAAATTTTTCAGTACCCCCCTGAAAAATATTGGAGTTTTGGACTAAAATTTCAAAGTCGTTTTTGCTCTACCATGTCAAGAGGGAATATCCCCCAGTACCAGAGCTGTAATTTGCAAGTCCGGATGAGCGTTAGTTCGGGAAACATCCACCAGTTTTGGGGCTGATAGTTTTAGGGTCAAAAAGCACATATTTTTTAGTACCCCCCTAAAAAATATTGGAGTTTTGGACCAAAATTTCAAAGTCGTTTTTGCTCTACCATGTCAAGAGGGAATATCCCCCAGTACCAGTGCTCTAATTTGCAAGTCCGGATGAGCATTAGTTCGGGAAACATCCACAAGTTTTGGTGCTGAAAGTTTTAGGGTCAAAAAGCATGTATTTTTAAGTACCCCCCTGAAAAAAATGGGAGTTTTAGACCAAAATTTCAAAGTCGTTTTTGCTCCACCATGTCAAGAGGGAATATCCCCTAGTACCAGTGCTCTAATTTGCAAGTCCGGATAAGCGTTAGTTCGGGAAATATCCACCATTTTTAGGCTGAAAGTTTTAGGGTAAAAAAACAAAAAATTTTCAGTACCCCCCTGAAAAATATTGGAGTTTTGGACTAAAATTTCATAGTCGTTTTTGCTCTAACTTGTCAAGAGGGAATATCCCCCAGTACCAGAGCTCTAATTTGCACGTCCGGATGAGAGTAAGTTCGGGAAACATCCACCAGTTTTGGGGCTGAAAGTTTTAGGGTCAAAAAGCACAAATTTTACAGTACCCCCCTAAAAAAAATGGGAGTTTTGGACTAAAATTTCAAAGTCGTTTTTGCTCTACCATGTCAAGAGGGAATACCCCCAGTACCTTTGCTCTAATTTGCATGTCCAGATGAGCATTAGTTCGGGAAACATCCACAAGTTTTGGGGCTGAAAGTTTTAGTGTCAAAAAGCATGTATTTTTAAGTACCCCCCTGAAAAAAATGGGAGTTTTGGACCAAAATTTCAAAGTCGTTTTTGCTCTACCATGTCAAGAGGGAATATCCCCTAGTACCAGTGCTCTAATTTGCAAGTCCGGATAAGCTTTAGTTCGGGAAATATCCACCATTTTTAGGCTGAAAGTTTTAGGGTCAAAAAGCATGTATTTTTCAGTACCCCCCTGAAAAATATTGGAGTTTTGGACTAAAATTTCAAAGTCGTTTTTGCTCTACCATGTCAAGAGGGAATATCCCCCAGTACCAGAGCTGTAATTTGCAAGTCCGGATGAGCGTTAGTTCGGGAAACATCCACCAGTTTTGGGGCTGATAGTTTGAGGGTCAAAAAGCACATATTTTTTAGTACCCCCCTAAAAAATATTGGAGTTTTGGACCAAAATTTCAAAGTCGTTTTTGCTCTACCATGTCAAGAGGGAATATCCCCCAGTACCAGTGCTCTAATTTGCAAGTCCGGATGAGCATTAGTTCGGAAAACATCCACAAGTTTTGGTGCTGAAAGTTTTAGAGTCAAAAAGCATGTATTTTTTAGTACCCCCCTGAAAAAAATGGGAGTTTTGGACCAAAATGTCAAAGTCGTTTTTGCTCTACCATGTTAAGAGGGAATATCCCCCAGTACCAGTGCTCTAATTTGCAAGTCCGGATAAGCATTAGTTCGGGAAACATCCACAAGTTTTGGGGCTGAAAGTTTTAGGGTCAAAAAGCATGTATTTTTAAGTACCCCCCTGAAAAAAATGGGAGTTTTGGACCAAAATTTCAAAGTCGTTTTTGCTCTACCATGTCAAGAGGGAATATCCCTTAGTACCAGTGCTCTAATTTGCAAGTCCGGATAAGCGTTAGTTCGGGAAATATCCACCATTTTTAGGCTGAAAGTTTTAGGGTCAAAAAACACAAATTTTTCAGTACCCCCCTGAAAAATATTGGAGTTTCGGACTAAAATTTCATAGTCATTTTTGCTCTACCATGTCAAGAGGGAATATCCCCCAGTACCAGAGCTCTAATTTGCACGTCCGGATGAGCGTTAGTTCGGGAAACATCTACCAGTTTTGGGGCTGAAAGTTTTAGGGTCAAAAAGCACAAATTTGACAGTATCCCCCTAAAAAAAATTGGAGTTTTGGACCAAAATGTCAAAGTCGTTTTTTGCTCTACCATGTCAAGAGGGAGAATCCCCTAGTACCAGTGCTCTAATTTGCAAGTCCGGATGAGCGTTAGTTCGGGAAACATCCACAAGTTTTGGGGCTGAAAGTTTTAGGGTCAAAAAGCATGTATTTTTTAGTACCCCCCTAAAAAATATTGGAGTTTTGGACTAAAATTTCAAAGTCGTTTTTGCCCTACCATGTCAAGAGGGAATATCCCCCAGTACCAGTGCTCTAATTTGCAAGTCCGGTCGAGCGTTAGTTCGGGAAATATCCACCATTTTTAGGCTGAAAGTTTTAGGGTCTAAAAACACAAATTTTTCAGTACCCCCCTGAAAAATATTGAAGTTTTGGACTAAAATTTCATAGTCGTTTTTTCTCTACCTTGTTAAGAGGGAATATCCCCCAGTACCAGAGCTCTAATTTGCAAGTCCGGATGAGCGTTAGTTCGGGAAACATCCACCAGTTTTGGGGCTGATAGTTTTAGGGTCAAAAAGCACATATTTTTTAGTACCCCTCTAAAAAAAATGGGAGTTTTGGAATAAAATTTCAAAGTCATTTTTGCTCTACCTTGTCAAGAGGGAATATCCCCCAGTACCAGTGCTCTAATTTGCAAGTCCGGATAAGCGCTAGTTCGGGAAATATCCACCATTTTCAGGCTGAGAGTTTTAGGGTAAAAAAACACAAATTTTTCAGTACCCCCCTGAGAAATATTGGAGTTTTGGAATAAAATTTCAAAGTCATTTTTGCTCTACCTTGTCAAGAGGGAATATCCCCCAGTACCAGTGCTCTAATTTGCAAGTCCGGATAAGCGTTAGTTCGGGAAATATCCACCATTTTTAGGCTGAAAGTTTTAGGGTCAAAAAACACAAATTTTTCAGTACCCCCCTGAAAAATATTGGAGTTTTGGACTAAAATTTCATAGTCATTTTTGCTCTACCTTGTCAAGAGGGAATATCCCCCAGTACCAGAGCTCTAATTTGCACGTCCGGATGAGCGTTAGTTCAGGAAACATCTACCAGTTTTGGGGCTGAAAGTTTTAGGGTCAAAAAGCACAAATTTTACAGTACCCCCCTAAAAAAAATTGGAGTTTTGGACCAAAATGTCAAAGTCGTTTTTTGCTCTACCATGTCAAGAGGGAATATCCCCCAGTACCATTGCTCTAATTTGCAAGTCTGGATGAGCGTTAGTTCGGGAAACATCCACAAGTTTTGGGGCTGAAAGTTTTAGGGTCAAAAAGCATGTATTTTTAAGTACCCCCCTGAAAACAATGGGAGTTTTGGACCAAAATTTCAAAGTCGTTTTTGCTCCACCATGTAAAGAGGGAATATCCCCCAGTACCAGTGCTCTAATTTGCAAGTCCGGATAAGCGTTAGTTCGGGAAATATCCACCATTTTTAGGCTGAAAGTTTTAGGGTAAAAAAACTCAAATTTTTCAGTATCCCCCTGAAAAATATTGGAGCTTTGGACTAAAATTTCATAGTCGTTTTTGCTCTAACTTGTCAAGAGGGAATATTCCCCGGTACCAGTGCTCTAATTTGCAAGTCCGGATAAGCGCTAGTTCGGGAAACATCTACCAGTTTTGGGGCTGAAAGTTTTAGGGTCAAAAAGCACAAATTTTACAGTACCCCCCTAAAAAAAATTGGAGTTTTGGACCAAAATGTCAAAGTCATTTTTTGCTCTACCATGTCAAGAGGGAATATCCCCCAGTACCATTGCTCTAATTTGCAAGTCCGGATGAGCGTTAGTTCGGGAAACATCCACAAGTTTTGGGGCTGAAAGTTTGAGGCTCAAAAAGCACATATTTTTTAGTACCCCCCTAAACAAAATGGGAGTTTTGGACTAAAATTTCAAAGTCGTTTTTGCTCTACCATGTCAAGAGGGAATATCCCCCAGTACCAGTGCTCTAATTTGCAAGTCCGGATGAGCGTTAGTTCGGGAAACATCCACAAGTTTTGGGGCTGAAAGTTTTAGGGTCAAAAAGCATGTATTTTTTATTTCCCCCCTAAAAAAAATGGGAGTTTTGGACCAAAATTTCAAAGTCGTTTTTGCTCTACCATGTCAAGAGGGAATATCCCCTAGTACCAGTGCTCTAATTTGCAAGTCCGGATAAGCGTTAGTTCGGGAAATATCCACCATTTTTAGGCTGAAAGTTTTAGGGTAAAAAAACACATATTTTTTAGTACTCCTCTAAAAAAAATGGGAGTTTTGGACTAAAATTTCAAAGTCGTTTTTGCTCTACCATGTCAAGAGGGAATATCCCCCAGTACCAGTGCTCTAATTTGCAAGTCCGGATGAGCATTAGTTCGGGAAACATCCACAAGTTTTGGGGCTGAAAATTTTAGAGTCAAAAAGCATGTATTTTTTAGTACCCCCCTGAAAATAATGGGAGTTTTGGACCAAAATGTCAAAGTCGTTTTTGCTCTACCATGTCAAGAGGGAATATCCCCCAGTACCAGTGCTCTAATTTGCAAGTCTGGATAAGCGTTAGTTCGGGAAATATCCACAAGTTTTGGGGCTGAAAGTTTTAGAGTCAAAAAGCATGTATTTTTTAGTAACCCCCTGAAAAAAATGGGAGTTTTGGACCAAAATGTCAAAGTCGTTTTTGCTCTACCATGTCAAGAGGGAATATCCCCCAGTACCAGTGCTCTAATTTGCAAGTCTGGATAAGCATTAGTTCGGGAAATATCCACCATTTTTAGGCTGAAAGTTTTAGGGTCTAAAAACACAAATTTTTCAGTACCCCCCTGAAAAATATTGGAGTTTTGGACTAAAATTTCATAGTCGTTTTTTCTCTACCTTGTCAAGAGGGAATATCCCCCAGTACCAGTGCTCTAATTTGCAAGTCCGGATGAGCATTAGTTCGGGAAACATCCACAAGTTTTGGGGCTGAAAGTTTTAGAGTCAAAAAGCATGTATTTTTTAGTACCCCCCTGAAAAAAATGGGAGTTTTGGACCAAAATTTCAAAGTCGTTTTTGCTCTACCATGTCAAGAGGGAATATCCCCCAGTACCAGTGCTCTAATTTGCAAGTCCGGATAAGCGCTAGTTCGGGAAATATCCACCATTTTCAGGCTGAAAGTTTTAGGGTAAAAAAACACAAATTTTTCAGTACCCCCCTGAGAAATATTGGAGTTTTGGAATAAAATTTCAAACTCATTTTTGCTCTACCTTGTCAAGAGGGAATATCCCCCAGTACCAGTGCTCTAATTTGCAAGTCCGGATGAGCGTTAGTTCGGGAAACATCCACAAGTTTTGGGGCTGAAAGTTTTAGGGTCAAAAAGCACATATTTTTTAGTACCCCCCTTTTAAAAAAAATTGGAGTTTTGGACTAAAATTTTAAAGTCGTTTTTGCTCTACCATGTCAAGAGGGAATATCCCCCAGTACCATTGCTCTAATTTGCAAGTCTGGATGAGCGTTAGTTCGGGAAATATCCACAAGTTTTGGGGCTGAAAGTTTTAGAGTCAAAAAGCATGTATTTTTAAGTACCCCCCTGAAAAAAATGGGAGTTTTGGACCAAAATTTCAAAGTCGTTTTTGCTCCACCATGTCAAGAGGGAATATCCCCTAGTACCAGTGCTCTAATTTGCAAGTCCGGATAAGCGTTAGTTCGGGAAATATCCACCATTTTTAGGCTGAAAGTTTTAGGGTAAAAAAACACAAATTTTTCAGTATCCCCCTGAAAAATATTGGAGTTTTGGACTAAAATTTCATAGTCGTTTTTGCTCTAACTTGTCAAGAGGGAATATCCCCCAGTACCAGAGCTCTAATTTGCACGTCCGGATGAGAGTTAGTTCGGGAAACATCCACCAGTTTTGGGGCTGAAAGTTTTAGGGTCAAAAAGCACAAATTTTACAGTACCCCCCTAAAAAAAATTGGAGTTTTGGACTAAAATTTCAAAGTCGTTTTTGCTCTACCATGTCAAGAGGGAATATCCCCCAGTACCAGTGCTCTAATTTGCAAGTCCGGATGAGCATTAGTTCGGGAAACATCCACAAGTTTTGGGGCTGAAAGTTTTAGGGTCAAAAAGCATGTATTTTTTAGTACCCCCCTGAAAAAAATGGGAATTTTTTGACCAAAATGTCAAAGTCGTTTTTGCTCTACCATGTTAAGAGGGAATATCCCCCAGTACCAGTGCTCTAATTTGCAAGTCCGGATAAGCGCTAGTTCGGGAAATATCCACCATTTTCAGGCTGAAAGTTTTAGGGTCAAAAAACACAAATTTTTCAGTACCCCCCTGAAAAATATTGGAGTTTTGGACTAAAATTTCATAGTCATTTTTGCTCTACCTTGTCAAGAGGGAATATCCCCCAGTACCAGAGCTCTAATTTGCAAGTCCGGATGAGCGTTAGTTCGGGAAACATCCACCAGTTTTGGGGCTGATAGTTTTAGGGTCAAAAAGCACATATTTTTTAGTACCCCTCTAAAAAAAATGGGAGTTTTGGACTAAAATTTTAAAGTCGTTTTTGCTCTACCATGTCAAGAGGGAATATCCCCCAGTACCAGTGCTCTAATTTGCAAGTCCGGATGAGCATTAGTTCGGGAAACATCCACAAGTTTTGGGGCTGAAAGTTTTAGAGTCAAAAAGCATGTATTTTTTAGTACCCCCCTAAAAAAAATGGGAGTTTTGGACCAAAATTTCAAAGTCGTTTTTGCTCTACCATGTCAAGAGGGAATTTCCCCCAGTACCAGTGCTCTAATTTGCAAGTCCGGATAAGCGCTAGTTCGGGAAATATCCACCATTTTCAGGCTGAAAATTTTAGGGTAAAAAAACACAAATTTTTCAGTACCCCCCTGAGAAATATTGGAGTTTTGGAATAAAATTTCAAAGTCATTTTTGCTCTACCTTGTCAAGAGGGAATATCCCCCAGTACCAGTGCTCTAATTTGCACGTCCGGATGAGCGTTAGTTCGGGAAACATCCACAAGTTTTGGGGCTGAAAGTTTTAGGGTCAAAAAGCACATATTTTTTAGTACCCCCCTTTTAAAAAAAATTGGAGTTTTGGACTAAAATTTTAAAGTCGTTTTTGCTCTACCATGTCAAGAGGGAATATCCCCCAGTACCATTGCTCTAATTTGCAAGTCTGGATGAGCGTTAGTTCGGGAAATATCCACAAGTTTTGGGGCTGAAAGTTTTAGAGTCAAAAAGCATGTATTTTTAAGTACCCCCCTGAAAAAAATGGGAGTTTTGGACCAAAATTTCATAGTCGTTTTTGCTCTAACTTGTCAAGAGGGACTATCCCCCAGTACCAGAGCTCTAATTTGCAAGTCCGGATGAGAGTTAGTTCGGGAAATATCCACCATTTTTAGGCTGAAAGTTTTAGGGTAAAAAAACACAAATTTTTCAGTATCCCCCTGAAAAATATTGGAGTTTTGGACTAAAATTTCATAGTCGTTTTTGCTCTAACTTGTCAAGAGGGAATATCCCCCAGTACCAGAGCTCTAATTTGCACGTCCGGATGAGAGTTAGTTCGGGAAACATCCACCAGTTTTGGGGCTGAAAGTTTTAGGGTCAAAAAGCACAAATTTTACAGTACCCCCCTAAAAAAAATGGGAGTTTTGGACTAAAATTTCAAAGTCGTTTTTGCTCTACCATGTCAAGAGGGAATATCCCCCAGGACCAGTGCTCTAATTTGCAAGTCCGGATGAGCATTAGTTCGGGAAACATCCACAAGTTTTGGGGCTGAAAGTTTTAGGGTCAAAAAGCATGTATTTTTTAGTACCCCCCTGAAAAAAATGGGAATTTTTTGACCAAAATGTCAAAGTCGTTTTTGCTCTACCATGTTAAGAGGGAATATCCCCCAGTACCAGTGCTCTAATTTGCAAGTCCGGATAAGCGCTAGTTCGGTAAATATCCACCATTTTCAGGCTGAAAGTTTTAGGGTCAAAAAACACAAATTTTTCAGTACCCCCCTGAAAAATATTGGAGTTTTGGACTAAAATTTCATAGTCATTTTTGCTCTACCTTGTCAAGAGGGAATATCCCCCAGTACCAGAGCTCTAATTTGCAAGTCCGGATGAGCGTTAGTTCGGGAAACATCCACCAGTTTTGGGGCTGATAGTTTTAGGGTCAAAAAGCACATATTTTTTAGTACCCCTCTAAAAAAAATGGGAGTTTTGGACTAAAATTTTAAAGTCGTTTTTGCTCTACCATGTCAAGAGGGAATATCCCCCAGTACCAGTGCTCTAATTTGCAAGTCCAGATGAGCATTAGTTCGGGAAACATCCACAAGTTTTGGGGCTGAAAGTTTTAGAGTCAAAAAGCATGTATTTTTTAGTACCCCCCTAAAAAAAATGGGAGTTTTGGACCAAAATTTCAAAGTCGTTTTTGCTCTACCATGTCAAGAGGGAATTTCCCCCAGTACCAGTGCTCTAATTTGCAAGTCCGGATAAGCGCTAGTTCGGGAAATATCCACCATTTTCAGGCTGAAAATTTTAGGGTAAAAAAACACAAATTTTTCAGTACCCCCCTGAGAAATATTGGAGTTTTGGAATAAAATTTCAAAGTCATTTTTGCTCTACCTTGTCAAGAGGGAATATCCCCCAGTACCAGTGCTCTAATTTGCACGTCCGGATGAGCGTTAGTTCGGGAAACATCCACAAGTTTTGGGGCTGAAAGTTTTAGGGTCAAAAAGCACATATTTTTTAGTACCCCCCTTTTAAAAAAAATTGGAGTTTTGGACTAAAATTTTAAAGTCGTTTTTGCTCTACCATGTCAAGAGGGAATATCCCCCAGTACCATTGCTCTAATTTGCAAGTCTGGATGAGCGTTAGTTCGGGAAATATCCACAAGTTTTGGGGCTGAAAGTTTTAGAGTCAAAAAGCATGTATTTTTAAGTACCCCCCTGAAAAAAATGGGAGTTTTGGACCAAAATTTCATAGTCGTTTTTGCTCTAACTTGTCAAGAGGGAATATCCCCCAGTACCAGAGCTCTAATTTGCAAGTCCGGATGAGAGTTAGTTCGGGAAACATCCACCAGTTTTGGGGCTGAAAGTTTTAGGGTCAAAAAGCACAAATTTTACAGTACCCCCCTAAAAAAAATGGGAGTTTTGGACTAAAATTTCAAAGTCGTTTTTGCTCTACCATGTCAAGAGGGAATATCCCCCAGTACCAGTGCTCTAATTTGCAAGTCCGGATGAGCATTAGTTCGGAAACATCCACAAGTTTTGGGGCTGAAAGTTTTAGGGTCAAAAAGCATGTATTTTTTAGTACCCCCCTGAAAAAAATGGGAATTTTTTGACCAAAATGTCAAAGTCGTTTTTGCTCTACCATGTTAAGAGGGAATATCCCCCAGTACCAGTGCTCTAATTTGCAAGTCCGGATAAGCGCTAGTTCGGGAAATATCCACCATTTTCAGGCTGAAAGTTTTAGGGTCAAAAAACACAAATTTTTCAGTACCCCCCTGAAAAATATTGGAGTTTTGGACTAAAATTTCATAGTCATTTTTGCTCTACCTTGTCAAGAGGGAATATCCCCCAGTACCAGAGCTCTAATTTGCAAGTCCGGATGAGCGTTAGTTCGGGAAACATCCACCAGTTTTGGGGCTGATAGTTTTAGGGTCAAAAAGCACATATTTTTTAGTACCCCTCTAAAAAAAATGGGAGTTTTGGACTAAAATTTCAAAGTCGTTTTTGCTCTACCATGTCAAGAGGGAATATCCCCCAGTACCAGTGCTCTAATTTGCAAGTCCGGATGAGCATTAGTTCGGGAAACATCCACAAGTTTTGGGGCTGAAAGTTTTAGAGTCAAAAAGCATGTATTTTTTAGTACCCCCCTGAAAAAAATGGGAGTTTTGGACCAAAATTTCATAGTCGTTTTTGCTCTACCATGTCAAGAGGGAATATCCCCCAGTACCAGTGCTCTAATTTGCAAGTCCGGATAAGCGCTAGTTCGGGAAATATCCACCATTTTCAGGCTGAAAGTTTTTGGGTAAAAAAACACAAATTTTTCAGTACCCCCCTGAGAAATATTGGAGTTTTGGAATAAAATTTCAAAGTCATTTTTGCTCTACCTTGTCAAGAGGGAATATCCCCCAGTACCAGTGCTCTAATTTGCACGTCCGGATGAGCGTTAGTTCGGGAAACATCCACAAGTTTTGGGGCTGAAAGTTTTAGGGTCAAAAAGCACATATTTTTTAGTACCCCCCTTTTAAAAAAAATTGGAGTTTTGGACTAAAATTTTAAAGTCGTTTTTGCTCTACCATGTCAAGAGGGAATATCCCCCAGTACCATTGCTCTAATTTGCAAGTCTGGATGAGCGTTAGTTCGGGAAATATCCACAAGTTTTGGGGCTGAAAGTTTTAGAGTCAAAAAGCATGTATTTTTAAGTACCCCCCTGAAAAAAATGGGAGTTTTGGACCAAAATTTCATAGTCGTTTTTGCTCTAACTTGTCAAGAGGGAATATCCCCCAGTACCAGAGCTCTAATTTGCACGTCCGGATGAGAGTTAGTTCGGGAAACATCCACCAGTTTTGGGGCTGAAAGTTTTAGGGTCAAAAAGCACAAATTTTACAGTACCCCCCTAAAAAAAAATGGGAGTTTTGGACTAAAATTTCAAAGTCGTTTTTGCTCTACCATGTCAAGAGGGAATATCCCCCAGTACCAGTGCTCTAATTTGCAAGTCCGGATGAGCATTAGTTCGGGAAACATCCACAAGTTTTGGGGCTGAAAGTTTTAGGGTCAAAAAGCATGTATTTTTTAGTACCCCCCTGAAAAAAATGGGAATTTTTTGACCAAAATGTCAAAGTCGTTTTTGCTCTACCATGTTAAGAGGGAATATCCCCCAGTACCAGTGCTCTAATTTGCAAGTCCGGATAAGCGCTAGTTCGGGAAATATCCACCATTTTCAGGCTGAAAGTTTTAGGGTCAAAAAACACAAATTTTTCAGTACCCCCCCTGAAAAATATTGGAGTTTTGGACTAAAATTTCATAGTCATTTTTGCTCTACCTTGTCAAGAGGGAATATCCCCCAGTACCAGAGCTCTAATTTGCAAGTCCGGATGAGCGTTAGTTCGGGAAACATCCACCAGTTTTGGGGCTGATAGTTTTAGGGTCAAAAAGCACATATTTTTTAGTACCCCTCTAAAAAAAATGGGAGTTTTGGACTAAAATTTCAAAGTCGTTTTTGCTCTACCATGTCAAGAGGGAATATCCCCCAGTACCAGTGCTCTAATTTGCAAGTCCGGATGAGCATTAGTTCGGAAACATCCACAAGTTTTGGGGCTGAAAGTTTTAGGGTCAAAAAGCATGTATTTTTTAGTACCCCCCTGAAAAAAATGGGAATTTTTTGACCAAAATGTCAAAGTCGTTTTTGCTCTACCATGTTAAGAGGGAATATCCCCCAGTACCAGAGCTCTAATTTGCAAGTCCGGATAAGCGCTAGTTCGGGAAATATCCACCATTTTCAGGCTGAAAGTTTTAGGGTCAAAAAACACAAATTTTTCAGTACCCCCCTGAAAAATATTGGAGTTTTGGACTAAAATTTCATAGTCATTTTTGCTCTACCTTGTCAAGAGGGAATATCCCCCAGTACCAGAGCTCTAATTTGCAAGTCCGGATGAGCGTTAGTTCGGGAAACATCCACCAGTTTTGGGGCTGATAGTTTTAGGGTCAAAAAGCACATATTTTTTAGTACCCCTCTAAAAAAAATGGGAGTTTTGGACTAAAATTTCAAAGTCGTTTTTGCTCTACCATGTCAAGAGGGAATATCCCCCAGTACCAGTGCTCTAATTTGCAAGTCCGGATGAGCATTAGTTCGGGAAACATCCACAAGTTTTGGGGCTGAAAGTTTTAGAGTCAAAAAGCATGTATTTTTTAGTACCCCCCTGAAAAAAATGGGAGTTTTGGACCAAAATTTCAAAGTCGTTTTTGCTCTACCATGTCAAGAGGGAATATCCCCCAGTACCAGTGCTCTAATTTGCAAGTCCGGATAAGCGCTAGTTCGGGAAATATCCACCATTTTCAGGCTGAAAGTTTTTGGGTAAAAAAACACAAATTTTTCAGTACCCCCCTGAGAAATATTGGAGTTTTGGAATAAAATTTCAAAGTCATTTTTGCTCTACCTTGTCAAGAGGGAATATCCCCCAGTACCAGTGCTCTAATTTGCACGTCCGGATGAGCGTTAGTTCGGGAAACATCCACAAGTTTTGGGGCTGAAAGTTTTAGGGTCAAAAAGCACATATTTTTTAGTACCCCCCTTTTAAAAAAAATTGGAGTTTTGGACTAAAATTTTAAAGTCGTTTTTGCTCTACCATGTCAAGAGGGAATATCCCCCAGTACCATTGCTCTAATTTGCAAGTCTGGATGAGCGTTAGTTCGGGAAATATCCACAAGTTTTGGGGCTGAAAGTTTTAGAGTCAAAAAGCATGTATTTTTAAGTACCCCCCTGAAAAAAATGGGAGTTTTGGACCAAAATTTCATAGTCGTTTTTGCTCTAACTTGTCAAGAGGGAATATCCCCCAGTACCAGAGCTCTAATTTGCACGTCCGGATGAGAGTTAGTTCGGGAAACATCCACCAGTTTTGGGGCTGAAAGTTTTAGGGTCAAAAAGCACAAATTTTACAGTACCCCCCTAAAAAAAATGGGAGTTTTGGACTAAAATTTCAAAGTCGTTTTTGCTCTACCATGTCAAGAGGGAATATCCCCCAGTACCAGTGCTCTAATTTGCAAGTCCGGATGAGCATTAGTTCGGGAAACATCCACAAGTTTTGGGGCTGAAAGTTTTAGGGTCAAAAAGCATGTATTTTTTAGTACCCCCCTGAAAAAAATGGGAATTTTTTGACCAAAATGTCAAAGTCGTTTTTGCTCTACCATGTTAAGAGGGAATATCCCCCAGTACCAGTGCTCTAATTTGCAAGTCCGGATAAGCGCTAGTTCGGGAAATATCCACCATTTTCAGGCTGAAAGTTTTAGGGTCAAAAAACACAAATTTTTCAGTACCCCCCTGAAAAATATTGGAGTTTTGGACTAAAATTTCATAGTCATTTTTGCTCTACCTTGTCAAGAGGGAATATCCCCCAGTACCAGAGCTCTAATTTGCAAGTCCGGATGAGCGTTAGTTCGGGAAACATCCACCAGTTTTGGGGCTGATAGTTTTAGGGTCAAAAAGCACATATTTTTTAGTACCCCTCTAAAAAAAATGGGAGTTTTGGACTAAAATTTCAAAGTCGTTTTTGCTCTACCATGTCAAGAGGGAATATCCCCCAGTACCAGTGCTCTAATTTGCAAGTCCGGATGAGCATTAGTTCGGGAAACATCCACAAGTTTTGGGGCTGAAAGTTTTAGAGTCAAAAAGCATGTATTTTTTAGTACCCCCCTGAAAAAAATGGGAGTTTTGGACCAAAATTTCAAAGTCTTTTTTGCTCTACCATGTCAAGAGGGAATATCCCCCAGTACCAGTGCTCTAATTTGCAAGTCCGGATAAGCGCTAGTTCGGGAAATATCCACCATTTTCAGGCTGAAAGTTTTAGGGTAAAAAAACACAAATTTTTCAGTACCCACCTGAGAAATATTGGAGTTTTGGAATAAAATTTCAAAGTCATTTTTGCTCTACCTTGTCAAGAGGGAATATCCCCCAGTACCAGTGCTCTAATTTGCACGTCCGGATGAGCGTTAGTTCGGGAAACATCCACAAGTTTTGGGGCTGAAAGTTTTAGGGTCAAAAAGCACATATTTTTTAGTACCCCCCTTTTAAAAAAAATTGGAGTTTTGGACTAAAATTTTAAAGTCGTTTTTGCTCTACCATGTCAAGAGGGAATATCCCCCAGTACCATTGCTCTAATTTGCAAGTCTGGATGAGCGTTAGTTCGGGAAACATTCACAAGTTTCGGGGCTGAAAGTTTTAGGGTCAAAAAGCATGTATTTTTAAGTACCCCCCTGAAAAAAATGGGAGTTTTGGACCAAAATTTCAAAGTCGTTTTTGCTCTACCATGTCAAGAGGGAATATCCCCCAGTACCATTGCTCTAATTTGCAAGTCCGGATGAGCATTAGTTCGGGAAACATCCACAAGTTTTGGGGCTGAAAGTTTTAGGGTCAAAAAGCATGTATTTTTTAGTACCCCCCTGAAAAAAATGGGAATTTTTTGACCAAAATGTCAAAGTCGTTTTTGCTCTACCATGTTAAGAGGGAATATCCCCCAGTACCAGTGCTCTAATTTGCAAGTCCGGATAAGCGCTAGTTCGGGAAATATCCACCATTTTCAGGCTGAAAGTTTTAGGGTCAAAAAACACAAATTTTTCAGTACCCCCCTGAAAAATATTGGAGTTTTGGACTAAAATTTCATAGTCATTTTTGCTCTACCTTGTCAAGAGGGAATATCCCCCAGTACCAGAGCTCTAATTTGCAAGTCCGGATGAGCGTTAGTTCGGGAAACATCCACCAGTTTTGGGGCTGATAGTTTTAGGGTCAAAAAGCACATATTTTTTAGTACCCCTCTAAAAAAAATGGGAGTTTTGGACTAAAATTTCAAAGTCGTTTTTGCTCTACCATGTCAAGAGGGAATATCCCCCAGTACCAGTGCTCTAATTTGCAAGTCCGGATGAGCATTAGTTCGGGAAACATCCACAAGTTTTGGGGCTGAAAGTTTTAGAGTCAAAAAGCATGTATTTTTTAGTACCCCCCTGAAAAAAATGGGAGTTTTGGACCAAAATTTCAAAGTCTTTTTTGCTCTACCATGTCAAGAGGGAATATCCCCCAGTACCAGTGCTCTAATTTGCAAGTCCGGATAAGCGCTAGTTCGGGAAATATCCACCATTTTCAGGCTGAAAGTTTTAGGGTAAAAAAACACAAATTTTTCAGTACCCCCCTGAGAAATATTGGAGTTTTGGAATAAAATTCCAAAGTCTTTTTTGCTCTACCTTGTCAAGAGGGAATATCCCCCAGTACCAGTGCTCTAATTTGCACGTCCGGATGAGCGTTAGTTCGGGAAACATCCACAAGTTTTGGGGCTGAAAGTTTTAGGGTCAAAAAGCACATATTTTTTAGTACCCCCCTTTTAAAAAAAATTGGAGTTTTGGACTAAAATTTTAAAGTCGTTTTTGCTCTACCATGTCAAGAGGGAATATCCCCCAGTACCATTGCTCTAATTTGCAAGTCTGGATGAGCGTTAGTTCGGGAAACATTCACAAGTTTCGGGGCTGAAAGTTTGAGGGTCAAAAAGCATGTATTTTTAAGTACCCCCCTGAAAAAAATGGGAGTTTTGGACCAAAATTTCAAAGTCGTTTTTGCTCTACCATGTCAAGAGGGAATATCCCCCAGTACCATTGCTCTAATTTGCAAGTCTGGATGAGCGTTAGTTCGGGAAACATCCACAAGTTTTGGGGCTGAAAGTTTTAGGGTCAAAAAGCATGTATTTTTAAGTACCCCCCTGAAAAAAATGGGAGTTTTGGACCAAAATTTCAAAGTCGTTTTTGCTCCACCATGTCAAGAGGGAATATCCCCTAGTACCAGTGCTCTAATTTGCAAGTCCGGATAAGCGTTAGTTCGGGAAATATCCACCATTTTTAGGCTGAAAGTTTTAGGGTAAAAAAACACAAATTTTTCAGTATCCCCCTGAAAAATATTGGAGTTTTGGACTAAAATTTCATAGTCGTTTTTGCTCTAACTTGTCAAGAGGGAATATCCCCCAGTACCAGTGCTCTAATTTGCACGTCCGGATGAGAGTTAGTTCGGGAAACATCCACCAGTTTTGGGGCTGAAAGTTTTAGGGTCAAAAAGCACAAATTTTACAGTACCCCCCTAAAAAAAATGGGAGTTTTGGACTAAAATTTCAAAGTCGTTTTTGCTCTACCATGTCAAGAGGGAATATCCCCCAGTACCAGTGCTCTAATTTGCACGTCCGGATGAGCGTTAGTTCGGGAAACATCCACAAGTTTTGGGGCTGAAAGTTTTAGGGTCAAAAAGCACATATTTTTTAGTACCCCCCTTTTAAAAAAAATTGGAGTTTTGGACTAAAATTTTAAAGTCGTTTTTGCTCTACCATGTCAAGAGGGAATATCCCCCAGTACCATTGCTCTAATTTGCAAGTCTGGATGAGCGTTAGTTCGGGAAACATTCACAAGTTTCGGGGCTGAAAGTTTTAGGGTCAAAAAGCATGTATTTTTAAGTACCCCCCTAAAAAAAATGGGAGTTTTGGACTAAAATTTCAAAGTCGTTTTTGCTCTACCATGTCAAGAGGGAATATCCCCCAGTACCAGTGCTCTAATTTGCAAGTCCGGATGAGCATTAGTTCGGGAAACATCCACAAGTTTTGGGGCTGAAAGTTTTAGGGTCAAAAAGCATGTATTTTTTAGTACCCCCCTGAAAAAAATGGGAATTTTTGGACCAAAATGTCAAAGTCGTTTTTGCTCTACCATGTTAAGAGGGAATATCCCCCAGTACCAGTGCTCTAATTTGCAAGTCCGGATAAGCGCTAGTTCGGGAAATATCCACCATTTTCAGGCTGAAAGTTTTAGGGTCAAAAAACACAAATTTTTCAGTACCCCCCTGAAAAATATTGGAGTTTTGGACTAAAATTTCATAGTCATTTTTGCTCTACCTTGTCAAGAGGGAATATCCCCCAGTACCAGAGCTCTAATTTGCACGTCCGGATGAGCGTTAGTTCAGGAAACATCTACCAGTTTTAGGGTCAAAAAGCACAAATTTTACAGTACCCCCCTAAAAAAAATTGGAGTTTTGGACCAAAATGTCAAAGTCGTTTTTTGCTCTACCATGTCAAGAGGGAATATCCCCCAGTACCATTGCTCTAATTTGCAAGTCTGGATGAGCGTTAGTTTGGGAAACATCCACAAGTTTTGGGGCTGAAAGTTTTAGGGTCAAAAAGCATGTATTTTTAAGTACCCCCCTGAAAAAAATGGGAGTTTTGGACCAAAATTTCAAAGTCGTTTTTGCTCCACCATGTCAAGAGGGAATATCCCCTAGTACCAGTGCTCTAATTTGCAAGTCCGGATAAGCGTTAGTTCGGGAAATATCCACCATTTTTAGGCTGAAAGTTTTAGGGTAAAAAAACACAAATTTTTCAGTATCCCCCTGAAAAATATTGGAGTTTTGGACTAAAATTTCATAGTCGTTTTTGCTCTAACTTGTCAAGAGGGAATATCCCCCAGTACCAGAGCTCTAATTTGCACGTCCGGATGAGAGTTAGTTCGGGAAACATCCACCAGTTTTGGGGCTGAAAGTTTTAGGGTCAAAAAGCACAAATTTTACAGTATCCCCCTAAAAAAAATTGGAGTTTTGGACTAAAATTTCAAAGTCGTTTTTGCTCTACCATGTCAAGAGGGAATATCCCCCAGTACCAGTGCTCTAATTTGCAAGTCCGGATGAGCATTAGTTCGGGAAACATCCACAAGTTTTGGGGCTGAAAGTTTTAGGGTCAAAAAGCATGTATTTTTTAGTACCCCCCTGAAAAAAATGGGAATTTTTGGACCAAAATGTCCAAGTCGTTTTTGCTCTACCATGTTAAGAGGGAATATTCCCCAGTACCAGTGCTCTAATTTGCAAGTCCGGATAAGCGCTAGTTCGGGAAATATCCACCATTTTCAGGCTGAAAGTTTTAGGGTAAAAAAACACAAATTTTTCAGTACCCCTCTGAAAAATATTGGAGTTTTGGACTAAAATTTCATAGTCATTTTTGCTCTACCTTGTCAAGAGGGAATATCCCCCAGTACCATTGCTCTAATTTGCACGTCCGGATGAGCGTTAGTTCGGGAAACATCTACCAGTTTTGGGGCTGAAAGTTTGAGGGTCAAAAAGCACATATTTTTTAGTACCCCCCTAAACAAAATGGGAGTTTTGGACTAAAATTTCAAAGTCGTTTTTGCTCTACCATGTCAAGAGGGAATATCCCCCAGTACCAGTGCTCTAATTTGCAAGTCCGGATGAGCGTTAGTTCGGGAAACATCCACAAGTTTTGGGGCTGAAAGTTTTAGGGTCAAAAAGCATGTATTTTTTATTTCCCCCCTAAAAAAAATGGGAGTTTTGGACCAAAATTTCAAAGTCGTTTTTGCTCTACCATGTCAAGAGGGAATATCCCCTAGTACCAGTGCTCTAATTTGCAAGTCCGGATAAGCGTTAGTTCGGGAAATATCCACCATTTTTAGGCTGAAAGTTTTAGGGTAAAAAAACACATATTTTTTAGTACTCCTCTAAAAAAAATGGGAGTTTTGGACTAAAATTTCAAAGTCGTTTTTGCTCTACCATGTCAAGAGGGAATATCCCCCAGTACCAGTGCTCTAATTTGCAAGTCCGGATGAGCATTAGTTCGGGAAACATCCACAAGTTTTGGGGCTGAAAGTTTTAGAGTCAAAAAGCATGTATTTTTTAGTACCCCCCTGAAAATAATGGGAGTTTTGGACCAAAATGTCAAAGTCGTTCTTGCTCTACCATGTCAAGAGGGAATATCCCCCAGTACCAGTGCTCTAATTTGCAAGTCTGGATAAGCGTTAGTTCGGGAAATATCCACAAGTTTTGGGGCTGAAAGTTTTAGAGTCAAAAAGCATGTATTTTTTAGTAACCCCCTGAAAAAAATGGGAGTTTTGGACCAAAATGTCAAAGTCGTTTTTGCTCTACCATGTCAAGAGGGAATATCCCCCAGTACCAGTGCTCTAATTTGCAAGTCTGGATAAGCATTAGTTCGGGAAATATCCACCATTTTTAGGCTGAAAGTTTTAGGGTCTAAAAACACAAATTTTTCAGTACCCCCCTGAAAAATATTGGAGTTTTGGACTAAAATTTCATAGTCGTTTTTTCTCTACCTTGTCAAGAGGGAATATCCCCCAGTACCAGAGCTCTAATTTGCAAGTCCGGATGAGCGTTAGTTCGGGAAACATCCACCAGTTTTGGGGCTGAAAGTTTAAGGGTCAAAAAAACACAAATTTTTCAGTAACCCCCTAAAAAATAGTTTTGGACTAAAATTTCAAAGTCATTTTTGCTCTACCATGTCAAGAGGGAATATCCCCCAGTACCAGTGCTCTAATTTGCAAGTCCGGATGAGCATTAGTTCGGGAAATATCCACAAGTTTTGGGGCTGAAAGTTTTAGAGTCAAAAAGCATGTATTTTTTAGTACCCCCCTGAAAAAAATGGGAGTTTTGGACCAAAATTTCAAAGTCGTTTTTGCTCTACCATGTCAAGAGGGAATATCCCCCAGTACCAGTGCTCAAATTTGCAAGTCCGGATAAGCGCTAGTTCGGGAAATATCCACCATTTTCAGGCTGAAAGTTTTAGGGTCAAAAAACACAAATTTTTCAGTACCCCCCTGAAAAATATTGGAGTTTTGGACTAAAATTTCATAGTCATTTTTGCTCTACCTTGTCAAGAGGGAATATCCCCCAGTACCAGAGCTCTAATTTGCACGTCCGGATGAGCGTTAGTTCAGGAAACATCTACCAGTTTTAGGGTCAAAAAGCACAAATTTTACAGTACCCCCCTAAACAAAATTGGAGTTTTGGACCAAAATGTCAAAGTCGTTTTTTGCTCTACCATGTCAAGAGGGAATATCCCCCAGTACCATTGCTCTAATTTGCAAGTCTGGATGAGCGTTAGTTTGGGAAACATCCACAAGTTTTGGGGCTGAAAGTTTTAGGGTCAAAAAGCATGTATTTTTAAGTACCCCCCTGAAAAAAATGGGAGTTTCTGACCAAAATTTCAAAGTCGTTTTTGCTCCACCATGTCAAGAGGGAATATCCCCTAGTACCAGTGCTCTAATTTGCAAGTCCGGATAAGCGTTAGTTCGGGAAATATCCACCATTTTTAGGCTGAAAGTTTTAGGGTAAAAAAACACATATTTTTTAGTACTCCTCTAAAAAAAATGGGAGTTTTGGACTAAAATTTCAAAGTCGTTTTTGCTCTACCATGTCAAGAGGGAATATCCCCCAGTACCAGTGCTCTAATTTGCAAGTCCGGATGAGCATTAGTTCGGGAAACATCCACAAGTTTTGGGGCTGAAAGTTTTAGAGTCAAAAAGCATGTATTTTTTAGTACCCCCCTGAAAATAATGGGAGTTTTGGACCAAAATGTCAAAGTCGTTTTTGCTCTACCATGTCAAGAGGGAATATCCCCCAGTACCAGTGCTCTAATTTGCAAGTCTGGATAAGCGTTAGTTCGGGAAATATCCACAAGTTTTGGGGCTGAAAGTTTTAGAGTCAAAAAGCATGTATTTTTTAGTAACCCCCTGAAAAAAATGGGAGTTTTGGACCAAAATGTCAAAGTCGTTTTTGCTCTACCATGTCAAGAGGGAATATCCCCCAGTACCAGTGCTCTAATTTGCAAGTCTGGATAAGCATTAGTTCGGGAAATATCCACCATTTTTAGGCTGAAAGTTTTAGGGTCTAAAAACACAAATTTTTCAGTACCCCCCTGAAAAATATTGGAGTTTTGGACTAAAATTTCATAGTCGTTTTTTCTCTACCTTGTCAAGAGGGAATATCCCCCAGTACCAGAGCTCTAATTTGCAAGTCCGGATGAGCGTTAGTTCGGGAAACATCCACAAGTTTTGGGGCTGAAAGTTTAAGGGTCAAAAAAACACAAATTTTTCAGTAACCCCCTAAAAAATAGTTTTGGACTAAAATTTCAAAGTCATTTTTGCTCTACCATGTCAAGAGGGAATATCCCCCAGTACCAGTGCTCTAATTTGCAAGTCCGGATGAGCATTAGTTCGGGAAATATCCACAAGTTTTGGGGCTGAAAGTTTTAGAGTCAAAAAGCATGTATTTTTTAGTACCCCCCTGAAAAAAATGGGAGTTTTGGACCAAAATTTCAAAGTCGTTTTTGCTCTACCATGTCAAGAGGGAATATCCCCCAGTACCAGTGCTCTAATTTGCAAGTCCGGATAAGCGCTAGTTCGGGAAATATCCACCATTTTCAGGCTGAAAGTTTTAGGGTCAAAAAACACAAATTTTTCAGTACCCCCCTGAAAAATATTGGAGTTTTGGACTAAAATTTCATAGTCATTTTTGCTCTACCTTGTCAAGAGGGAAGATCCCCCAGTACCAGAGCTCTAATTTGCACGTCCGGATGAGCGTTAGTTCAGGAAACATCTACCAGTTTTAGGGTCAAAAAGCACAAATTTTACAGTACCCCCCTAAACAAAATTGGAGTTTTGGACCAAAATGTCAAAGTCGTTTTTTGCTCTACCATGTCAAGAGGGAATATCCCCCAGTACCATTGCTCTAATTTGCAAGTCTGGATGAGCGTTAGTTTGGGAAACATCCACAAGTTTTGGGGCTGAAAGTTTTAGGGTCAAAAAGCATGTATTTTTAAGTACCCCCCTGAAAAAAATGGGAGTTTTGGACCAAAATTTCAAAGTCGTTTTTGCTCCACCATGTCAAGAGGGAATATCCCCTAGTACCAGTGCTCTAATTTGCAAGTCCGGATAAGCGTTAGTTCGGGAAATATCCACCATTTTTAGGCTGAAAGTTTTAGGGTAAAAAAACACAAATTTTTCAGTATCCCCCTGAAAAATATTGGAGTTTTGGACTAAAATTTCATAGTCGTTTTTGCTCTAACTTGTCAAGAGGGAATATCCCCCAGTACCAGAGCTCTAATTTGCACGTCCGGATGAGAGTTAGTTCGGGAAACATCCACCAGTTTTGGGGCTGAAAGTTTTAGGGTCAAAAAGCACAAATTTTACAGTACCCCCCTAAAAAAAATGGGAGTTTTGGACTAAAATTTCAAAGTCGTTTTTGCTCTACCATGTCAAGAGGGAATATCCCCCAGTACCAGTGCTCTAATTTGCAAGTCCGGATGAGCATTAGTTCGGGAAACATCCACAAGTTTTGGGGCTGAAAGTTTTAGGGTCAAAAAGCATGTATTTTTTAGTACCCCCCTGAAAAAAATGGGAATTTTTGGACCAAAATGTCAAAGTCGTTTTTGCTCTACCATGTTAAGAGGGAATATTCCCCAGTACCAGTGCTCTAATTTGCAAGTCCGGATAAGCGCTAGTTCGGGAAATATCCACCATTTTCAGGCTGAAAGTTTTAGGGTAAAAAAACACAAATTTTTCAGTACCCCTCTGAAAAATATTGGAATTTTGGACTAAAATTTCATAGTCATTTTTGCTCTACCTTGTCAAGAGGGAATATCCCCCAGTACCAGAGCTCTAATTTGCACGTCCGGATGAGCGTTAGTTCGGGAAACATCTACCAGTTTTGGGGCTGAAAGTTTTAGGGTCAAAAAGCACAAATTTTACAGTACCCCCCTAAAAAAAAATTGAGTTTTGGACCAAAATGTCAAAGTCGTTTTTTGCTCTACCATGTCAAGAGGGAATATCCCCCAGTACCATTGCTCTAATTTGCAAGTCCGGATGAGCGTTAGTTCGGGAAACATCCACAAGTTTTGGGGCTGAAAGTTTGAGGGTCAAAAAGCACATATTTTTTAGTACCCCCCTAAACAAAATGGGAGTTTTGGACTAAAATTTCAAAGTCGTTTTTGCTCTACCATGTCAAGAGGGAATATCCCCCAGTACCAGTGCTCTAATTTGCAAGTCCGGATGAGCCTTAGTTCGGGAAACATCCACAAGTTTTGGGGCTGAAAGTTTTAGGGTCAAAAAGCATGTATTTTTTATTTCCCCCCTAAAAAAAATGGGAGTTTTGGACCAAAATTTCAAAGTCGTTTTTGCTCTACCATGTCAAGAGGGAATATCCCCTAGTACCAGTGCTCTAATTTGCAAGTCCGGATAAGCGTTAGTTCGGGAAATATCCACAATTTTGGGGGCTGAAAGTTTTAGGGTAAAAAAACACATATTTTTTAGTACTCCTCTAAAAAAAATGGGAGTTTTGGACTAAAATTTCAAAATCGTTTTTGCTCTAACTTGTCAAGAGGGAATATCCCCCAGTACCAGTGCTCTAATTTGCAAGTCCGGATGAGCATTAGTTCGGGAAACATCCACAAGTTTTGGGGCTGAAAGTTTTAGAGTCAAAAAGCATGTATTTTTTAGTACCCCCCTGAAAATAATGGGAGTTTTGGACCAAAATGTCAAAGTCGTTTTTGCTCTACCATGTCAAGAGGGAATATCCCCCAGTACCAGTGCTCTAATTTGCAAGTCTGGATAAGCGTTAGTTCGGGAAATATCCACAAGTTTTGGGGCTGAAAGTTTTAGAGTCAAAAAGCATGTATTTTTTAGTAACCCCCTGAAAAAAATGGGAGTTTTGGACCAAAATGTCAAAGTCGTTTTTGCTCTACCATGTCAAGAGGGAATATCCCCCAGTACCAGTGCTCTAATTTGCAAGTCTGGATAAGCATTAGTTCGGGAAATATCCACCATTTTTAGGCTGAAAGTTTTAGGGTCTAAAAACACAAATTTTTCAGTACCCCCCTGAAAAATATTGGAGTTTTGGACTAAAATTTCATAGTCGTTTTTTCTCTACCTTGTCAAGAGGGAATATCCCCCAGTACCAGAGCTCTAATTTGCAAGTCCGGATGAGCGTTAGTTTGGGAAACATCCACAAGTTTTGGGGCTGAAAGTTTAAGGGTCAAAAAAACACAAATTTTTCAGTAACCCCCGAAAAAATAGTTTTGGACTAAAATTTCAAAGTCATTTTTGCTCTACCATGTCAAGAGGGAATATCCCCCAGTACCAGTGCTCTAATTTGCAAGTCCGGATGAGCATTAGTTCGGGAAACATCCACAAGTTTTGGGGCTGAAAGTTTTAGAGTCAAAAAGCATGTATTTTTTAGTACCCCCCTGAAAAAAATGGGAGTTTTGGACCAAAATTTCAAAGTCGTTTTTGCTCTACCATGTCAAGAGGGAATATCCCCCAGTACCAGTGCTCTAATTTGCAAGTCCGGATAAGCGCTAGTTCGGGAAATATCCACCATTTTCAGGCTGAAAGTTTTAGGGTAAAAAAACACAAATTTTTCAGTACCCCCCTGAGAAATATTGGAGTTTTGGACTACAATTTCAAAGTCATTTTTGCTCTACCTTGTCAAGAGGGAATATCCCCCAGTACCAGTGCTCTAATTTGCAAGTCCGGATGAGCGTTAGTTCGGGAAACATCCACCAGTTTTGGTGCTGATAGTTTGAGGGTCAAAAAGCACATATTTTTTGGTACCCCTCTAAAAAAAATGGGAGTTTTGGACTAAAATTTCAAAGTCGTTTTTGCTCTACCATGTCAAGAGGGAATATCCCCCAGTACCAGTGCTCTAATTTGCAAGTCCGGATGAGCATTAGTTCGGGAAACATCCACAAGTTTTGGGGCTGAAAGTTTTAGAGTCAAAAAGCATGTATTTTTTAGTACCCCCCTGAAAAAAATGGGAGTTTTGGACCAAAATTTCAAAGTCGTTTTTGCTCTACCATGTCAAGAGGGAATATCCCCTAGTACCAGTGCTCTAATTTGCAAGTCCGGATAAGCGCTAGTTCGGGAAATTTCCACCATTTTCAGGCTGAAAGTTTTAGGGTAAAAAAACACATATTTTTTAGTACCCCTCTAAACAAAATGGGAGTTTTGGACCAAAATTTCAAAGTCGTTTTTGCTCTACCATGTCAAGAGGGAATTTCCCCCAGTACCAGTGCTCTAATTTGCAAGTCCGGATGAGCGATAGTTCGGGAAATATCCACAATTTTGGGGGCTGAAAGTTTTAGGGTCAAAAAGCACAAATTTTACAGTACCCCCCTAAACAAAATTGGAGTTTTGGACCAAAATTTCAAAGTCGTTTTTGCTCTACCATGTGAAGAGGGAATATCCCCCAGTACTAGTGCTCTAATTTGCAAGTCCGGATGAGCGTTAGTTCGGGAAATATCCACCATTTTTAGGCTGAAAGTTTTAGGGTAAAAAAACACAAATTTTTCAGTATCCCCCTGAAAAATATTGGAGTTTTGGACTAAAATTTCAAAGTAATTTTTGCCCTACCATGTCAAGAGGGAATATCCCCCAGTACCAGTGCTCTCATTTGCAAGTCCGGATGAGCGATAGTTCGGGAAATATCCACAATTTTGGGGGCTGAAAGTTTCATGGTCAAAAAGCACATATTTTTTAGTACCCATCTAAACAAAATGGGAGTTTTGGACCAAAATTTCAAAGTCGTTTTTGCTCTACCATGTCAAGAGGGAATTTCCCCCAGTACCAGTGCTCTAATTTGCAAGTCCGGATGAGCGATAGTTCGGGAAATATCCACAATTTTGGGGGCTGAAAGTTTTAGGGTCAAAAAGCACAAATTTTACAGTACCCCCCTAAACAAAATTGGAGTTTTGGACCAAAATTTCAAAGTCGTTTTTGCTCTACCATGTGAAGAGGGAATATCCCCCAGTACTAGTGCTCTAATTTGCAAGTCCGGATGAGCGTTAGTTCGGGAAATATCCACCATTTTTAGGCTGAAAGCTTTAGGGTAAAAAAACACAAATTTTTCAGTATCCCCCTGAAAAATATTGGAGTTTTGGACTAAAATTTCAAAGTCGTTTTTGCTCTACCATGTCAAGAGGGAATATCCCCCAGTACCAGAGCTCTAATTTGCAAGTCCGGATGAGCGTTAGTTCGGGAAACATCCACAAGTTTTGGGGCTGATAGTTTTAGGGTAAAAAAACACATATTTTTTAGTACCCCTCTAAAAAAAATGGGAGTTTTGGACTAAAATTTCAAAGTCGTTTTTGCTCTACCATGTCAAGAGGGAATATCCCCCAGTACCAGTGCTCTAATTTGCAAGTCCGGATAAGCATTAGTTCGGGAAACATCCACAAGTTTTGGGGCTGAAAGTTTTAGAGTCAAAAAGCATGTATTTTTTAGTACCCCCCTGAAAAAAATGGGAGTTTTGGACCAAAATGTCAAAGTCGTTTTTGCTCTACCATGTCAAGAGGGAATATCCCCCAGTACCAGTGCTCTAATTTGCAAGTCTGGATAAGCGTTAGTTCGGGAAATATCCACAATTTTTAAGCTGAAATTTTTAGGGTCTAAAAACACAAATTTTTCAGTACCCCCATGAAAAATATTGGAGTTTTGGACTAAAATTTCATAGTCGTTTTTGCTCTACCTTGTCAAGAGTGAATATCCCCCAGTACCAGAGCTCTAATTTGCAAGTCCAGATGAGCGTTAGTTTGGGAAACATCCACCAGTTTTGGGGCTGATAGTTTTAGGGTCAAAAAGAACATATTTTGTAGTACCCCTCTAAAAAAAATGGGAGTTTTGGACTAAAATGTGAAAGTCATTTTTGCTCTACCATGTCAAGAGGGAATATCCCCCAGTACCAGTGCTCTAATTTGCAAGTCCGGATGAGCATTAGTTCGGGAAACATCCACAAGTCTTGGGGCTGAAAGTTTTAGAGTCAAAAAGCATGTATTTTTTAGTACCCCCCTGAAAAAAATGGGAGTTTTGGACCAAAATGTCAAAGTCGTTTTTGCTCTACCATGTCAAGAGGGAATATCCCCCAGTACCAGTGCTCTAATTTGCAAGTCCGGATAAGCGCTAGTTCGGGAAATATCCACCATTTTCAGGCTGAAAGTTTTAGGGTCAAAAAACACAAATTTTTCAGTACCCCCCTGAGAAATATTGGAGTTTTGGACTAAAATTTCAAAGTCATTTTTGCTCTACCTTGTCAAGAGGGAATATCCCCCAGTACCAGTGCTCTAATTTGCAAGTCCGGATGAGCGTTAGTTCGGGAAACATCCACAAGTTTCGGGGCTGAAAGTTTTAGGGTCAAAAAGCACATATTTTTTAGTACCCCCCTAAAAAAAATGGGAGTTTTGGACTAAAATTTTAAAGTCGTTTTTGCTCTACCATGTCAAGAGGGAATATCCCCCAGTACCAGTGCTCTCATTTGCAAGTCCGGATGAGCGATAGTTCGGGAAACATCCACAATTTTGGGGGCTGAAAGTTTCATGGTCAAAAAGCACATATTTTTTTGTACCCCTCTAAAAAAAATGGGAGTTTTGGACCAAAATTTCAAAGTCGTTTTTGCTCTACCATGTCAAGAGGGAATTTCCCCCAATACCAGTGCTCTAATTTGCAAGTCCGGATGAGCGATAGTTCGGGAAATATCCACAATTTTTGGGGCTGAAAGTTTTAGGGTCAAAAAGCACAAATTTTACAGTACCCCCCTAAACAAAATTGGAGTTTTGGACCAAAATTTCAAAGTCGTTTTTGCTCTACCATGTGAAGAGGGAATATCCCCCAGTACTAGTGCTCTAATTTGCAAGTCCGGATGAGCGTTAGTTCGGGAAACATCCACCAGTTTTTGGGCTGATAGTTTTAGGGTCAAAAAGCACATATTTTTTAGTACCCCTCTAAAAAAAATGGGAGTTTTGGACTAAAATTTCAAAGTCGTTCTTGCTCTACCATGTCAAGAGGGAATATCCCCCAGTACCAGTGCTCTAATTTGCAAGTCCGGATGAGCATTAGTTCGGGAAACATCCACAAGTTTTGGGGCTGAAAGTTTTAGAGTCAAAAAGCATGTATTTTTTAGTACCCCCCTGAAAAAAATGGGAGTTTTGGACCAAAATGTCAAAGTCGTTTTTGCTCTACCATGTCAAGAGGGAATATCCCCCAGTACCAGTGCTCTAATTTGCAAGTCTGGATAAGCGTTAGTTCGGGAAATATCCACAATTTTTAAGCTGAAATTTTTAGGGTCTAAAAACACAAATTTTTCAGTACCCCCCTGAAAAATATTGGAGTTTTGGACTAAAATTTCATAGTCGTTTTTGCTCTACCTTGTCAAGAGGGAATATCCCCCAGTACCAGAGCTCTAATTTGCAAGTCCGGATGAGCGTTAGTTCGGGAAACATCCACAAGTTTCGGGGCTGAAAGTTTTAGGGTCAAAAAGCACATATTTTTTAGTACCCCCCTAAAAAAAATGGGAGTTTTGGACTAAAATTTTAAAGTCGTTTTTGCTCTACCATGTCAAGAGGGAATATCCCCCAGTACCAGTGCTCTCATTTGCAAGTCCGGATGAGCGATAGTTCGGGAAACATCCACAATTTTGGGGGCTGAAAGTTTCATGGTCAAAAAGCACATATTTTTTTGTACCCCTCTAAAAAAAATGGGAGTTTTGGACCAAAATTTCAAAGTCGTTTTTGCTCTACCATGTCAAGAGGGAATTTCCCCCAATACCAGTGCTCTAATTTGCAAGTCCGGATGAGCGATAGTTCGGGAAATATCCACAATTTTTGGGGCTGAAAGTTTTAGGGTCAAAAAGCACAAATTTTACAGTACCCCCCTAAACAAAATTGGAGTTTTGGACCAAAATTTCAAAGTCGTTTTTGCTCTACCATGTGAAGAGGGAATATCCCCCAGTACTAGTGCTCTAATTTGCAAGTCCGGATGAGCGTTAGTTCGGGAAACATCCACCAGTTTTTGGGCTGATAGTTTTAGGGTCAAAAAGCACATATTTTTTAGTACCCCTCTAAAAAAAATGGGAGTTTTGGACTAAAATTTCAAAGTCGTTCTTGCTCTACCATGTCAAGAGGGAATATCCCCCAGTACCAGTGCTCTAATTTGCAAGTCCGGATAAGCATTAGTTCGGGAAACATCCACAAGTTTTGGGGCTGAAAGTTTTAGAGTCAAAAAGCATGTATTTTTTAGTACCCCCCTGAAAAAAATGGGAGTTTTGGACCAAAATGTCAAAGTCGTTTTTGCTCTACCATGTCAAGAGGGAATATCCCCCAGTTCCAGTGCTCTAATTTGCAAGTCTGGATAAGCGTTAGTTCGGGAAATATCCACAATTTTTAAGCTGAAATTTTTAGGGTCTAAAAACACAAATTTTTCAGTACCCCCCTGAAAAATATTGGAGTTTTGGACTAAAATTTCATAGTCGTTTTTGCTCTACCTTGTCAAGAGGGAATATCCCCCAGTACCAGAGCTCTAATTTGCAAGTCCGGATGAGCGTTAGTTTGGGAAACATCCACCAGTTTTGGGGCTGATAGTTTTAGGGTCAAAAAGCACATATTTTTTAGTACCCCTCTAAAAAAAATGGGAGTTTTGGACTAAAATGTGAAAGTCATTTTTGCTCTACCATGTCAAGAGGGAATATCCCCCAGTACCAGTGCTCTAATTTGCAAGTCCGGATGAGCATTAGTTCGGGAAACATCCACAAGTTTTGGGGCTGAAAGTTTTAGAGTCAAAAAGCATGTATTTTTTAGTACCCCCCTGAAAAAAATTGGAGTTTTGGACCAAAATGTCAAAGTCGTTTTTGCTCTACCATGTCAAGAGGGAATATCCCCCAGTACCAGTGCTCTAATTTGCAAGTCCGGATAAGCGCTAGTTCGGGAAATATCCACCATTTTCAGGCTGAAAGTTTTAGAGTCAAAAAACACAAATTTTTCAGTACCCCCCTGAGAAATATTGGAGTTTTGGACTAAAATTTCAAAGTCATTTTTGCTCTACCTTGTCAAGAGGGAATATCCCCCAGTACCAGTGCTCTAATTTGCAAGTCCGGATGAGCGTTAGTTCGGGAAACATCCACAAGTTTCGGGGCTGAAAGTTTTAGGGTCAAAAAGCACATATTTTTTAGTACCCCCCTAAAAAAAATGGGAGTTTTGGACTAAAATTTTAAAGTCGTTTTTGCTCTACCATGTCAAGAGGGAATATCCCCCAGTACCAGTGCTCTAATTTGCAAGTCTGGATAAGCGTTAGTTCGGGAAATATCCACAATTTTTAAGCTGAAATTTTTAGGGTCTAAAAACACAAATTTTTCAGTACCCCCATGAAAAATATTGGAGTTTTGGACTAAAATTTCAAAGTCATTTTTGCTCTACCTTGTCAAGAGGGAATATCCCCCAGTACCAGTGCTCTAATTTGCAAGTCCGGATGAGCGTTAGTTCGGGAAACATCCACAAGTTTCGGGGCTGAAAGTTTTAGGGTCAAAAAGCACATATTTTTTAGTACCCCCCTAAAAAAAATGGGAGTTTTGGACTAAAATTTTAAAGTCGTTTTTGCTCTACCATGTCAAGAGGGAATATCCCCCAGTACCAGTGCTCTAATTTGCAAGTCTGGATAAGCGTTAGTTCGGGAAATATCCACAATTTTTAAGCTGAAATTTTTAGGGTCTAAAAACACAAATTTTTCAGTACCCCCATGAAAAATATTGGAGTTTTGGACTAAAATTTCATAGTCGTTTTTGCTCTACCTTGTCAAGAGTGAATATCCCCCAGTACCAGAGCTCTAATTTGCAAGTCCAGATGAGCGTTAGTTTGGGAAACATCCACCAGTTTTGGGGCTGATAGTTTTAGGGTCAAAAAGCACATATTTTGTAGTACCCCTCTAAAAAAAATGGGAGTTTTGGACTAAAATGTGAAAGTCATTTTTGCTCTACCATGTCAAGAGGGAATATCCCCCAGTACCAGTGCTCTAATTTGCAAGTCCGGATGAGCATTAGTTCGGGAAACATCCACAAGTTTTGGGGCTGAAAGTTTTAGAGTCAAAAAGCATGTATTTTTTAGTACCCCCCTGAAAAAAATGGGAGTTTTGGACCAAAATGTCAAAGTCGTTTTTGCTCTACCATGTCAAGAGGGAATATCCCCCAGTACCAGTGCTCTAATTTGCAAGTCCGGATAAGCGCTAGTTCGGGAAATATCCACCATTTTCAGGCTGAAAGTTTTAGGGTCAAAAAACACAAATTTTTCAGTACCCCCCTGAGAAATATTGGAGTTTTGGACTAAAATTTCAAAGTCATTTTTGCTCTACCTTGTCAAGAGGGAATATCCCCCAGTACCAGTGCTCTAATTTGCAAGTCCGGATGAGCGTTAGTTCGGGAAACATCCACAAGTTTCGGGGCTGAAAGTTTTAGGGTCAAAAAGCACATATTTTTTAGTACCCCCCTAAAAAAAATGGGAGTTTTGGACTAAAATTTCAAAGTCGTTCTTGCTCTACCATGTCAAGAGGGAATATCCCCCAGTACCAGTGCTCTAATTTGCAAGTCCGGATGAGCATTAGTTCGGGAAACATCCACAAGTTTTGGGGCTGAAAGTTTTAGAGTCAAAAAGCATGTATTTTTTAGTACCCCCCTGAAAAAAATGGGAGTTTTGGACCAAAATGTCAAAGTCGTTTTTGCTCTACCATGTCAAGAGGGAATATCCCCCAGTTCCAGTGCTCTAATTTGCAAGTCTGGATAAGCGTTAGTTCGGGAAATATCCACAATTTTTAAGCTGAAATTTTTAGGGTCTAAAAACACAAATTTTTCAGTACCCCCCTGAAAAATATTGGAGTTTTGGACTAAAATTTCATAGTCGTTTTTGCTCTACCTTGTCAAGAGGGAATATCCCCCAGTACCAGAGCTCTAATTTGCAAGTCCGGATGAGCGTTAGTTTGGGAAACATCCACCAGTTTTGGGGCTGATAGTTTTAGGGTCAAAAAGCACATATTTTTTAGTACCCCTCTAAAAAAAATGGGAGTTTTGGACTAAAATGTGAAAGTCATTTTTGCTCTACCATGTCAAGAGGGAATATCCCCCAGTACCAGTGCTCTAATTTGCAAGTCCGGATGAGCATTAGTTCGGGAAACATCCACAAGTTTTGGGGCTGAAAGTTTTAGAGTCAAAAAGCATGTATTTTTTAGTACCCCCCTGAAAAAAATGGGAGTTTTGGACCAAAATGTCAAAGTCGTTTTTGCTCTACCATGTCAAGAGGGAATATCCCCCAGTACCAGTGCTCTAATTTGCAAGTCCGGATAAGCGCTAGTTCGGGAAATATCCACCATTTTCAGGCTGAAAGTTTTAGAGTCAAAAAACACAAATTTTTCAGTACCCCCCTGAGAAATATTGGAGTTTTGGACTAAAATTTCAAAGTCATTTTTGCTCTACCTTGTCAAGAGGGAATATCCCCCAGTACCAGTGCTCTAATTTGCAAGTCCGGATGAGCGTTAGTTCGGGAAACATCCACAAGTTTCGGGGCTGAAAGTTTTAGGGTCAAAAAGCACATATTTTTTAGTACCCCCCTAAAAAAAATGGGAGTTTTGGACTAAAATTTTAAAGTCGTTTTTGCTCTACCATGTCAAGAGGGAATATCCCCCAGTACCAGTGCTCTAATTTGCAAGTCTGGATAAGCGTTAGTTCGGGAAATATCCACAATTTTTAAGCTGAAATTTTTAGGGTCTAAAAACACAAATTTTTCAGTACCCCCATGAAAAATATTGGAGTTTTGGACTAAAATTTCAAAGTCATTTTTGCTCTACCTTGTCAAGAGGGAATATCCCCCAGTACCAGTGCTCTAATTTGCAAGTCCGGATGAGCGTTAGTTCGGGAAACATCCACAAGTTTCGGGGCTGAAAGTTTTAGGGTCAAAAAGCACATATTTTTTAGTACCCCCCTAAAAAAAATGGGAGTTTTGGACTAAAATTTTAAAGTCGTTTTTGCTCTACCATGTCAAGAGGGAATATCCCCCAGTACCAGTGCTCTAATTTGCAAGTCTGGATAAGCGTTAGTTCGGGAAATATCCACAATTTTTAAGCTGAAATTTTTAGGGTCTAAAAACACAAATTTTTCAGTACCCCCATGAAAAATATTGGAGTTTTGGACTAAAATTTCATAGTCGTTTTTGCTCTACCTTGTCAAGAGTGAATATCCCCCAGTACCAGAGCTCTAATTTGCAAGTCCAGATGAGCGTTAGTTTGGGAAACATCCACCAGTTTTGGGGCTGATAGTTTTAGGGTCAAAAAGCACATATTTTGTAGTACCCCTCTAAAAAAAATGGGAGTTTTGGACTAAAATGTGAAAGTCATTTTTGCTCTACCATGTCAAGAGGGAATATCCCCCAGTACCAGTGCTCTAATTTGCAAGTCCGGATGAGCATTAGTTCGGGAAACATCCACAAGTTTTGGGGCTGAAAGTTTTAGAGTCAAAAAGCATGTATTTTTTAGTACCCCCCTGAAAAAAATGGGAGTTTTGGACCAAAATGTCAAAGTCGTTTTTGCTCTACCATGTCAAGAGGGAATATCCCCCAGTACCAGTGCTCTAATTTGCAAGTCCGGATAAGCGCTAGTTCGGGAAATATCCACCATTTTCAGGCTGAAAGTTTTAGGGTCAAAAAACACAAATTTTTCAGTACCCCCCTGAGAAATATTGGAGTTTTGGACTAAAATTTCAAAGTCATTTTTGCTCTACCTTGTCAAGAGGGAATATCCCCCAGTACCAGTGCTCTAATTTGCAAGTCCGGATGAGCGTTAGTTCGGGAAACATCCACAAGTTTCGGGGCTGAAAGTTTTAGGGTCAAAAAGCACATATTTTTTAGTACCCCCCTAAAAAAAATGGGAGTTTTGGACTAAAATTTTAAAGTCGTTTTTGCTCTACCATGTCAAGAGGGAATATCCCCCAGTACCAGTGCTCTCATTTGCAAGTCCGGATGAGCGATAGTTCGGGAAACATCCACAATTTTGGGGGCTGAAAGTTTCATGGTCAAAAAGCACATATTTTTTTGTACCCCTCTAAAAAAAATGGGAGTTTTGGACCAAAATTTCAAAGTCGTTTTTGCTCTACCATGTCAAGAGGGAATTTCCCCCAATACCAGTGCTCTAATTTGCAAGTCCGGATGAGCGATAGTTCGGGAAATATCCACAATTTTTGGGGCTGAAAGTTTTAGGGTCAAAAAGCACAAATTTTACAGTACCCCCCTAAACAAAATTGGAGTTTTGGACCAAAATTTCAAAGTCGTTTTTGCTCTACCATGTGAAGAGGGAATATCCCCCAGTACTAGTGCTCTAATTTGCAAGTCCGGATGAGCGTTAGTTCGGGAAACATCCACCAGTTTTTGGGCTGATAGTTTTAGGGTCAAAAAGCACATATTTTTTTGTACCCCTCTAAAAAAAATGGGAGTTTTGGACCAAAATTTCAAAGTCGTTTTTGCTCTACCATGTCAAGAGGGAATTTCCCCCAATACCAGTGCTCTAATTTGCAAGTCCGGATGAGCGATAGTTCGGGAAATATCCACAATTTTTGGGGCTGAAAGTTTTAGGGTCAAAAAGCACAAATTTTACAGTACCCCCCTAAACAAAATTGGAGTTTTGGACCAAAATTTCAAAGTCGTTTTTGCTCTACCATGTGAAGAGGGAATATCCCCCAGTACTAGTGCTCTAATTTGCAAGTCCGGATGAGCGTTAGTTCGGGAAACATCCACCAGTTTTTGGGCTGATAGTTTTAGGGTCAAAAAGCACATATTTTTTAGTACCCCTCTAAAAAAAATGGGAGTTTTGGACTAAAATTTCAAAGTCGTTCTTGCTCTACCATGTCAAGAGGGAATATCCCCCAGTACCAGTGCTCTAATTTGCAAGTCCGGATGAGCATTAGTTCGGGAAACATCCACAAGTTTTGGGGCTGAAAGTTTTAGAGTCAAAAAGCATGTATTTTTTAGTACCCCCCTAAAAAAAATGGGAGTTTTGGACCAAAATGTCAAAGTCGTTTTTGCTCTACCATGTCAAGAGGGAATATCCCCCAGTACCAGTGCTCTAATTTGCAAGTCTGGATAAGCGTTAGTTCGGGAAATATCCACAATTTTTAAGCTGAAATTTTTAGGGTCTAAAAACACAAATTTTTCAGTACCCCCCTGAAAAATATTGGAGTTTTGGACTAAAATTTCATAGTCGTTTTTGCTCTACCTTGTCAAGAGGGAATATCCCCCAGTACCAGAGCTCTAATTTGCAAGTCCGGATGAGCGTTAGTTCGGGAAACATCCACAAGTTTCGGGGCTGAAAGTTTTAGGGTCAAAAAGCACATATTTTTTAGTACCCCCCTAAAAAAAATGGGAGTTTTGGACTAAAATTTTAAAGTCGTTTTTGCTCTACCATGTCAAGAGGGAATATCCCCCAGTACCAGTGCTCTCATTTGCAAGTCCGGATGAGCGATAGTTCGGGAAACATCCACAATTTTGGGGGCTGAAAGTTTCATGGTCAAAAAGCACATATTTTTTTGTACCCCTCTAAAAAAAATGGGAGTTTTGGACCAAAATTTCAAAGTCGTTTTTGCTCTACCATGTCAAGAGGGAATTTCCCCCAATACCAGTGCTCTAATTTGCAAGTCCGGATGAGCGATAGTTCGGGAAATATCCACAATTTTTGGGGCTGAAAGTTTTAGGGTCAAAAAGCACAAATTTTACAGTACCCCCCTAAACAAAATTGGAGTTTTGGACCAAAATTTCAAAGTCGTTTTTGCTCTACCATGTGAAGAGGGAATATCCCCCAGTACTAGTGCTCTAATTTGCAAGTCCGGATGAGCGTTAGTTCGGGAAACATCCACCAGTTTTTGGGCTGATAGTTTTAGGGTCAAAAAGCACATATTTTTTAGTACCCCTCTAAAAAAAATGGGAGTTTTGGACTAAAATTTCAAAGTCGTTCTTGCTCTACCATGTCAAGAGGGAATATCCCCCAGTACCAGTGCTCTAATTTGCAAGTCCGGATGAGCATTAGTTCGGGAAACATCCACAAGTTTTGGGGCTGAAAGTTTTAGAGTCAAAAAGCATGTATTTTTTAGTACCCCCCTGAAAAAAATGGGAGTTTTGGACCAAAATGTCAAAGTCGTTTTTGCTCTACCATGTCAAGAGGGAATATCCCCCAGTACCAGTGCTCTAATTTGCAAGTCTGGATAAGCGTTAGTTCGGGAAATATCCACAATTTTTAAGCTGAAATTTTTAGGGTCTAAAAACACAAATTTTTCAGTACCCCCCTGAAAAATATTGGAGTTTTGGACTAAAATTTCATAGTCGTTTTTGCTCTACCTTGTCAAGAGGGAATATCCCCCAGTACCAGAGCTCTAATTTGCAAGTCCGGATGAGCGTTAGTTCGGGAAACATCCACCAGTTTTGGGGCTGATAGTTTTAGGGTCAAAAAGCACATATTTTTTAGTACCCCTCTAAAAAAAAATGGGAGTTTTGGACTAAAATGTGAAAGTCATTTTTGCTCTACCATGTCAAGAGGGAATATCCCCCAGTACCAGTGCTCTAATTTGCAAGTCCGGATGAGCATTAGTTCGGGAAACATCCACCAGTTTTGGGGCTGAAAGTTTTAGAGTCAAAAAGCATGTATTTTTTAGTACCCCCCTGAAAAAAATGGGAGTTTTGGACCAAAATGTCAAAGTCGTTTTTGCTCTACCATGTCAAGAGGGAATATCCCCCAGTACCAGTGCTCTAATTTGCAAGTCCGGATAAGCGCTAGTTCGGGAAATATCCACCATTTTCAGGCTGAAAGTTTTAGAGTCAAAAAACACAAATTTTTCAGTACCCCCCTGAGAAATATTGGAGTTTTGGACTAAAATTTCAAAGTCATTTTTGCTCTACCTTGTCAAGAGGGAATATCCCCCAGTACCAGTGCTCTAATTTGCAAGTCCGGATGAGCGTTAGTTCGGGAAACATCCACAAGTTTCGGGGCTGAAAGTTTTAGGGTCAAAAAGCACATATTTTTTAGTACCCCCCTAAAAAAAATGGGAGTTTTGGACTAAAATTTTAAAGTCGTTTTTGCTCTACCATGTCAAGAGGGAATATCCCCCAGTACCAGTGCTCTCATTTGCAAGTCCGGATGAGCGATAGTTCGGGAAATATCCACAATTTTGGGGGCTGAAAGTTTCATGGTCAAAAAGCACATATTTTTTTGTACCCCTCTAAAAAAAATGGGAGTTTTGGACCAAAATTTCAAAGTCGTTTTTGCTCTACCATGTCAAGAGGGAATTTCCCCCAATACCAGTGCTCTAATTTGCAAGTCCGGATGAGCGATAGTTCGGGAAATATCCACAATTTTTGGGGCTGAAAGTTTTAGGGTCAAAAAGCACAAATTTTACAGTACCCCCCTAAACAAAATTGGAGTTTTGGACCAAAATTTCAAAGTCGTTTTTGCTCTACCATGTGAAGAGGGAATATCCCCCAGTACTAGTGCTCTAATTTGCAAGTCCGGATGAGCGTTAGTTCGGGAAACATCCACCAGTTTTTGGGCTGATAGTTTTAGGGTCAAAAAGCACATATTTTTTAGTACCCCTCTAAAAAAAATGGGAGTTTTGGACTAAAATTTCAAAGTCGTTCTTGCTCTACCATGTCAAGAGGGAATATCCCCCAGTACCAGTGCTCTAATTTGCAAGTCCGGATGAGCATTAGTTCGGGAAACATCCACAAGTTTTGGGGCTGAAAGTTTTAGAGTCAAAAAGCATGTATTTTTTAGTACCCCCCTGAAAAAAATGGGAGTTTTGGACCAAAATGTCAAAGTCGTTTTTGCTCTACCATGTCAAGAGGGAATATCCCCCAGTACCAGTGCTCTAATTTGCAAGTCTGGATAAGCGTTAGTTCGGGAAATATCCACAAGTTTTAAGCTGAAATTTTTAGGGTCTAAAAACACAAATTTTTCAGTACCCCCCTGAAAAATATTGGAGTTTTGGACTAAAATTTCATAGTCGTTTTTGCACTACCTTGTCAAGAGGGAATATCCCCCAGTACCAGAGCTCTAATTTGCAAGTCCGGATGAGCGTTAGTTTGGGAAACATCCACCAGTTTTGGGGCTGATAGTTTTAGGGTCAAAAAGCACATATTTTTTAGTACCCCTCTAAAAAAAATGGGAGTTTTGGACTAAAATGTGAAAGTCATTTTTGCTCTACCATGTCAAGAGGGAATATCCCCCAGTAACAGTGCTCTAATTTGCAAGTCCGGATGAGCATTAGTTCGGGAAACATCCACAAGTTTTGGGGCTGAAAGTTTTAGAGTCAAAAAGCATGTATTTTTTAGTACCCCCCTGAAAAAAATGGGAGTTTTGGACCAAAATGTCAAAGTCGTTTTTGCTCTACCATGTCAAGAGGGAATATCCCCCAGTACCATTGCTCTAATTTGCAAGTCCGGATAAGCGCTAGTTCGGGAAATATCCACCATTTTCAGGCTGAAAGTTTTAGGGTCAAAAAACACAAATTTTTCAGTACCCCCCTGAGAAATATTGGAGTTTTGGACCAAAATTTCAAAGTCGTTTTTGCTCTACCATGTCAAGAGGGAATTTCCCCCAATACCAGTGCTCTAATTTGCAAGTCCGGATGAGCGATAGTTCGGGAAACATCCACAAGTTTCGGGGCTGAAAGTTTTAGGGTCAAAAAGCACATATTTTTTAGTACCCCCCTAAAAAAAATGGGAGTTTTGGACTAAAATTTTAAAGTCGTTTTTGCTCTACCATGTCAAGAGGGAATATCCCCCAGTACCAGTTCTCTCATTTGCAAGTCCGGATGAGCGATAGTTCGGGAAATATCCACAATTTTGGGGGCTGAAAGTTTCATGGTCAAAAAGCATTATTCTTTTGTACCCCTCTAAAAAAAATGGGAGTTTTGGACCAAAATTTCAAAGTCGTTTTTGCTCTACCATGTCAAGAGGGAATTTCCCCCAATACCAGTGCTCTAATTTGCAAGTCCGGATGAGCGATAGTTCGGGAAATATCCACAATTTTTGGGGCTGAAAGTTTTAGGGTCAAAAAGCACAAATTTTACAGTACCCCCCTAAACAAAATTGGAGTTTTGGACCAAAATTTCAAAGTCGTTTTTGCTCTACCATGTCAAGAGGGAATATCCCCCAGTACCAGTGCTCTAATTTGCAAGTCCGGATGAGCATTAGTTCGGGAAACATCCACAAGTTTTGGGGCTGAAAGTTTTAGAGTCAAAAAGCATGTATTTTTTAGTACCCCCCTGAAAAAAATGGGAGTTTTGGACCAAAATGTCAAAGTCGTTTTTGCTCTACCATGTCAAGAGGGAATATCCCCCAGTACAAGTGCTCTAATTTGCAAGTCCGGATAAGCGCTAGTTCGGGAAATATCCACCATTTTCAGGCGGAAAGTTTTAGAGTCAAAAAACACAAATTTTTCAGTACCCCCCTGAGAAATATTGGAGTTTTGGACTAAAATTTCAAAGTCATTTTTGCTCTACCTTGTCAAGAGGGAATATACCCCAGTACCAGTGCTCTAATTTGCAAGTCCGGATGAGCGTTAGTTCGGGAAACATCCACAAGTTTCGGGGCTGAAAGTTTTAGGGTCAAAAAGCACATATTTTTTAGTACCCCCCTAAAAAAAAAGGGAGTTTTGGACTAAAATTTTAAAGTCGTTTTTGCTCTACCATGTCAAGAGGGAATATCCCCCAGTACCAGTGCTCTCATTTGCAAGTCCGGATGAGCGATAGTTCGGGAAATATCCACAATTTTGGGGGCTGAAAGTTTCATGGTCAAAAAGCACATATTTTTTTGTACCCCTCTAAAAAAAATGGGAGTTTTGGACCAAAATTTCAAAGTCGTTTTTGCTCTACCATGTCAAGAGGGAATTTCCCCCAATACCAGTGCTCTAATTTGCAAGTCCGGATGAGCGATAGTTCGGGAAATATCCACAATTTTTGGGGCTGAAAGTTTTAGGGTCAAAAAGCACAAATTTTACAGTACCCCCCTAAACAAAATGGGAGTTTTGGACCAAAATTTCAAAGTCGTTTTTGCTCTACCATGTGAAGAGGGAATATCCCCCAGTACTAGTGCTCTAATTTGCAAGTCCGGATGAGCGTTAGTTCGGGAAACATCCACCAGTTTTTGGGCTGATAGTTTTAGGGTCAAAAAGCACATATTTTTTAGTACCCCTCTAAAAAAAATGGGAGTTTTGGACTAAAATTTCAAAGTCGTTCTTGCTCTACCATGTCAAGAGGGAATATCCCCCAGTACCAGTGCTCTAATTTGCAAGTCCGGATGAGCATTAGTTCGGGAAACATCCACAAGTTTTGGGGCTGAAAGTTTTAGAGTCAAAAAGCATGTATTTTTTAGTACCCCCCTGAAAAAAATGGGAGTTTTGGACCAAAATGTCAAAGTCGTTTTTGCTCTACCATGTCAAGAGGGAATATCCCCCAGTACCAGTGCTCTAATTTGCAAGTCTGGATAAGCGTTAGTTCGGGAAATATCCACAATTTTTAAGCTGAAATTTTTAGGGTCTAAAAACACAAATTTTTCAGTACCCCCCTGAAAAATATTGGAGTTTTGGACTAAAATTTCATAGTCGTTTTTTCTCTACCTTGTCAAGAGGGAATATCCCCCAGTACCAGAGCTCTAATTTGCAAGTCCGGATGAGCGTTAGTTTGGGAAACATCCACCAGTTTTGGGGCTGATAGTTTTAGGGTCAAAAAGCACATATTTTTTAGTACCCCTCTAAAAAAAATGGGAGTTTTGGACTAAAATGTGAAAGTCATTTTTGCTCTACCATGTCAAGAGGGAATATCCCCCAGTACCAGTGCTCTCATTTGCAAGTCCGGATGAGCGATAGTTCGGGAAATATCCACAATTTTGGGGGCTGAAAGTTTCATGGTCAAAAAGCACATATTTTTTTGTACCCCTCTAAAAAAAATGGGAGTTTTGGACCAAAATTTCAAAGTCGTTTTTGCTCTACCATGTCAAGAGGGAATTTCCCCCAATACCAGTGCTCTAATTTGCAAGTCCGGATGAGCGATAGTTCGGGAAATATCCACAATTTTTGGGGCTGAAAGTTTTAGGGTCAAAAAGCACAAATTTTACAGTACCCCCCTAAACAAAATTGGAGTTTTGGACCAAAATTTCAAAGTCGTTTTTGCTCTACCATGTGAAGAGGGAATATCCCCCAGTACTAGTGCTCTAATTTGCAAGTCCGGATGAGCGTTAGTTCGGGAAACATCCACCAGTTTTTGGGCTGATAGTTTTAGGGTCAAAAAGCACATATTTTTTAGTACCCCTCTAAAAAAAATGGGAGTTTTGGACTAAAATTTCAAAGTCGTTCTTGCTCTACCATGTCAAGAGGGAATATCCCCCAGTACCAGTGCTCTAATTTGCAAGTCCGGATGAGCATTAGTTCGGGAAACATCCACAAGTTTTGGGGCTGAAAGTTTTAGAGTCAAAAAGCATGTATTTTTTAGTACCCCCCTGAAAAAAATGGGAGTTTTGGACCAAAATGTCAAAGTCGTTTTTGCTCTACCATGTCAAGAGGGAATATCCCCCAGTACCAGTGCTCTAATTTGCAAGTCTGGATAAGCGTTAGTTCGGGAAATATCCACAATTTTTAAGCTGAAATTTTTAGGGTCTAAAAACACAAATTTTTCAGTACCCCCCTGAAAAATATTGGAGTTTTGGACTAAAATTTCATAGTCGTTTTTTCTCTACCTTGTCAAGAGGGAATATCCCCCAGTACCAGAGCTCTAATTTGCAAGTCCGGATGAGCGTTAGTTCGGGAAACATCCACCAGTTTTGGGGCTGATAGTTTTAGGGTCAAAAAGCACATATTTTTTAGTACCCCTCTAAAAAAAATGGGAGTTTTGGACTAAAATGTGAAAGTCATTTTTGCTCTACCATGTCAAGAGGGAATATCCCCCAGTACCAGTGCTCTAATTTGCAAGTCCGGATGAGCATTAGTTCGGGAAACATCCACAAGTTTTGGGGCTGAAAGTTTTAGAGTCAAAAAGCATGTATTTTTTAGTACCCCCCTGAAAAAAATGGGAGTTTTGGACCAAAATGTCAAAGTCGTTTTTGCTCTACCATGTCAAGAGGGAATATCCCCCAGTACCATTGCTCTAATTTGCAAGTCCGGATAAGCGCTAGTTCGGGAAATATCCACCATTTTCAGGCTGAAAGTTTTAGGGTCAAAACACACAAATTTTTCAGTACCCCCCTGAGAAATATTGGAGTTTTGGACTAAAATTTCAAAGTCATTTTTGCTCTACCTTGTCAAGAGGGAATATCCCCCAGTACCAGTGCTCTAATTTGCAAGTCCGGATGAGCGTTAGTTCGGGAAACATCCACAAGTTTCGGGGCTGAAAGTTTTAGGGTCAAAAAGCACATATTTTTTAGTACCCCCCTAAAAAAAATGGGAGTTTTGGACTAAAATTTTAAAGTCGTTTTTGCTCTACCATGTCAAGAGGGAATATCCCCCAGTACCAGTGCTCTCATTTGCAAGTCCGGATGAGCGATAGTTCGGGAAATATCCACAATTTTGGGGGCTGAAAGTTTCATGGTCAAAAAGCACATATTTTTTTGTACCCCTCTAAAAAAAATGGGAGTTTTGGACCAAAATTTCAAAGTCGTTTTTGCTCTACCATGTCAAGAGGGAATTTCCCCCAATACCAGTGCTCTAATTTGCAAGTCCGGATGAGCGATAGTTCGGGAAATATCCACAATTTTTGGGGCTGAAAGTTTTAGGGTCAAAAAGCACAAATTTTACAGTACCCCCCTAAACAAAATTGGAGTTTTGGACCAAAATTTCAAAGTCGTTTTTGCTCTACCATGTGAAGAGGGAATATCCCCCAGTACTAGTGCTCTAATTTGCAAGTCCGGATGAGCGTTAGTTCGGGAAACATCCACCAGTTTTTGGGCTGATAGTTTTAGGGTCAAAAAGCACATATTTTTTAGTACCCCTCTAAAAAAAATGGGAGTTTTGGACTAAAATTTCAAAGTCGTTTTTGCTCTACCATGTCAAGAGGGAATATCCCCCAGTACCAGTGCTCTAATTTGCAAGTCCGGATAAGCGCTAGTTCAGGAAATATCCACCATTTTCAGGCTGAAAGTTTTAGGGTCAAAAAACACAAATTTTTCAGTACCCCCCTGAAAAATATTGGAGTTTTGGACTAAAATTTCATAGTCATTTTTGCTCTACCTTGTCAAAGGGGAATATCCCCCAGTACCAGAGCTCTAATTTGCACGTCCGGATGAGCGTTAGTTCGGGAAACATCCACCAGTTTTGGGGCTGAATGTTTTAGGGTCAAAAAGCACAAATTTTACAGTACCCCCCTAAACAAAATGGGAGTTTTGGACTAAAATTTCAAAGTCATTTTTGCTCTACCATGTCAAGAGGGAATATCCCTTAGTACCAGTGCTCTAATTTGCAAGTCCGGATAAGCGTTAGTTCGGGAAATATCCACCATTTTTAGGCTGAAAGTTTTAGGGTCAAAAAACACAAATTTTTCAGTACCCCCCTAAAAAAAATTGGAGTTTTGGACTAAAATTTCAAAGTCGTTTTTGCTCTACCATGTCAAGAGGGAATATCCCCCAGTACCAGTGCTCTAATTTGCAAGTCCGGATGAGCGTTAGTTCGGGAAACATCCACAAGTTTTGGGGCAGAAAGTTTTAGGGTCAAAAAGCACATATTTTTTAGTACCCCCCTAAAAAAAATGGGAGTTTTGGACCAAAATGTCAGAGTCGTCTTTGCTCTACCATGTCAAGAGGGAATATCCCCCAGTACCATTGCTCTAATTTGCAAGTCCGGATGAGCATTAGTTCGGGAAACATCCACAAGTTTCGGGGCTGAAAGTTTTAGGGTCAAAAAGCACATATTTTTTAGTACCCCCCTAAAAAAAATGGGAGTTTTGGACTAAAATTTTAAAGTCGTTTTTGCTCTACCATGTCAAGAGGGAATATCCCCCAGTACCAGTGCTCTAATTTGCAAGTCCGGATGAGCGATAGTTCGGGAAATATCCACAATTTTGGGGGCTGAAAGTTTCATGGTCAAAAAGCACATATTTTTTAGTACCCCTCTAAACAAAATGGGAGTTTTGGACCAAAATTTCAAAGTCGTTTTTGCTCTACCATGTCAAGAGGGAATTTCCCCCAGTACCAGTGCTCTAATTTGCAAGTCCGGATGAGCGATAGTTCGGGAAATATCCACAATTTTTGGGGCTGAAAGTTTTAGGGTCAAAAAGCACAAATTTTACAGTACCCCCCTAAACAAAATTGGAGTTTTGGACCAAAATTTCAAAGTCGTTTTTGCTCTACCATGTGAAGAGGGAATATCCCCCAGTACTAGTGCTCTAATTTGCAAGTCCGGATGAGCGTTAGTTCGGGAAACATCCACCAGATTTTGGGCTGATAGTTTTAGGGTCAAAAAGCACATATTTTTTAGTACCCCTCTAAAAAAAATGGGAGTTTTGGACTAAAGTCTTTTTTGCTCTACCTTGTCAAGAGGGAATTTCCCCCAGTACCAGTGCTCTAATTTGCAAGTCCGGATGAGCGATAGTTCGGGAAATATCCACAATTTTTGGGGCTGAAAGTTTTAGGGTCAAAAAGCACAAATTTTACAGTACCCCCCTAAACAAAATTGGAGTTTTGGACCAAAATTTCAAAGTCGTTTTTGCTCTACCATGTGAAGAGGGAATATCCCCCAGTACTAGTGCTCTAATTTGCAAGTCCGGATGAGCGTTAGTTCGGGAAACATCCACCAGATTTTGGGCTGATAGTTTTAGGGTCAAAAAGCACATATTTTTTAGTACCCCCCTAAAAAAAATGGGAGTTTTGGACTAAAATTTTAAAGTCGTTTTTGCTCTACCATGTCAAGAGGGAATATCCCCCAGTACCAGTGCTCTAATTTGCAAGTCCGGATGAGCGATAGTTCGGGAAATATCCACAATTTTGGGGGCTGAAAGTTTCATGGTCAAAAAGCACATATTTTTTAGTACCCCTCTAAACAAAATGGGAGTTTTGGACCAAAATTTCAAAGTCGTTTTTGCTCTACCATGTCAAGAGGGAATTTCCCCCAGTACCAGTGCTCTAATTTGCAAGTCCGGATGAGCGATAGTTCGGGAAATATCCACAATTTTTGGGGCTGAAAGTTTTAGGGTCAAAAAGCACAAATTTTACAGTACCCCCCTAAACAAAATTGGAGTTTTGGACCAAAATTTCAAAGTCGTTTTTGCTCTACCATGTGAAGAGGGAATATCCCCCAGTACTAGTGCTCTAATTTGCAAGTCCGGATGAGCGTTAGTTCGGGAAACATCCACCAGATTTTGGGCTGATAGTTTTAGGGTCAAAAAGCACATATTTTTTAGTACCCCTCTAAAAAAAATGGGAGTTTTGGACTAAAGTCTTTTTTGCTCTACCTTGTCAAGAGGGAATATCTCCCAGTGCTCTAATTTGCAAGTCCGGATAAGCGTTAGTTCGGGAAGTATCCACCATTTTTCGGCTGAAACTTTTCGGGTCAAAAAACACAAATTTTACATTACCCCCCCTCCCCTAAAAAACCTGAAGTTTTGTACCAAAGTTTCAAAGTTGTTTTCTCTCTACCATGTAAAAAGGGCAAATATCCAGGTACCAGTACTCTAATTGTCAAGTCGGGATCTGCGTGAGTTTTGGAAATATCCACCATTTTTCAGCAGAAACTTTTCTGGTCAAAAAACACAAATTTTACATTAACCCCCTGAAAATCTTTGATTTTGGACCAAAATTTCAAAGTCGTTTTCGCTCTACCATGTACAGAGGGCATTTCCCCCGGTATCAAGGCTCTAATTTGCAAGTTTGGATCTGCGTTAGTTATCCACCATATTTCGGCTGAAACCTTTCTCAAAACCCTTTATTATACATTGTCAGGGAGCCCTTGAGTATGGCTTCCCAATAGTATCATACTTGTCCAGTTTCTTACAAAATTAGTGGAGGTATGGCCATTGTTGACACGTTGACTGCCGACTTTGAATATCCTCGTACTAACAGGTGTACCGGAGTCTGCCACTACGAATATACTCGTAGAAAATGAAAGGTCTTTGCATTGTAACTTGAATACACTGGCACCACTGATGGCGCAACCAATAAGCTGCTGGCAGTGGTGAGGACATTCTTCTATAAAATGTACATGTTCAAACTATTTAAATAAGTACCGGTACCTATTAAGTATGAGCGCATGCGCATAGGCCCCAACGTTTGGCAAATGGGAACGCCATGTGAAATTATGCACGGCAGTCAACGTGTTAACTCTTGTTTTGTTTCTTTGACAGCTCTGTGTACAAAAATTTCATTGAACAAGTTTAAGAAGGGCATTGGAAGCATCACCACTTACTCAACGATTCTGGAATGAAGGTGCCATTGGTTGTCCGGGAAAGTTTAATTCATGGATGCAAGACTAAATGAGCTAACTGCAGGTAAAAAGAAG